>VZTY01035482.1:0-70610 GCA_013400935.1 Turnix velox | reverse complement strand
TCTATGATTCTATGCCATTTGCCATCAAGGGAGCATCCCCACTGCCCACAGAGGTGGACATGTGGGATCCTGTTGAGCTCAGTCTCACCTTGCCTTTTTCCTGTCAGCAAAGAGACCTCATGCTGCTCCTGTGTTTTATCATTAAAGCAATGGTGGGGCTATGTTTCAGGCAGCCTGCTACAAACCTGTGACCTGTCTGCATTACACTGATATGTGTTAATCCCATAATTTAATTCTTTATCAGCCAAATCCTGTATTGTTTTTCTTCTTATTTTCTGTGACTGATGTGGTATTGCAGGCAAGCTTCCTGCATGGGGCGCAGCACGATGAAACATCAGTGGTCCAGCCCATCTCCTCTAGCTCCCTGCTGTCTCTGTTGTAGTCAAAATTAATAAAGGCCAGATATCTTCTTGTTAGCTCTTGTTAGCTGGGGGTACCTTGTCTGATGTGATTAGTTTAGGAGTGTTTCTCAGACAGAGACTGCATTTAACCCTCTGCAGCAGTGAGGGAAAAGACTCCTGATGGTCACGGTGTGCCAGCACATCCTCAGGCTCCTGCCCACACAGCACATAAATATTTCTGTTTCTGTCTTCTCTGTTTCATTAATAGCAATTTTATCATCTCTGTCTAATAACAGGCCTGCTGACTAGTGTTCCTTGATGAGTCCCTCTGCCTCCCTTCCCACTGGCTGTGGTTCTCTGTATCCTAAACTGCTGGAGATAGGCTTCTGGTGGAGAAGTATCACAGACATAGGAGGTATATAAGAAAATACTTTTTCACTTTTTCACAGTGAGGGTGACAGAACAGTGGGACAGGCTGTTAGAGAGGGTGTGGGGTCTCCTTCTCTGAACACATTAAAGCCCATGTGGACCTGTTCAAGTGTGACCTGATCTGGGTGTTCCTGCTCCAACATGGGGTTTAACTCGATCTCTTGAGGTCCCTTCCAATCCCTGACATTCAGTGATTCTGTAACTGTGGTCCAGATGAACTTCCACTCTCTGAAACCTCTGAAACCTCCTCCTAGATCACTTCATGTGCTGAAACCCACCCAGTCCTGCTCACTGCTTTCCTCACCAGCTCCTCCTGCACCTCTATGGGCTCCCACCA
This sequence comes from Turnix velox, assembly GCA_013400935.1. NCBI lineage: Eukaryota > Metazoa > Chordata > Aves > Charadriiformes > Turnicidae > Turnix > Turnix velox. Next base: position 69,503 of record VZTY01035482.1, on the reverse strand, counting down.
CCCCATCTCTTGTCAGAGCTTGGTCCCATCCTGGCACATGTGAAGGTGTGAAAAGGATTAAAATTTGATTTATAGAGTAGAGAAAGGCTGATCTGTCACTTGCAAAATGCCCTGTAACACTGCTATAACTGCAAAGAGCATTCAGGCTGGGAGGTGGGCAAGGAAGAACAGGGATCTCTTTGTGGACTGGGGACATTGCATTTCATAGACCCTGATGGTCCATCCCAATGCTCCAAGCTCAAAATGGGCAGAGGAGGAGTGGGGATGGCTTTTTGGCCTCCTCTGCCCTTTTTCACTCCAAGGTGTGAAAAAATCAGGTCCTGCCACAGTGAAAGATCAGGGTTTTCCTGGCTTTGCAAACCAGCCCCCTGCTTCCCTCCTTGTCTGTCAGGAGCCTGAGCTCTCCATCTACTCCACTGCCTGCTTCCAGGGCTCACTCCATCACTTTTATATCCATTTCTGAGGCAAAGTATTGTATCATAAAGTTCATAGAATTATTTTTTCCCTGATGCTAACCCACACCCTGGGTGCTGTGGTGCAAGTTTGCTTTTGCTGCTTCACCCCTTCCCTCCCTGCCCTGCAGCTGCTCGGGGTCAATGGGAGTGTGGAACTTCCTATAGGAACCCCATCCCTCCTCCCACAGCACCAGGGCTGCTACCAATGCAGAGATGAGGTAGAAGGACACCAAAAAGGCATTCAATAATGCTATTAATTTGGGGGTAACCTGCTTTAGTGGAAGATCTCTGGGGACAGCCAAGCTCTGAGGCTGATACACAACTCCCAGCTCAAGCGAGTGCTGGGATCAGAGGATTTTTAGGGAGAAATACTACAAAAAAAAGCCTGAAGCAGAGACAGAGTGTCTCTTGCTGACTCAAGAGTGAGTCCATAGCTCAGCAAAGACTGACCTACACCTCCCCTCTCCTCTCTGCACCCTGTAGGGGCCAGGGAACAGTTAAGAGGGTTTTTTATTCAGCGCGTATCTTCCCCGTAACGGGAGCTTTATTTCACAGCGACTTATTCCTTCCATTGAAACCTTCGAATAATTTCCCTTTATAATCAAACTTTTCTATCCCTAAATCAGTTTTATAACCACCTTGTTATACCTTGAAACTGGAAATGAAAAATTTCTGTCATAAATAATTGGGCTGTGCGGCGAATGCTAAGCACACCGGTGGGTTTCAGAGGGACTGTGGCTTAACAGGGACGTCCTCTGCCACCTGCCCGAGGACATGGCTTGTCTTCTTCACTCCGGGGTGCAGAGAGGAGGTGTGGGTCAGTCTTTGCCACAGCAGGAGACACCATACCACTGCCTCAGACTTTTATTTTGCATTTTTTTCCTCCCCAAATCCAGGAATCCCAGCACTCGCTTGAGCTGGGAGTTATCAGCCTCAGAGCTTGGCTGTCCCCAAAGACCACCCCACTAAAGCAGGTTATCCCCAAATTAATAGTATTATAGGACACTTTTTGGTGTCCTTCTACCTCATCTCTGCCTGCAGGACAGTTCCCTAGTGGGGCTGTGACATTGCTGAGCCTCTTCCCATCCACAGTTCTTCCACCAGGACCAGGCTCCGTTACACCAAATGCTGGGAAACCTCCAAAATCTGTTCAAGGATCTTTGATTTCAGTCATGTATTCATCAGGTTCAAATTGCACTAAGCTGTTATAAGACAAAAATGATTTTCCCCCCCCCCTTCTGGACATTGCAATGATCCATCTCGTTTGCCTCTCTCAGGAGCTGTGTCTGCCTCCAGGATTGCTCCCAGCCACCTCCTCGTTTTCAGGTGGGTGTCAAGAAGAAGGAATTTGATGCCTGCTTGCAGCATGTGTGATGGTTTTATTTAACAGATTCATAGGAATCAAAGCTGGAGAGATGCATTAGATCATCACACTTGATTTCCTGTAAATCAGAGGCCAGTAAGTTTCACCAGGATCATCATGGAACACTTGGATTTGACTGAAACGCATCTCTCAGAGAGATCTCTCCAGGCTACTTTCAGAGCTGGTTAAATGCTTTCCTTCTCCCAAAGTGTCTAATTTATAATTTGAATGTTGCTGGCTCCAGCTTCCAGCTCCTTTTCTGCCTTCTGCAGCAGAGCCACACAGTCTTTATTGCATGATATTTTCTCCCCCTGAAGGTATTTAGCTCCAATGACGGAGTCACCTCTCAGTCTTCTTTTTTTTAAAAGCTAACCAGCTTGAAGCCTTTAAATCTCTGCATGGAAAGTGTTCTTCTTGGCCCCTAAATCAACTTTGTAGCTTTTTTTCTTCACTCTTCTATTCTCACAAATCTTTTTTTTCTTTTTTTTTTGGTTGTTATTTATTTATTTAAGCAAAGACCCACAGAAATACCATAATTTAGTAAAACATGGTGTTAAACTGAAGAGAGAATAATAGGGCAATGCCAGGCTCTTGTGAATGGCCCATATGCCTGCCACCCAAACAAATAATTACAGAGCTGTAATGAGGTACAAGCAGCTCAGAGCTCCCTCTGAACCTCGTGGTTGCCAGGAGACTGGTGAAGCTGGAGAGGACCAGGGGAACCCACTGGAGCAATAGTCACACTCCCTGCATCCACTTCTCCTCTCCCCACCCAGGTTCTAGAGCGTTGCTGGTAAGTTCTTCCTTATGCTTTCTAGACAATTAAAGATGCTCAGAGATGGGCACACAATAATCTTAATGGTAACTGCATATGGGAAGTTGAATTATTTCAGCTAAGCCCAATGCAGCCAAATAAATCAGTTACTTAAGAAGACACTCAAAGTTGTAGCCTTGAAAACCACCAAAGGAATGGATACTGAGTCCTTAATCTGAATTAAATCTCACTGTTCCTTTCTTTCCCCCAAGATTAGCTTCTGCCTTTTGTCAAAGAACACAAGGTCTAAGCAAGCCAGTATTTAACAGGAGAAGCTGTTAATACCTTCAATTACAACAGCATTTCATTATCCCATTAAATTCATTAGGAGAATGCATTAACTCTGATTCCTCGCCAGAACATCGACAACTTCCTACTGCTCCCAGTGCTGAAGAAATAATGTGGGGAGTCCTGTTAAAAACCAGATGTGTCATGGCTCTTTGTTCCCTGCTCTCTGCTTCAGCCATATCTGCTGATTGTCTACCTGAAAAAAAATAAACAACTGCATAAACTAAAAGGAAAATTAGGTTTTTGCCACTCTTTCAGTGGGCTGGAGGCTCTGCTCTGCTCAGCTCATGGAGACAGAGCATGTTTGTGTGTGTCCAGTATAACCCTAAAGGCTCCTGGAGAGTCCCAGAACATAGAATCATAGAATGATTTGGGTTGGACCCCTGGTACTGAGGTGGGAGAGTTCCAGAGCACAGAATCATAGAATCATAGAATGGTTTGGGTTGGAAGGGTCCTTAAAAATCATCTAGTTCCAACCCCTCTGCCCCTCTCCCACTAGACCAGGTTGCTCAATGCATCCTGGCCTTAAACACCTCCAGGGAGGAGGCATCCACAACCTCTCTGGGCAACCTGTTCCACCCTCACAGTAAAATAGCATCTTCAAAATGTCAACATTTCCTCCAGCTATGTTCTAAAATGCCCAGAGAGTTCATCAGAGGTTGAAAGGAATTGACATTTTGCTTTGCCTGGGGTCATATCTCTGTTCAATATAACTACTTTTGAGAAAATTTTTTTAGAATTTTGAAACAGAAGCATGGAATGGCTGGGGTTGGAAGGAAGAGCAGACCATTCAGTCCATCCTCCTGCCAGAGAAGAGTCACACAGAGCAAGCTGCAAAGGGACACATGTAGATGAGGCTGGAAAATCTCCAGAGATGGAGACTCCACCAATTTATTTGGGTGCCAGGGCTCTGCCAACCTTAGAGCAAAGATGTTCCTCCTCATGTTGAGAAAGAACTTCCCACGTTCTACTTTGTGCTGCATTGGCTGAGCCAACAGTGAGCATCTGTGAGCAGCAAAGGAAGGTCCCCAAAGGGCTGAGGGACATTTTACCTGGATGCCACAGGTATGTGAGCCAGGTGAGGTGTCCACAGCACCCTTTCCATCAGGGCTGAGCTCACTTCTTCTGCAGGCTGTACTCAAACACTCTCTGCCTGGAGATCTAGTTATAACATCAATGTCCTTGCTACCTTGCAACACATCCATCTCCTGCACAGAGAACAAAAGGAAAAGGATTTATTGTGTGAGGCTTACATATAAGCAGATAATTTGTAAATAAACACCTCTGAAGGAGCTTATCAAGGAAAAAAGCACCCAGAAAGGTTTTGACCTTTAAGCAGCAACAAGAATTTCGATGTGACAAAGGTCTTCTGCAATACATTCTCCAATTCTAAATGTTCTACTTAACATTTGAGGAATAAAGATGTTAGCATCCTTATGAAATGGATTCATTTTAATATGAGTAGTTTTTAAGCTGCACAGAATATTCTTGAAAGGAAGGATAATTTTTCTTTTTTTTTTTCCCCCAAGCCTTGATAAAAGTTATTTCACTTTTATGATGCTGTGTACAGCTTCTGGTAAGGATCCCTGAGGTCATCCTTTCTGATCCCAAATAAAGCACTTCTCTCTTCCTAAAAGATGGGTTTTTCTAAACCTTAAATGCCTGGGAAATTTTTTCTTTGGGTGTAGTGCTACTCCTGTGTCTGAGAGGCATCTCGCTTTTAAGAGGGCAATCCATGTGATTGTTTCCTTCTGCCTCAAAGTTTCTTGTGGTATCATCTGTCCCTTCTGACACACTTCTATGGTGCAATTAAAAACCTCAGTAAAAGTTGTGCACGAGGCACAGCTCCTGATGACAATGCTCCACAGTTTGCTTTCAAACTACAGCACAAAAGCCAGTGAGATGTGTAGCTTCAGTGAGGTGAAGGTATGAAAAGAAGGACCCTGTGTGGATACCAGACACAATGGCCTGTCTCAGAGACTGGGGGGATGCTGATTGTGCTGTGAGGGATCCTACACCTTGAAGAGACTTGTCCCTGCCCCAGCAATGGTGGAGTTACACTGAATGACTCAATGCTAAGTTCATATTTCCCATCAGGCTGGATATAAGAAGCAAGTTCCTTACTGTGAGGGTGGTGAGACACAGGTTGCCCAGAGAGGTTGTGGATGCCCCCTCTCTGGAGGTGTTTGAGGCCAGGTTGGATGAGGCATTGAGCAACCTGGTCTAGTGGGAGGTGTCCTTGCCCATGGCGGGGGGGGTTGGAACTGGGTGATCTTTAAGGTCCCTTGCAACCCAAACCATTCTATGATTCCAAAGTTGGGTATCTCCAACAGTCTTTATTTTGCTCCTGACTCCTCCATGCCTCAGGAAGATGATGGGAACATGAGGCTTGATGAGTAGGAGTTAGAAAGTATTAGGGACATACAGCTGGGATGTGGCTGAGGGGGCTGGAAGCTTGACTGGGGGGTAGGAGAAGAGAGGATGGCTGGTGAAGGGTCTACATGAAGGCACCAGTGGGATTAACTGGGCTGTAGAGGGTGAGATAGGAGGGAGATAAGAGGAGCAGTGTCTGTAGTGGTTGGGAAGCTTGGAAATGAGGTGAGTGGATGTGCAGGAGAGATGGAAGGAGGTGAGATGGGAGGTGTGGACACACATCACTGCTCATCTGCTTTCCATAGACCCTGCACCCTCTGCACATCCCAAAGGACAATGTGCAGATCTTCCACCCTGGGTCTGCTGTCACACTCAGGTCTTTGGAACCTCCCATGGGGAGACATCACAGCCACAGCTGTGGTCTCTACAGACCCTCTGAACAGCAAGACTAAAACTCCTTGTGCCCATGAAGACACCAACTGTAGTGAGCACAAAGCAGATTCACTCCAAGAAGCTTGTAGGGGACCAGGAGGTGATGGTGCACAGCTTCTGTGGTGTGGAAAAGATCTGGAATTAAGCAAAAGGTGTGATTTATGCCACACTATCTTTAGAATAAATAAAAGCCTCTGGCATATTCTAATTGGGGTGCTGGGAGCATCTCAGCAGTTCTGAGATGGTTACTTGGTTTTGTGTAAATGCCTCATCAAAGTGTTAATGTATTCTAATTATTAGCAGGGCACTGGCTGCCTCACGAACCTGTAATATTTTGTGGCATGTGACATTACAATGAAAATATATGAATAACAATTCTTCATTGAAATTACTAGCTCTGTGATAATTTTTTTTTTCTTTTGTAGTATTATGAGGCTTGGGGTAAATACTCCATAAATATGTAAATAACTTGTGATGTTCTTGCACTGGGCAATTGCAGGAGGATGCAGCTTGTGATACAGATGAGGCAGGAGCAGATACACCCTGAGACCCTGTTTGTTTTTGGCAGGTTTTGTGGTCCCAGCATCTGGGATCCTGCCTTTGGAGAATACCTGGAAATGAAGTCCCATCATGTGCTTCTCATGGCTACAACACCCACTGGTGCTGGGCATCCCAGGAATTTATCAGGGTGATGACCCTGGGTGAGGAGCTGGGGCACTGCAGGGTAACCTGGTCCAGTCCACTTGGTTCTGTGGGATGAAATCCTGTGAAGAAACCCTTCTTGCTCCTTCCTCAAAGCATCCTGAGGTCTGCCTGGGGTTCCTGCTGGAGGCTGGCTGCTCCTGCTCAGAGGAGACCCCAGCAAGCCCAGAGGGAAGCTCTGAGCAGAAATCCAATTATTTTTCACATCAGCCAAAAATCAAAATGTTTGTCCTGAAAAAAAAAAAAAAAAATTTTGTTTTTTTATTTGTTTCCTTAAACTATTTTTTACTCTTTACCCAGTTCAAAATAAGGCAGAAGTGGTAAATAAGGACGCACACAGTTTCAAAACCTCCTATTTCCACCAATTTTTTTTTCCAACTGAGTTTTCCCCTAAAACCCACCCTCACCATGTTGTGTCTGGCTCTACCAGGGCCAATCTGGCCCTTCATGCATGTGAGGACACATATAGGGCCTGGGTACTTGGCCAGCAAGCCTGGACAGATGCTCTGCAGATGTTTCTTTGAGGATAATTCAGCACCTGGGGCTCTTGATGTGCAGGTAAGGGCTACAGGGACAAAACTGGACATGCTGACCCCCCCAGATTGCTTCTGCCATCACCTCTTCTTGAACTAGATGACTTTAGAAGGTCCCTTCTAACTCTGTGGTTCTCTCCAGGTGGCTCCTGAGCCCTCCATCATCTTTGTGCTCCACCACTGGTCTGATGAGACCTCCAGTAGTCTCCAGCTGAGCAGATGTCTATCTGGATCTTACATGCAGGGTGCCCTGGGGTAGGATGCTCCAATCTTGTTTTGCTCTTGACTGGCAACCAAGAGCATTGCCATAAGAGAGCAGGGAAGTCTGTCTGGTGGTTTGTGGGATGTCCTTCAGTGCTGCTGGGAGAGAAAAACTACCCTCGTGCAGTCCTGTGGGAGGAGGAGAGGTGTGTTATTCTGAGTCAATTTTTACAGTGGAAATACTAGAGAAACTTGAGACTTAATTAAAACATGAAGGAGAACAGAGTGTGTCCACACCAGGGAGAGGTGAAAACAGCAGCACTTTTATTAGGAAAATGATATTTTGGGAAGAACACAGCATGAGTGCAATCTCCTGGATGGTTTGGGGTCAGCGTGAGAGTGGGGAGAGAAGAGTTCTCAGGGTGGTGATGGGTCAGAGCAGTGAGGGAGGGATTGTGAGAGCTGCAGGAGCCTGTCCATCATCACCAGCATCATGCTGGGTGCACTGGGCTGCTTTTGGGGCTGAGTTGTACCTAGTGACTGAGTGAGAGCATCCCCTTTGGGAAGGACCCACCTGGAGCCATGTTCCACAGCCTCTGCCACCATCTTTCCTTCCCAGTCACCAAGGCATCCAGAGGGACATGTTCTACATCTCTCAGAGCAGGGGCTGGAGACATCCAGCACCAGTGGGCAGGGCTGTACCTCTGTGTGCACACACATGAGAATGGCAGATGGTCCCAGCAGATGTTGTTGCCACAGGGGCATTTCATCCCTTCTCAGCTTGCCACTGTGGGCTCTTTGCTGCCTCCAGGACCTGGGAAGTTACCCAGGGTCTGGTTGCCCACACTGTGCACTCTGAGCAAGGGTGCCAGTGTGCTCCTTGCTTCCTTAACGTGAGGGAAGAAATTCTCTACTGTGAAGGTGGCAGAGCCCTGGCACAGGCTGCCCACAGATGTGTTGGACTTCCCATCTCTGGAGATGTTCCAAACCCTCCAGATGTGTCTCTGTGTGACCTGCTCTGGATGACCCAGCTCTTGCAGGGGGTGGGACTGGATGATCTCCAGAGGCTCTTCCAACCCTGGTTGCTCTATGATCCTGTAAAAGGAGCAGGATGACTTTGTGCCCACAGTGGTCTTTCAGGTTGTCATCAAGCTTTTTCCACATGTGGGATAAGGAGAGTGGTGTGACCCTTGCTGTAGAATTGCAGTGCCACCAACAGTTTGTGGCCACCTGCCTGAGAGCAGGGTGGCTCATCTTCAAGCTGACCAGCCCCATGCAAACAGCAGGTTGTCATCACCTGTTGCAGTAGGAGATGTCACCATGCATGCTGTCACCATGCTGCTGGCTCTCTGTGGATTGAGGTGTCCCAGGGGATGGCAGGGAAACATGGGCAGGTCTCCTCACCTCTGCCAGCTCATGGTCCTGGGGTGAGCTCACAAAGTCGGGGGGCAGCAGGGGCTGTGCTGGGGGATTCTCTGCCTGACACAGGACTTTGGGGGGAGAAGGTGCTGTGAAAGGTCAGGTCCCATCCTATGTGCCCATCACTCCTGGAAAATTAGGAGAGAAGAATTCTGCACCTATTAATTATTTAGATTAGCACATAGAATCATAGAATCATAGAATAGTTCAGGGTGGAAGGGACCTTAAAGATCATTGAGTTCCAACCCCCCTGCAGGGACACCTCCCACTAGATCAGGCTGCTGGCCTTAAACACCTCCAGAGAGGGGGCATCCACAACCTCTCTGGGCAGCCTGTTCCAGTGTTCCACTACCCTCACTGTAAAGAATTTCTTTCTTATATCTAGCCTGAATCTACCTCCTTCTAATTTACATCCATTGTTTCTGGTCCTCCCATCACATATCTTATTAAAAAGTCCTCCCCCAGCCTTTCTGTAGCCCCCTTCAGGTATTGAGAAACTACTTTGAGGTGCACCCTGAGCCTTCTCTTCTCCAGGCTGAACAGCCCCAACTCCTTCAGCCTGTCCTCATAAGGGAGATGCTCCAGCCCTCTCATCACCCTCATGGCCCTTCTCTGGACCCACTCCAACAGCTTCATGTCCTTCTTATGCTGAGGGCTCAAAAACTGGACACATAACAAAGGGGTTTAAATTACACCTGGAAAATGAGTGCACTTGGAGGAGATGGAGGTGCCAACAGGGTCCCCTCTGCTCTGGATGCCCCATGGTCTGCTCAAGTGTGTCCTCCTGGGGGGACAGGGAGGATGAGGTGGGGAGTAAACACACAGCCCTTTCTCTCTGTTGCTGGGAGCAGCAAAGCTGAATTGCTTTTCCTTTTTTTCCCTGTCCAAGCTCTGTAAGCAGCTCTGAGTGTGACTGGAAACACAATGGAGCTGGGAGAGGGAATCCCACCATCGCTCGGCACAGCCTCAAGAGAGGGAATATTTGATGAAGCCGAGTCCTGTGAAGAGAGAGCAGAGGCTGTTACCATCACAGATACTTCAGCACAGATGCCACAGAAGAAAGAAGTCAGACTTTGTAAAGAGCCTTTGTATTATTTCCTGCCTCTCCAGTTTCACTGAAATGAAAATGAAGCGATTTTTATAAGAGTGAGGAGAGAAAAAAAAAAAAAAAACCCGAAAGGAAGGAGAGCAAGTTTTTCTTTCTGTTGAAAGTACAGAGCTGTGCTTTAACTCTTCCCTCAGCTCATCTGCCAAAAGCAGGCTCCTCCTGGGCTCTCCAGGCTTCAGTGCAATATGTATTTTCTTTAGCAGACCCTGGTGAGACACTTCTCTTACCTGATATATCTGCTGTGCTGGCAGAGGTAAGGTAAGCTCAGTCTGGGTGGAATTAGAAAGAAGTGGCAGCAGATGAAAGACATGGCCAGTGCCATCCATCACACCCTTTCTGCAGGGCCAGGGAAGACCTCTTGGCTGTTCTTCATCCTGACCCACCACGTTTTACAAGCTGTCACCCTCCATCCTTTAATTACTGTTGATTTTATTACTAACCTTTCTCCTGACATGACTGGCTCCAAAATCTCTGCAGTGCCCAGAGCTCAGCTCCTCTTGGTGCTGAGAGATTTCCAAGTTTGAGGCAAAAATTTTATTTCTCTCGAAGGGACTGCAGATGCGTGAAGTGGTCCCTTCCCTCCTTTGTTTTACTTCTTCCACAGCAGAGCTATGCCAGGTTGATGCCAGGCAGGGAAGAGGAGGAGGAGGGGGGACAAGCCAGCTGCATGTCACATTACAGAGAGCTGGAAGTGCCTGAGGAGAGATGCTCCCAAGGAAATCCTGAAGGAAGGGCTCATGTTCTGTTCTGTTACCCTTGGATAATCTGCCAGTCATCTCTTTAAACATTTGCACCTGCACACTGACAGCTGCAGAAAGAGAAAAAAATCTTTGTATTTTACCTGTGTTTGCTAGCAGGAACCACAGGAAGGACCTGAATTGGTTCCTCAATGTGGTAGGTGAGGAAGACCACCAAAAAGCCTGCTGGTGTGTCCTGAGGTGGAATGAGCCACTGCCAAGCTGAAGGGAAATCATATAGTGAGTAAGAGAGCTATGACCCTTTAAGCATGGGGCACTGAGCATGCTCTGCAGTGCACTTCATTCTGTTCTGCTTCTTTTTTATCCTTATTGTAGCTCTTTTCATGGATTAGCAGCTTAAAAAGAGGGCCACGAGGGTAAAGGAGTCTCCAGACACCTCTGCTTAACCAGAAATTATAGCAGTCCTTCCAGAGGAAGTTTCTCCAGTAAAATGGTTGAAAGATTTGCCTGGCAATTTCCTAACACTGAGTTCCCATCATGCTGGTGGATGAAGAGTAGCTCAGGTTTTGGGTCAGGGCTGTACACATTGTTCTTGTCTTCACTGAAACCAGTCAGAACCCAGGTGGTGGCACAGAAGCAGCACCACATGAGGACAGGCTGAAGGGGTTGGGGTTGCTCAGCCTGGAGAAGAGAAGGCTCAGAAGGGACCTCATAGTGACTTCTTAATACCTGAAGGGGGCTACAGAAAGGCTGGGGTAGGACTTTTGAATAGGGTGCAGGATGGCAGGACTAGGAGTAACGGATGCAAATTGGAAGAGGAGAGATTCAGGCTGGATATAAGAAAGAAATTCCTTATGGTGATGGTGGTGAAACACTGGAACAGGTTGCCCACAGAGATTGTGGATGCCCCCTCTCTGAAGGTGTTTAAGGCCAGGTTTGACAAGGCACTGAGCAATCTGATCTAGTGGGAGATGTCCCTACCTATAACAGGGGGTTGGAAGTAGATGATCTTTAAGGTCCATTCCAACCCAAACCATTTTATGATTCTATGAATTAGAAAAACGAATCTGCTTTCATTGAGGTGGAGCTGTTCTCTTGGTGGAAGCCATAAGAGAGCATTCTCTTTGTGTCTCCTTGGTGCTCCCCTGAGGATAGCACAGTTTCCCCTAGGAGTGGATCATCTGTCAAGAGGGTGAATTCTACCAAGTGCCCCAGAGGCTGCTGTGTGTCAGATATCCCTCCTTATCCTCCTGGAACAGCTTCTTTGTGCTGTGAGCTCCAGGAGGGGTAGAAGAGAAGGACACGCTCCATCTCCCAGAGCTGCAGTTCATGCCTATTCATTAGCAGGGGTCTTCACAGAGCAGTGCTCATGTTTTTAGTATGATTAGTGAGACATGCAGATACATTTGTTAACTGCTTTTTGCAGTAATGCCAGGCAGAGCACAGGCCACATGAAATGTTCCCAGGCTGGTGTAAGGAGATGATAATTAAGCAATGATATGCAGCAAGGGCTGTCAAAGGGTAGGAGCAGAGCGAAACAAGGCAGATGCTGCCAAGAGGCGAGTCTGGGCAAGGGAGAAGGATTTTCTCTCTCAGCAGCCTGTATTTCATTGATTTCAGTAAGATGGTTAATGATGAGGCAAAACCAGGCCATGTCTTTTTATAGTTATCAGCTCCACCTCACCTGCTGGTCCATGTAAGACAAACAGGAGGATCATTTGGTGCCAAATCACTATGCTAGTAGACTCCAGCAAAGGAAAAGCTCCTGCTTGGACAAAAGTGTCTGCAGGTTTGGGAGCAGAGGAGGGTTTGTTACACCTGGGCAGAGAGGCTGCAGCACTGGGGACTGTGTTTTTTGTTCTTGGGGTAGGTCTTAACACCTAGCAGCATCAAGGTGCTTCTTATTTTGGCCCCATGAGCACATAACTGGACCTCTTGCCTGACTGTTCTGTCTTTGGCACTACTTAGCACCTTGCAAATTTTGCCTCAGAGGTAAATCTCTCTCTCTCCACCCCCACAATCCCTCCCTCTGTCTCCATCATCTTCATCTCCATCTCATCTCCATCACTTCCATCTCAAACATAGAATCATGGAATGGTTTGGCTTGGAAGGGACCTTAATGATCATCTAGTTCCAACCCCCCTGCCATGGGCAGAGACACCTCCCACTAGGTCAGGTTGCTCAATGCCTCATCCAGCCTGGCCTTAAACATCTACATAGAGGGGACATCCACAACCTCTCTGGGCAACCTGTTCCAGTGTCTCACCACTCTCACAATAAAGGATTTCTTTCTTATATCCAACCTGAATCTCCCCTCTTCCAATTAACATCCATTACTCCTGGTCCTCCCATCTCATATCCTATTAAAAAGTCCTACCCCAGACTTTCTGTAGGCCCCCTTCAGGTATTGATAAGCTAACATCTCCAACTCCATCATCCCATCATCTCACTTCCCTCTGGTTCCAGGGTTTAGAGCTGGCTTTTGTAAAAATCCTTTCATCTCATTCCATTTGAGGAGAGTTCCCTACTTGTTTTGAGATCTGCCATTTTCATCCAGTGCTCAGCATATTTACACATGGGCTTTGCCACTGTTGTCTAGACCTGGTTTTAATCCAGAGCTGCAAATCCTGATTGTGTCTGGGTGCTTTATCCCATCAGCCACATGTGTGCTCTCCTCTGCAAATAAGAACAGATTTTCTGGGCAAGGGCTGCTTTCTATAAAACCATGTTGACTGGACTTGATAATATACTTAGCCTTTAATTCTTTATTAATTCAATGCTGTATCAGCTTTGCTGTTTCTCTGCCAAGGGCTGATATCTCTGGGGAGTGTTACCCTGCACATTCAGCTTTGACACATCGATTTACACTAAGAAATCTCTGTTTTACTTTGGCCACCCAGATTTGACCCTCTTTTTGTCAGCATCCAAGGGGATAATTGCTCTTATGTCATTGCTCCCTGTGAACCTCTTTCTCTTGGATGATGGTCTACTCTTTCTCTTGATGCACAGACTGTGGATGCATGACTCCACCTTGGTTTTCCTTGTGGGTTATTAAAGGGAATTATCAACACCCTATGTAAATTCAACTTTTGATGGTGTCCAAAGGAGGTCTCAGCCATGAGAAGCCACCAACCTCCTCACCTTGCTGTAGAGTCCAAGTGTGTGCCCAGCAGGTTGTGTGGACCATGACAATGTACACTCTTTTCAGTTTCCTTGTCTTCTTATCAACATCATTCTTTGTGACATTGGTGAAACAGTGATTTCTTCCTTCTGTTTTAATCATCCTGGACACCTGGGCTGTTCCTGCAGTCTCTCTCCAAATTACAACTCTCACAACATTCATTTTACCTTTGTTGAGTCTGTCTTTGTCCTTGCAGGTAGTTAGGAAGCCCAGATGAGACACAGGGCCACCCAAGGGCTCCTGCTCGCATTGCTGATCCAGGCACTGAGCTGGGGTGAGGCAATTGAAGATGATCCTCCTGGCTCTATAATTACATTGTGAAGACACTTGAAAGTTTCTGTTGTTAAATATTTAATGCTGTAGGAGGAATAAGACCCTGAATGTGAATTTTATGATGGATGTCTTGCTCGCCTGTGGATGTGCAGAGAGCCTCCACTCACCTTCCATACACAGTGACTGTGAATATTCATTCTGCTCCCTCCAGGGCTTGTCTCCTTTGTAAGGCTGCCAGAGACTACACACTGGGAGCACAGATAAGCAGAGAGGATGGTGGGGCATTTGGAGGGACAGGGGATGTGCTGAGGGTGACTGTCAGATGGGGATGATGTGACAGTAATTGAGAGAACCTCCTTTCAGGTGTGTCAGTGCTGCCCAGTGTGAGCCCACAGCCCAGGGACAAACTGCAGCCACCATCTGCCATCCATAGCAGCAATAGGGAAGGTGTTGCCACAGGCTGAACCACCTCTCTGGGCTGTCTGTACCAGGGCACTCCCACTCTCATGACAAAGAAGTTCCTCCTTATGTTTAGATGGAACTTCCCATGTTCAAGTTTGTGCCTTTTACCTCTTTTCCTGTTCTTGGGCACCATTGACAAAAGATTGCCCCTCTACCAGGGCAGAGCAGAGGGGGAGGATGACCCACCCTACCTGCTGGTCATGCTCCTTTTGATGCTCCCTAGGATACCATTTGACTTCTTGGCCACAAGGGCACGTTGTTGGCTAATAGTCATCCTGCTGTACACCAGGACACTTAGGTCTTTTCCCACAGAGCTGCTCTCCAGCAGCTCAGCCCTGTCTTTGTACTGGTGCATCTGGTACAGCTCAGCATCTGTGAACAGCAGGCTGTTCCTATGTCAAACATGGAAAGTGGGCTCATCCTGCTCAATAAAGACTAGAAATGAGGAAAAGCCTTGCTGGAAAGGACCTCAAAGAAAACTGCCCAGCACTCACACTAATCATGTCCTTGCTTGCTGCAGTGAAGCTGAGAGGGTTCATTCCCACCTTTGGAAGCTGGGAGTGATGCCCACTCTTCTCCCCTTGGGAGACCACCAGTGGGACAGGCAGCTGCTGCTTCCCCTGATATCAGCAAAGGGAGAGAGACAAATTTTTGATATTAAAAATTGGATACACAGTAGGAGTTCCTGGCTTCTTGGATCACCGAGACAAAAAATCACTAGAAAACTTTAAGAAACCATGTTTCTCCACTCAGCTTGTGATTTTCTTGAATTTTCTCCTTTATGGTGACAGCTTTTCAAGGGAAAGTGTATGTTTCTTACCTGCAGCTCTTTTTCTTCCAAAATCCTAGGGTTTTGGATTTTTTTTTCACTGAGAAAGGGTTTTGATAGCAAAGTGTGAATCACCCTTAAATTATCACACCAGCCTGTCTTAGCTGGGATGCCAGTTTTGACAGCTAGCCTTGACTGATACAGCCACCAGAGCTTTACAGATGTGTGTGCAGGCAAAAGTATATCTGGAGAAGATGAGACATACTGTGTAGGACAGCAGAGCTGCACTGATTTCTGAGCAGTCTTGCCCTTCACTGCTCTTGAGCAATGCATTAAATCCAGAGGTTCACACACACACAGAGTGACAACCCTGATGCCAGTACCTGGAGGGGGTTACAAGGGTGGGTGGTTGGTCCTCTGGATCTGTGCTTGCAGGGATAAAGGAACAGGAAAGGAAATAAAAGGGTTTATCTTCCTCCCAGCCCAGCAGGTATCTGCAAAGCCTGCTATCACACCATCTGTCATCTCCTTGGGAGGCCAGCTCTGTGGCATGCTGGGGTGTGCAGCATCAGCTGGAGGAATTGCTGTGTCTTGGCACTCCCCATCCTCCCTTCTTCCTGGTGTTTCATCTTTAGAAATACTCCTGAGGTGGCTGTGTGACCTCTGGCATCTTGTAGTCACCCAACTGTAGTCACTTCTCCTGCAGCCTCCATAGGCAGAAAGGGTCCCAGCTCCCACCAACAAAAGGCAGCAGTGGTTTCCCCCAGCCTGGTCCCAGCTAGGAGGCAGCTTTCCTCCAGGCTGATGGGTCTCTCTGCACCAGCTCTCCATCCCCAGGCTTGGCTTTTATCCCAGAGAACATGCTGCATTGAAAAAGGGTAGGGACCTTTCTCCTGCCCTTTGACCAGAGCTGTGTCCAACGTCAGAATGGAGCAATCTGAAGTGATCAGGCACCTCCTGATGCTGACAGACACTTCCAGAGCTAGTGGGGGGACAAAGAGAGCAACACTGACCAGGCTGGGCATGGAATTGAGCAACCTCTTTTAGTGGGAGGATGATCAGAGGGTTGGAGCACCTCCCTTATGAGGACAAGCTGAAGGAGTTGGGCTTGTTCAGCCTGGAGAAGAGAAGGCTCAGGGGGGACCTCACAGTAGCTTCTCAATACCTGAAGGGGGGTACAGAAAGGCTGGGGTAGGACTTTTGAATAGGGTCCAGGACAGCAGGACTAGGAGTGATGGATGCAAATTGGAAGAAGAGATTTAGTCTGCATGTAAGAAAGAAGTTCTTTCCTGTGAGGGTGGTGAGACACTGGAAGAGGTTGCCCAGAGAGGTTGTGGATGCCCCCTCCTTGGAGGCGTTTAAGGCCAGACTGGATGAGGCATTGAGCAACCTGGTCTAGTGGAAGGTGTCCCTGCCTTGAAACTAGATGATCTTTAAGGTCCCTTCCAACCCAAACTATTCCATGACTCTATTGTGTGAGCTCTGGGTGGTGTTGTTGGATGACTCCATCTGAGGGTGAACACAGGAGAGATTACACTCTGACTGAAGGTTAGTTTTTATTTATTATTCCCAGGAACCTTTAGCACAGCAAAGCTTTTTGAGATCCCTGCAACAAGAGCTCTTTGTTTTACTGCCTTTATAAATCACCTCTGCGGGCTGAGATGTAAGAATGGAAAACGTTAGTCTGGAATAAGCAATCACTAACCAGTGAGACAAAATAATCAATATTCATAAGATAAAGCACCAGTGTAAAGTAAGCAATGGCAATAATGGGGCTGGGAAACAAATCAAGAGCTGAGGTTCCCAAATCCTTACTGCCAAAACCAGTGGTGCCTAATGAGTGTGTTGCTCTGAACTACATGGTCCAGACCAGTGGTCAATGACCCTGGATGAAGTTAGAAATTCAGGATAACATCTTGGATTGATGTGACCTGCATTAGATGTGCAGGAGAAATCAAAGATGTGATGTGGGAATGGGCTTGGGAATAAGGCTGGTCCAGTGAAAGAAGGCTTGTGGTGTGGACAGGATGAGCTTGATGGCTACTGTGGTGTCATCTGAGGCGGGAGAGAGCAAGAGAGAGGAGCCAGCCCCTTGCATAGCTCAAGTAGCTTGAGGCACATCAAGATCTCATTGTGTATGACACCAGGGGACTAACCTTCACCTCTGGCAGGATGTGGATCTGTGGAGTAGCCATGATGGATGGATGCTGCTATGTCTGTCATCTGTCAGAAGGCAACTAGTGACCTGGGTAGGGGAGAGAAAAAGAGGGGAGAGTGTGGTGGCTGTGACCAGGAGCCATGGAGAGATCAGGAAATACAGAGGCCAAGAGAAATGGGCAGAGATGTGGAGGAGAGCAGCTGAGCTCCACAAACAAACATACATAACTGACAAACCCAGTGCCAGATAAATCACTAGAAATCTCCAAACAAGCACACACGGAGATCTCTATAAACAACCAGACCCAGCAAACTCTTTTGAGGAAAAACTTGAAAAAACTTTGATCCTTGTTGCCATGGTGATGTGATTCGGAATAAGTGTGGCAGAGTATTTTTTATTATCAGCCTTTGTCATAAACAAATAACCTGCTGTAGACTTAGAAAAAAGGGATAGAGCTGGGCTCAGACCATCTAATCATCAGACCCAGAGGCTGCAACTAATAAATCAAGGCAACAGGAAGATTGTAAATTCCAGCAGAGGTCACTTGGTTAAACAAAGTGCAGGGATGTGGAGTGGGTGGGGAGTGAATCCATGGCAAGGTCTGACCACTGTCAGTTAGCATTCAAATCCTGCTTTATGGTGACAGACAGCTCATCTGCTGGAGCCTTCTAGGAAATACAACCTGCATACCAAGCATGGGTGAGCTCTGAGGATGGGGCTGGTCTGAGGGGAGATATTGCCCTGTGGTTTTACCCTCAGGATGTGGGTTGAGCTCTGCCTTGAGTAACATCACCCAGTAGTTTGACTCTAGGAGAAGCATGAGCAGACCATGTCCAGGCAGACCTCCTAAATCACTACACTAGAGAGGGTTTCTACCCCTCAAACACAGCTGGATGCAGCAGATCAAACCTCTTGTGCATGTGGTGGCCTCATGATTGTTCTGCACCCCTGTAATCTGGAACAATCTGTAAATTGATGGATTTTCCCAGCCAGAAGCTAACGAACATCAGTGCTCATGAATGGCATCCTCAATAAAAACTGCCCAGCCCAGGGAACAAGAGCATGATGAAAAACAACTTGGTTTTCTCCATCACATCCAATTTCTGGACATCATCTTGACCTGGAACACAAGTGTATTGCATGGAGGGCGGGTTCCTCTGGAAATGCCCTGAGGGCCACAATTGAGGCAGTTTTTGACTGCTCAGTCCACATCACCTAGGCAGAAAAGCAAACCCTGGTAAAGCTGGTGATTCAGCAGAGCTGTGAGAACCCTCTCCTCCAGTGAGTGCTATGCCAGGTGGCTCTTTGGATCCATCTTGGAGACATGGTTTCTGTGGCCACTATTTCTCAGATTTGCAGGTGTGTCAGTTGGCCAGTTTGACTGACCAGGAGACAGAGCTGTGGGCTCACACACAGAAGGGATGTTTGATTTACTCTGGGTCACCTCTACCTGAAATTGTAGGTCCTCTCCTGCAGGATCCAGAAAAAAATTGTCTGTAAACATGAAATACTTAGACTCATAGAATCATAGAACAGTTCAGGTTGGAAGGGACCTTCAAGATCATTGGGTTCCAAGCCCCCTGCCATAGGCAGGGACACCTCCCACTAGATCAGGCAGCCCAGTGCCTTATCCAACCTGGATAAGACATTTCCTAGGTCTCAAGTTCCTGCGAGTCCCATCTACTCTTCTAGCAAAACCTTGTCCTCTGCAGCACAAAATCTAATTATCCTGACACAGACTGTAGCTATGCAAAACAGATTGACACTGAATTTCCAATACAAAGCCCCTACTGTGACCCATTTGCCTCTTTAATTCAACATTCCCTTGACTTGGAACATCTTCAGAGCTCTAATGCTGGGGCCCAGAGCATCACATCAGTTCAGGTTTATCCAGGGGAAGCTGGAAACTCTATCAGGCTAATTAGCAGCTGTGAACACAGCATCACTCTGCCCGACTCTCCCCAGGGATGCAGTTGATTGAGCTGCTTGAACTGGGTTCTGCTCTGAGATCCTTTCCTCCTGCTTTGCTCTGGTGCTCCCAGCAGAGTGCTCTGCTCTGCTTCCACGAGTCACACACTGCATCCTGCTCCTGTTCAGCCTTAGCCCAACATTTAATCCTGCATTTAAACCTGTGGGTTCAGATCATGCATCACCCACAGCCTTTTGGATGTGGTCCAGAGGAGGCCACAGAAATGATGAGAGAGCTGGAGCACCCCTCCTGCTGCCTTCTTGAAAAATTTCAAGTTTGAAATAATTTGTTTGTTGTTGTTGAAGGAATTTCTATAACCAAATTAATCTTGTTTTTAGATTAATCTACCAAAGGAACAATATCATTGATGCAGTGGAAGTCTGTATAGGGGTGTCAGTGGATGAGAAACTCAACATGAGCCAGCAGTGTGTGCCTGCAGCACAGAAGGGCAACCCAATTCTGGGCTGCATCAAGAGAAGCATGGCCAGCAAGTCAAGGGAAGTGATTTTGCCCCTCTACTTGGCTCTGCTGAGACCCCAACTGGAGTTACTGTGTCCAGATCTGGAATCCTCAACGTAAGAAAGACACTGAGCTGTTGGAGCAGGTCCAGAGGAGGGCCATGAAGATGACCAGAGGGCTGGAGCACCTCCCTTCTGGGGACAGGCTGAAGGAGTTGGGGTTGTTCAGCCTGGAGAAGAGAAAGCTCAGAGGGCACCTCATAGTAGCTTCTCAATACCTAAAGGGGGCTACAGTTAGGCTGGGGTAGGACTTTTTAATAGGATATGTGATGGAAAAACTAGGGATAATGAATAGAAATTGGAAGTGGGGGGATTCAGGCTGGATGTAAGAAAGGAATTCTTTACTATGAGGATGGTGAGACAGTGGAACAGGTTGTCCAGAGAGGTTGTGGATGCCCCCTCCCTGGAGGTGTTTAAGGCCAGACAATGAGAAACCTGGTGTAGTGGGATGTGTCCCTGCCCATGGCAGCGGGGTTGGAACTAGATGATCCCTTCCAACCCAAATAATTCTATGATTCTATGATTTTATTAGTCTCACAAGTGATTCCAGAAATCTCTCTTTTCTAAGTACTTACTATAGAGCTTACAATAGTGTCATAGGTGACTGAGGCAGTTTTTCTTATTGAAAAACAAAAAAAGATTGTAATTTCAAGAAAAAATCCCAAGAATCAGCTTTTCAGCTTGGCAGTGTACTAGTTATGGGGAAGATATCTCATGACATGCATTGTGTAAATCAGTCTTTGTATATGAAGATTGCTCATGTAAGTGAGCACATTCTTTTTCCTTGACATTGTAGTAGAAACCTGTGAATGAGCAAGTGAACTTTAGTGAACTACACTAAAATCACCCAGCATTCATCCCCTTTTTTGCTTCTAGCCATCTCACAGCTGTTTGGGGATGCAGGAACAAACCTGTGAGTTAAGTGGTGAAATGCACACCCCCAAATCCCATTGTGGAAAGTGACTAGCAACCCCTTAAACTCTTAAAAGGACTCAGAAGCTTTGAATCACTCAGAAAAATTAGTAAAAAAAAAAAATTTTAGGAAATTACGCAGTTGAAGGTATCAGAATCTGCTCAAAAATTATTTGCTAACCAAATAATGAGCCTGTGGAGCCTGTTTCTCATGGCCTGACTCATCCTCAGTAGTATGCTTTTTCTTTTTTTTTTTTCCCCCCTTTGAGAAGGTGAAAAATTTGTATGGAATTGCTAGAGTATTTCATAGATATTAGTCACCAGCTCAGCGTGGAGAAGGGCATCCTATAATATATATATGAAGGGGGCAAAATTTAAAAAAAATATCAGGCTGGCTCAGGAGCTAAATTTCCCAGGAGCTTTAAGTGTTGTGAGTGCCAAGAACTGCAACCCATAATTTTCAGGCTCTGTGCCCCCTGGGAATACTTCTTCTTAATGCTCAGGCCTGTCCAGGGGGATTTACTTACACTGACCAGGGTCTTCTTCAAGCATAAGAAGCTTTTGTAAGCAGCAGGGAGGATTCTTTTTTAACTGAGAACCCTCTTTTTTAGGTTGAAACCTTTGAATTGAGATAACTTCAGTGGATAAACTCACCCTTTATCTGACTTCCTGTCTCCATTGATTGTAGAATAGAATGTGATGGGTTGAAAGAGCTTTTAAAAGCCATCTAATCCAACCCCCCCCCCTTGCAGTGAGCAGGGACATCTTGCACTAGATCAGGTTGCTCAGATCCTCATCAAGCCTGGCTTTGAATGTCTCCAGGGGTGGAGCCTCCACCACTAGTATGGGCAACCTGTGACAGTATCTCACCACCCTTCTGGGGAGGAATTTCTTCCTAATATTTAATCTAACCCTGCCCTGCTCTAGTTTAAAACCATTGTCCCTCATCCTATTGCTCCATACCCTGGCAAACAGCCCCTCCCCAGCTTTCCTGTAGCCCCTTCAGGTGCTGGGAGGCTGTTGTGAGGTCTCCTGCAGCCTTCTCTTCTCCAGGATGAGCATCTCACAGAGATGCTTCTTGTCAGAGTTGGGTTGATGGTCAGACTTTCCAACCTGGGGCATTCTATGGGAGGAGAAACAATAGGATCACAGGTGCAATGGAGAACCTTCTTGTTCTTCCAGCTGCACTGGGGAGCATCCACCTGCCTGCCATCACCTCCTTTCACTCAGGGAGAAGACTTTGCATCCAGCCTGCTCTGCTCCAGGAGCCAGTGCTGCCAAAACAGCCTTTTTGGCCACAGCAGCTCCTTTATCTGATTTAGTACCAGGTGTAACTCCTGGTACCAAAGGTAGCACAGACTGAGGAAACTCTTGAGGTGGGAAAGTATTTTCCAGGGGTGGAGCAGGTGGAACTCAGAGTGGTGGAACAGCCACCAGTGAAACCTTAAGCAAAACTTGTCCCTGTCCCCACAGGCAGTGGGTGTTTGCAAAGAAGAGGTTATTCAGCAGCTCCCTCTCTCTACTCAAAGCCTCTTGGCTTTTAATAACTCTCTGTTTGCTCAGGAAGAAAGAGCAGCTGACCATGAAACAGCAGCAAAGGACAGCTGAAGAGGCCTAAAAATGTAACCTGTGAATGATATGTTTTTAAATAGAGTACACAAAGGGAAAGAGAGAGATCTTGGGGGAAATCCAAACCCAAAAATCCAGTCTGGGGGAGGAAGTGGATGCCGAGTGAAGACCAAATGGTCGCTCAGCTCTCCAGTGAAAGGGAAGGGTTGAGTTCTTGTATCTAGACCCAGTCCTGGAAAAGGGATTAAGAATTTCCAAATAAAGGACCCTTTAGGTGGGAAAGGCACATGGTACACTGTATCTACTAGGATTTCAGCTGCCTGGGTTTGCTGGGCACCTAGTAGTCCATCTGGATCAAATCCAAACAAAGAAAATGAAGAATCCTTACTGAAGAGGGCATCACATCCAGAACTTCCCCCTGGTCATTAGGTCAGCTACCACAGCAAAGGAATGAACAAGCCTAGCCTGATGTGATATGTTCTTCAGAAGATCATACCAAACATTTTTTACTACCTTACCTTTTGGGTGACCATCATATAATTGTATAATATATTTTTGCTGAATCTCCAGGCTTTGGAGTCAAATCCTAGTTTCCACCCCCCTCCTTTCTTCCTCTTCTAAAAACCCCAGATATTACACACCTCCTTCAGCCCCATCTTACACCTTCCCATATTCTTCTGGCTCTCTAAAAATGTAGCAAACAAGTTCAGAAAGAACTTTCACTGAATTCTTAAGTACTCCTGGGGGATGTCTCCAGGTGCTGTGTGTCTGAGCGCTGCGGTTCTGGTTCACTCATCTTTAACTCATCCTTCCTTGCACCTGGCCTGTCTAATCTCTTTGTAAAAAGCATTTCCTAACACAGCTTGTTGCAATTATTTCTTTATTCTGAGCAGCGAAGAATACACTGAATGCTTCAGCCCCATCTGTGTCATCTCTTATTTGCTGCCACGGTCCCATAGGGCCAGGCTTCCCTTTGTCATCTTCTCACTTTGAAGGTATTTCTGGAGCTTTTTCTTGTGCCCTTTCTGCTCCTCACCAGCCTGGCATGTGTTGGGAAGGCTGTTTCTATTCTGATGTGATTGTGCTACCACTCTACATGCTCTGAGCTCGTGGTGTCCTCACTCCCATTTACTGTGTAATTCTTTATTTTTAAGCCCTAAAGAGCTCACGATGCAGCTGTAATGGCTCTTATTATTCTTCTTTTTCCTCTGCATCGCTATCATTTGCTCTTAAAAGTAAAAGGCAAACATTTTCCACTGCAAAGCAGGAAAGGGTTTGGGGAGACATCAATCCAAGGAGTCCCTGGGTGCTGGGATACATCCCAGTGAGGTGGTGTGTGCTTCTGGGGCAGGGGAAGCAGGCACAACCCATGTTGCATGGTGGACTCCTCTCTGATCTTCACTCCCTTCCATCCCTTTTGTTTTGATAATCTCACCTCTTGTCAGTGGCCATCTAGGAGAAGATTTCCTGCCAGGATAATTAACTCTTATGGCACTATTCTCCTTTTCAGAAGCATTTTTTTTTTGCTATTTTTCAGCTTAGCACCAGTGGGAGGTCCTCCTAAGGTGAGATCTATGATGCTAATGGGACTCCAGAGCTCTGATGGCAAAGAACCTGCACTGATGATCTGGTGGCCTCATCTTTGTGTCAGTCTCATGGAGATCAGGCATCTGCAGTCTCAAAGGAGACACAGGTTGATTTTGCCTGTGTGGAGAATGAGTGGAGAAGCAGCTCCTTGTGCTGTAAATCAGGGTTTCAGTACGTCATAATTTTATGTGCTTGATGAGGGTATTTCAGCACACAACAAAACTTCTTTGGAAGACACCAGGATTGGGAACCCATAGTGATACAGAAAAACATGCTTAAAGGTCGTTGAAGACTGTGAGATCCAAGAGAAGGGCTGGAAACATTTTGTGCCAGCTTCAAATAAAAATGGGTACTAAGGAAGCATTAGAATTTTTGTTTCATGCCAAAATGCAGCTTAATAGAAGAAAAGGAGATAACAAAGGGAGAGCTGAGCAACTGCTGTCCACTTGCAAATCAGTTTGTGCTGGAGGGGTCAGAGATGGAGCCAGAGATACAAGTCCTGCAAAATAGGACCTTTTCTATCTTAAGAAGGGACTTCTGGGAACCTTCAGTTGAGTTTTCCTGACTTGGACTCAGGTCAGGCTTGGCACAGGGATGCTCTGAAATCATTCAGCTGCTTGTGTCCTTGGACAGAAGTAGACACTCTTCTTGGGCCAAATTTGAATCCAAAACCTGCTTGGCAAGGAACTTATAATAGCTGGCAATCTTTCAGCTGGTCTGCCACTACAGAGACCCAGGGAGTAGGTACACTTTGCTTTGTATCAGAAATAAAGTCTCTGGGATGCTGGAGTTCTTGGCAACAGCTTCTCTGTGGCTGGACTGAAAACATCTTGCTGATGGGAGATGCTGAGAACTAAATATGGATTTCTTCTCAGCAGAAGATTTGCAAGGAAGTGAAATTCAGAGAGAAGTCCAGGCAGCAGGCAGGGTTTTTTCCTAAGTTCTGGCAGAGCACCATCTTCCCAAGCCCAAAGAGGTCCACCTCTTGGAAATAATGGCAAAGATTCTCCAATTCACTAAATGTCACCCAGCACACTGATGAAGAGGTTCAAGAGGAGTGATGTCTCTGTTCTCACTGAGGACAAGTAGTTCTTTCTTCAACTAGAAATGCTCTATAAACAACACCCTTTCCTAAACATTAAGCCCCAGAAGATGCCTACATGGCACAGTTGGGAAGGGAGTTGTCCTCATTGGGAACCCATGCAGTGCAGCAGGAGGACTGCCTTGGCAAATGTTTGAGTCCAGTGCCCTGTGGCTGCTGTGCTGTTGAGTGGATATGGACTCTGAGGGTTTCTGATCTCAGTTTTATTGCCTTTTCTTTCACTTTTCTTTGTTCCAAATGGGAGCTCTGCAGAGAAATTGAGCTGCAGGCTGTTATTTTTATAAACTATTAGTACTTTGTGTCCGTTAGCCACTCTGACATCTTCCAGCTCCCTTTCATGTCTCTCTTTGTGTTTCCTTGCCTTCTTTGTTGGCTTTCTTTTCCTCACCAAAACGCTACCCACAGCCCAAGTTTTAGGATGACCCATGATCCCACACTTATAATCCCTCTGACACATCGAAAATTATTCCCTCCCTCCTGAGCACATTCCTCTATACTTCTTCCTGCTGAAGCTGATGATACCATGGAGGTTAAAAAACCCAAACATCTTTAATGCAGGCAAATAGGAAAAGGAACAGTACAGTACAAAAAGCCCTTTTTGCCATGGGGAGAACAATGTCCTCAGCTTTCAGCTCCCTCAGGGTGTTAGAAGTTCTGTCTTTCAATCTTTTACAATCCTTGGAGATGGAAACCCACTTTAGATTGGGTTCCCCAAGCTGTTAACCTCTCCTGGATCCAATACACCCAGATTCCCAGCCTCTGGCTTTTCTCTCCCTACCTCACAGCAGCAGCTTCAACATCACACTGCATGTACAAGTGGTGACTTCTCTCATCCTCAAGTGAACCACAGAATAAGATCAGCAGCTGGAAATCCAGCATCTACCCTCCTGGGAGCAGAGCAGCATGACTGTATTGACACTCAGTTCTTTGAGATGTGCACCTCTCTGTGCTGGTGTCCTATAAAATGTTCACTGGTTTTTGTTGGGGTTGATGGATGGTGTGATTGATGCCTCAGTAAAACTCTGGAGGGAAAGAAAATGTATCAGGGTCAGTTAAACAAAATCTTTCTTCTATCCACAGATGAAATTTTCTCCTTTTGAAATCTGAAGTGGTTTCTCCTCAATGAGCTTTCACTTCTGACCCGAAAGTTTCCATGTGCTGAGTCCCAAAGCATGAGGAAATGGGTACAAGCTGGAACACAGGAGGTTCCACAGAAATATAAGAAAAAAATTTGTCATGGTGACAGTGACAGGCTGCTCAGAGAGGTTGTGAAGTCTCCTCCTCTGGAGACATTCAAAACCCACCTGGATGTGTTCCTGTGTGACCTGATCTGGGTGTCCCTGCTCCAGAAGGGGGAATGGACTAGATGATCCTTTGAGATCCCTTCCAATCCCTGACATTCTGTGATTCTGTGAAATGGGTTTGCAGGTGCATTCAGTATGACCTGAATTATTTAGGGAAGAGGACTCTTTGCCTGGAAGTCCATCCTTCACAGCCCAGTTTGTCACTGACACTGCTGCAGGCACGAGGAGTAGAAAGTGAGGACTTCACAGCATGTTTAGACAAATGCTTCAAAATACTTGATAAACTACTGAAGCCTCAACTGTCCTCTGGGGCTGCTGGGGAAAAACAGTCACTGACACTGATTCATGTATTAACAAGCAGCCCAACACAGCCACAGAGAGACCTTCCTGTCACCAGCCAGCTCTTGCAAGATTGCCAGGAGGACACAAAGGTCACAGGGATCACCCTGGTTGCCAGAGCCAGTTGAAGCAGTCACTCCTCTTATCATGCAGGGAGATGTCTGCAGAGCTCATGGAGTTTGTGCTAAATCAGCAGATTGAGAGACAAACTGCTCTTTGCTGATGATTTGAATTCTGCGTGTTGGTAGAAAGAAAGACTCCTGTAGCACTTAATCTCAGTTATTATTCATGTTTAGTTTACTGTTTGTCTCCATTTTTATTTTTTTTTAAACACACAACTGAAATTTGTCATAAATGTTTCATGAGTAAACAATGGTGTTGATCTATTTGCTAAGCGTGGCTGGTGTTTGCAGTGCTGCAGAGAGACACACAGAAAGTCCATCTCATGCTCCAGCGTTGGCCAGGTCTGAAAAAAACCCTCCCATCTGCATCTGAGGACATGGAAAGATCATGAGCAGAGGCCATACAGGAAGAGGACAAGGTAAGGCCAGTTGAGTGAGTACTAGTGCAGCCACTGGTTCCATCAGAACCCCAAGATGGCTTTCTCCCAGGCTTCAGTGTGAGGACACAGTGCTCTGTATAACCCATGGTACAAGAAATGAGAACAAAGCTTGTCCCTTTGCACTGTTTTCAGATGTTCTGCAAGAGACTGACAGGAGTCTTGTGACCCCAAGCAATGTGGCAGGAAGTAGGGACCAAGAAATCATCCTTCTTGGACACCCATCTCTTGTCTGGGACATCCCAAACCCCTCCTTGCCCGTGTTTCTTTGCAAGGTCAGTCAGATGTTGCACCTTCTTGTGGAGGAAGGACAGAAGTGCTTGCTGTTGCTGCTCTGCAGGTGAGGTGTGCTGGGATGGATGCACAGAGACCCTATGCCCAGCAGGTCTCCAGTACCAGTATGAGGTGCTCAGCACCCACAAATGTGACTATGTGGTTGGCAGTATGGTCCATGCCTCAGGGACAGCCTTGAGCTGTGCCTGCCAGTGTTCTCCATGGGTGAAAACACCCATGGCCAGGCTCAGCATGCAGAGGAGACCAGCTGCTTCAAGCCACACAGCCTGACCTAAATATATCCTTCACATGAGATGGTAACAACTTGCTGCTCTTTCCTCCAGGCACCCAGCTTGACCATTTTAGCTGTCCTTGAGCTCCTCCTAACAGGGTACCTGGTGCCAGGTAGGCTCAATATCCTGGCAGACACACTTTGCACCTAAGACAGAGGTTGTCCCTTGAGGGTGACCAGGCCAGGGGGAGGTCTGCCTGCCATCTGGCAGAAGTAACCCCTTGTGATGGCAGAGGAACCCTGCAGAGTGTCACTGGTACTCCTCCTCCTGTACAAATCCCACTGAGGTCTCCAACAGTAAGAAATTGGCTCAGCTCTGCTGGAGGAGGTTTAGTGATGTCCTTCCCAAAACATGTTAATGTTAGCTCTGCTAATTGGATATTCTCATTATCCTTACAAATTCCAATCCCACTGGGGTTCTGCTCTACGGATGTGCAAATCCAGCTTTACAATCCATTGCTCTGGTATTTCTGGGTTTGTGCTCAGCAGGATCTAAGTGAAGAACAGTGGTGGCTGATGACTGCAAAGGCATCTAAGTGTGCTGGGAATTTAAACCAAACCTCTCTGATGTATCACTTTAAATAGTGGCTTTTCTGGGGAAGGAAAGGGCTTTTTGAGTATGACTTCACAGAATTAATATTAAATCTATTTGAATGTGAGCTCCTTGGGGGGAGAGGAATATCTGTTCCTCACATCTGTGCTGTTTGCAGCACCCTTGCCTGGATCCAGCCAGCTCAGCCATTTAATGGGGTGGTGACTGACACTGATTGAACACCCCCCTCCCAGCTCATTTCCTAGAAATTACTTGAATAGCCCAATCATTTGCAGTCCCTGGCCAGATGAGGGCTGAATGTGCCTCCTCATATTTGCTCTTGGATGTGAATCAGTCCCTGATGGATCTTATTCTTGAATGGGGAAGCATTTGGAAGTTCCCTGGATTGTGAGACCAAGCCAAGAAATACAAAGCTCAATGTAGAGAGCAGAAACAGGAGCTGGGAAACTCAACAAGGCTCAGTTACCACTGTGTTGGCAGATGGAAAGGAAGGGGCAGTGACACCTCCAAATGGGATCAGATTTCTATTTACCTGCTTTTCACTAAAAAGTGACTTTTTTGATGCCTAAACAGAAAAATCTTCAAAATACACCTCTCTGCATTAGTGTAGTAGGAGATTTTTTAGATGTAGGTCTTTGTTTTCAATAAGGGATTATCAGCAGCTATGAGAAAGGGGAGAGAAAAGAGAAAACAGTGTTTTTTCCAGCCTAATTTCTGAGTCAGCTCCAGAAATCATGTCTTCACTAAAACAAATTGATGCAGGATATGTTTGTGTGGCTATTTTGAAATACCTGTAATTTCCCTCCTCCTGTTTATAAAAGCCTCAGAACATGATGAGGGAACAAAACCAATAAAGAGCAATTCTAGCCCAGTTCCCTCGTTTGTGGGATGAATCTCACACTGTGAATAATGAAAAGTGAATAGCTGAAGTAAATAGTTCACAATCAATCTGCCTTGCCTGGCACAGCAAATGCAATCAGATGAGGTGCAGTATAATAGAGCTGGATGCAAGGTCACTGTCTAGAAACCAAAAATGCAGGTTGCAATTACACTCTGGGGGGGGGCTGTGTCCTGGAAGGAGTGGGGGTCATGCTGGAAACTGAGCTAATGGGCAGTGTGCTGGCCAGGAAGATGGATATGAAAATAGAATCATAGAATGGTTTGGGTTGGAAGGGATCTTAAAGATCAACTAGTTCCACCACCACAGCCACGTGCAGGAACAGCTCCCACTACACCAGGTTGCTCAATGCCTCATCCAGCCTGGCCTTAAACACTTCCAGGGAGGGGGCATCCACAACCTCTCTGGACAACCTGTTCCAGTGTCTCACCACCCTCACCATGAAGAACTTCTTTCTTATCTCCAGCCTGAATGTCCCCTCTTCCAATTTACATCTGTTACTCCTAGTCCTTCCATCCCATACCCTATTAAAAAGTCCTACCCCAGCCTTTCTGTAGCCCCCTTCAGGTATTGAGAAGCTACTATGAGGTCACCCCTGAGCCTTCTAGGATTAATAGATGGAAACTGGAAGAGGGGAGATTTAGGCTGGAGATAGGAAAGAATTTCTTTACTGTGAAGATGGTGAGACACTGGAACAAGTTGCCCAGAGAACTTGTGGATGCCCCCTCTCTGGAGGTATTTAAGGCCAGGCTGGATGAGGCATTGAGCAACCTGGTGTAGGGTCTTCTGGGACAGATCATGTCAGGGGGTTGGAACCAGATGATCCTTAAGGACCCTTCCAACTGAAACCATTCTGTGATTCTTTGAATGCTCTGGATATGTGGCTTCTCTCCCCTTGAAAGCAAAATTTTCATTGTTCATGCTGGTGAAATGGCAGTGCTAGATCTCAGGAAGGGTGATAGTGTTGCAGCCAGTCCACCCTGCTCCTATACTGTCTCACTGGTGCTCCTGTGGGACACCTGCCTGGGAAAACAGAATGCAGTGGCATGGATTTTTCTGGAAATCCAGTTACGGAATGTGAATGCTCATGTACTTTCTATAGTTTTGCTTCCACAGCACTCAATTTTGGATGTGCACTTCCTTGAAGGAAAAACAAAGTGCAAATTAGAGCTGAACATTGCTCTTCAGGGAAGTCACTGGAGTTATCTTTGATTTAGGAGCTGATGATTTGCAGGTATAACATGGTGCCAGAGATGCCAACATCCAGCCCCATCTTTGTGAAGTGTTCATACACCGCAGAGCACAAAGAGTTAAGCCCTGCAGGTCTCAGATCAAGAAGCATCTGGCTGGCATTGCTTTTCCTAGGAAAATTATGGATTCTTGGCAGCAGGCTAATAAACCAATCAGCAGTAATTAGCATCTTTCGAGGAATGAACTATCTGGTGGCATTCAAGGAGTAGAACATCTTGCCTGTGCGAAATGAAGTGTGAAAGAACTCAGCAGTGAGGTGGGTCTATTGCTATGGTGCTCTCTTTTGGGGCTTGCTATCTTCAAAGCTGCTGCAGAGGAGGGAAGCCTGGACTGACAGACCAGACTGCATACATCTTGTCTTCAACAAATTGTCTCCTCTGCTTTCCTTTCTGAGCTGGGATTCTTTTAATTGAAGGCTGCAGCCCTGCCTTGGGTGAAGAAGGGTCCTCCCTTGGGGCAAACTGAGGCACAGGCTGTCCCAGATTTTTGATCTATTGCTAAAAAGGTACTGCTTTCCTTTTTGCTTTGTGGAATGTTCAGATTTTTAACTGAAACACAGGAATCAAAATGTAAAATCACCAGTTTTGGGGCTGCCTGTTGACGGCTTCATTTTCCTACCAACAGGTAAAAATCTTCACTTTCTTTGCTTCCATGTGCCCTTGGGATGTTTGGTCCCCTCCAGCATAACCCAGCAGTAAATTTTACATAGAAAAAAATATAGGGCCAAGTATGTTCAACAGAATCACAGAATGTCAGGGATTGGAAGGGACCTGGAGAGACCATCTAGTCCCATCCCCCTGCCAGAGCAGGAACACCCAGACCAGGGCACACATATCCAGTGACTAATCAGTACCTGAAGGGGGACTACAGAAAGGCTGGGGTAAGACTTTTTAATAGGATATATGATGGCAGGACTAGGAGTAATGGATACAAATTGGAAGAGGGAAGATTCAGGCTGGATAGAAGAAAGAAGTTCTTTACTATGAGGGTGGTGAGACACTGGAACAGGGTGCCCAGATTGGTTGTGGATGCCCCCTCAATCCCTGGAGGTGTTTAAGGCCAGGCTGGATGAGGCACTGAGAAACCTGGTCTAGTGGGAGGGGTCCCTGCCCATGACAGAGGGGTTGGAACTAGATGATCTTTAAGGTCCCTTCCAACCCAAACCATTCTATGATCCTATGATTCTATGACTTTCTTCTTTCATTGTAGCCTCCAAGTGGTGGCTGGTGGTTTCAGCAAAGTGTGTCCAGTCAGAACTGTGATTAGTGGCCAAGAAGATGTCCCTCAGGATGGCAATCTGAAGCATATGGCAGGCTTACTGTGACATATTGCTGACAGACCTGCACTTACAGGTCCATTAGTCTCAATTAAAGTGGATTGGAATATTTAGCACAGGTTCAAGTAAAAGTGACTGGGAATGGTGTACTGGGGCTCATTAGTGTGGCTGGTGGGGCTCATCAGGAGCCAAAAGGAAATGCTAGACTGCCACAGAAATGCCATAACTGGGCAACAAGGGTGATGCTGCAACACCACTGCTATCAGAGCACCCTCAGAACTTAGGCATGTTGATGTGGCTGTTGTCCATTGAATCCTCAAGGCTCATAGAGTCATCACAGAATGTACTGAGTTGGAAGGAACCTTTGAACATCATCTAGTCCAACAGTCTAGTGCAAGGACATCTTGCACTAGATCAGGTTGCTCAGAGCTTTATCAAGCCTGGGCAAGGGCTTATGGCTGATTAAATCTAGGCAAAAATGGGCAGCTTTTTGACTTCTGCATAATGGAGATACATGCAAAATATTTCAGCCCACCTTCATGAAGGCTGAAAGCTCTCCTTACACTGAAGTCACAGTCCTGCTCTTGACAGTATCTCACAAATTTCCACTCTCTCTATAAAACTGGTCTATATGCAGCTCTGAAGCTTGCAGAGCACCCAGAGAAGATGTGATACAGGACATGTTGGTCCCACTTCCCAGAAGGGTGGGTTAAGACTGTACCTTGCCATGGAGGTGTCTCCATCAAAGGCAGCCATGATCCCAGACCCAACAAAAACCTCAGCCAGGAAACAGCCATCAAGAAGACCCTCATGGAAATGCAGACAAACTGTGAGCTCTGCTCTGGGCACAGCTCTGTTTAATTGCCTCTGTGGGACACTGTAAGAGAGAGAAAAGCAAACATTAAAATACACAGTGGGGTGAGGATGACAGTTTCTACTTCTGCTGTGATTGTGGAGCCAGAGAGAGAGATCAGAGTCTGGCCAAAGGCTGTGTATCTCCCCACCCCAGTGGAGAAGTGTGGCTACAGGCTTGGCCCTCTTCAAAACCAACTACAAAGATTGTTTCTTGAACTCTGCTTTCCCTCAGCACATCATTTCTGCATCCAGACACAAACACAAATGGACCTGTGGAGAAGTGCAGGAGCAAAGAGGCAGGCCTGTGTTAAAATTACAAATTAGCCCAAGCTTCCCTCCAAAAGCTGGTTAAAGAATGAAAATTGCCATGATGCTTATTTTCAAACACTTCATGCACATTTAGATATGAAGGAGATGGAAAAAATCAAATTTCTTCCTTAACTTTGTAACGATCCAAACCATTCCCTAGGCACAAGACAACATTTCTAGCTGAGATGAGCTGCTTTATGGGAGATGCCTTTGTTTCTGCATCAGAATGCTCAAAGTGGATCCTCACACACCTCTCAGACATGTCAGGTGGTTTCAGTCACATGTTTAGCCCCTAAAAACTTCAAGAAGAATTAGAACAACTAAAATCTTTGGTGCTCCTCAGCTTGTGGAGCTCAGGATCCAGGAGGACTCAGCTTGTGGATGAGGTGACAGGAAGGGCTAAGCAGAGCTGAGACAGGGAAGTGCTTGGATATCTGTCTGTATGCCACAAGAGAGCCACTACAATCTCCACATCTGGACAGCATGAGCATGAGGGTACATAGCACAGAGCACAAAATGGCCTCTTCTGAAGGTTAAGTGTCCTTCGAGCAGATGTTCCCTGAAACCATTAATGGTGATGCTGGGCATCTGGATGGTGGCTCATTTCATCTACATGTGTTACCACTTTGTTTAATAGCAAAATGAGTAGAGAAATGATCGTATTTCATGCAGTTAAAGCAGAAAGATCTTGGTTTAGGTCATCAAGTGTTTATGGTGTGCAGACTCTGCAGACAAACCAACCATTATGTTTAGATTAATGAAATGTGAAGATAACTGCCAAAAAATTATTTCTAGAGCAGGTACTCAGAGACCAGAGAACTCTTTGTGTCTGACCCCTAATCTATCCCCTGAGGCACTTTAATGAAGGGAGAGTGTCTGGAGCACTGTTCAATCTGCAGAGACACCAGCCTCTCCAGAATCTGAATGACTTTTATGTTTTCCAGCTTGAAAGGAGCAGTCATTATCAATGCATGTAGTACCAGTTATTGCACTGCCCAAATGCTATGTCCTCGTAATGTGCTCACTCTTGTGTGACTTCTCCTTCTGCACCTCAGCACATGGAGCTGGTATGGCTTGGCCAGGGACGTGGTGCAATCACACACCTCCTGCAGGCTCACAAACACCAGAAGGACTATCCAGCCCAGCCAGGTTGTAAATGTGTGACTGGTGAGTCTTGTCTCTTCCAAATGCCCCAGCACAAAAGTTGTTTGCATCATGTCTAGTTTTTATAAATAGAATCATAGAATGGTTTGGGTTGGAAGGGACCTTAAAGAGCATCTAGTTCCACACCCCCTGCCGTGGGCAGGGACACCTCCCACTACACCAGGTTGCTCAATGCCTCATCCAGCCTGGCCTTAAACATTTCCAGGGAGGGGGCAACCACAACCTCTCTGGGCAACCTGCTCCAGTGTCTCAACACCCTCACAGTAAAAAACTATTTTTTTTATATCCAGCCTATTCATTGGACCAGTGTTTGTGATTGTTGCTGATGAATAGTGGCTAACAGAGCACATCATGTAGGTTTTTTGTCTTGCTGAAAGCTGAAATAAGAGACAATGAAAACATGAGGAAGGTGGGCTGACAAATCAGAATAACTAAACAAGCAACATTCAGTCTCTGTGCACCTGGAGATGCTGTGGAATTATCATCCTGGAGAGAAAGACACAAGGGATCTCCAAACCTCTTAGATGGCTTGTTGAAGACTTTTCTTTCCACCTTTTCCCACAACTTTTCCATCTCTTTTGTGTCTTGTCTTTTCTTTCAATAGAGTGTATAACACTGAGTGAATGATGAGTAAAGGCTAGCTTGGCTATTTATTCACAGTGAAAGGGAATCACAGAATGGTTTGGGTTAGAAGGGACCTTAAAGATCAGCTAGTTCCAACCCTCCTCCCATGGGCAGGGACTCCTCCCACTAGAACAGGTTGCTCAATGCCTCATGAACCCATTCCTAAGTCCTTCACAGATTATACAATCACAACAAGGTCTGAGTTGGAAGGGACATTAAAGCTCATCTCATTTCACCCTGGGTTTGGGTGAGGGACATCTTGCATCAGCCCAATTTGCCCCAAGTCCCATCCAACCTGGCCTTGAACCCCTCTAGAAGCTTGGGCAACCACAGCTCTGAGCAGTGTGGGCCAAGGGCTCATCCTCCTCACAGATGTTCTCTGTAAGCATTCAGACATGCTGGATTTACATAAAACAGGGGAAAAAGTTGTTCCTGAATAAATTCACAAGACAAAGCCCTGAATGTGTTTCACTCCTGTTCACAGATGTTTGATAGTCTATACAAGATTTTGGGTATTCAAACTCTTTTTTTACACATCCTGATATTTACAAAGCAGTTCAATTTGAATGATTATTCAACCACAAAGCCTCTCTGTACATGCCTTGGTTGCTCCCTGTGACAGTCCTGATTAAGAAGTGCAAGTTATGTAAGTTAAAAAAGAAAGAAAGAAAAAAAAAAGTTAATTCAACTTGCAACCCGAGACATAGTTAATTACTTTGAATGTTAACAACAAAAACATGCCTGAAGGGGTCTGGCAAATTTACCAGCAATTCACCAACTCACAGCAAAAGTGAATTGCTGAGAGATTGTTGTTGTAATGGTTAAATCAAGCGATTCTGTTTCTAAAATCACATTATAGAATCATAGAATGGTCTGGGTTGGAAGGGACCTTCAAGCCCCTTGTCATGGGCAGGGACATCTCCCACTACACCAGGTTGCTCAGTGCCTCATCCAGCCTGGCCTTAAACACCTCCAGGGATTGAGGGGGCATCCACAACCTCTCTGAGCATCCACAACCTCTTCCAGTGTCACACCATCCTCAGAGTAAAGAATTTCTTTCTTCTCCCCAGCCTAAATCTCCCCTATTCCAATTTGCATCCATTACTCCTTGTCCTGCCATCACTTATCCTAACTACATGAATTAACCACATGAATACCAACCATGTTCAGGGGTGCTGCTGGTGATTCCTGGAGTGGACAGAAAGAGGCTCTCCTGTTCTGTTACCCAAAGTTTCCTTCCAGTGTGATTTTTTTCCACATCTTTCCTTTTGTATAACACTTCATCATCCAAGTGGGGGAAAGGTGCTCCAGGACCCTTCAGCAACCTGAGTGCAGACCCACACACCTCTCTATTCAGTGACACAGTGACATTTCATCCATCCAAGGTTGTTATTCAATGAAACCCTTTTGTTTGGCTGTGATAAATGGGGCAGGAGGGGAATCGATTTCCTTCTCCTGCCTGCAAGGCGTCAGAGGGCTGCTTTTCACCAGGAGGGCTCCTCTCTGCCTCAGTGCTCAGATTAACTTATTAGGAGTTAATTAATCAGCCCCATTGATTGGCTGTCACATTGCTGGATGCTTAGTCTGGTCTCGGGTTGGAAGGTCACATCAGAGTAGTTCCTCCTGTCCCCTTCGCTGTGTGAGGTCTGTCATCTCCAAGAGAGGCTGAGCAGCAAGGGGGGAGCAGGAAGAAGAAGGAGTTTATGGTTGGCCTCTTTGCCAAACACACAGCAGAAGAGTAGAACCTGATCTAGGTGGAGGGATTGGACTAGATGATCTTTTGAGGTCCCTTCCAATCCCTGATGTTCTGTGAAACACAGCACCTTTACCCCTTGCATGGTGTTTGCACTACACCATGGAGTGTTGCACAACTCCATGGGATGGAGGTGGCCACCACAGATTTTCTCTTCCAAAAATGAAGGAGGAGCATGAGATAGTTCAAGGTCAGATGGAGCTTTGGCTTTCCAGCTCAGCAGACTCCAACTTGAGTGTGTTTCTGATGATGGCTCATGGATGCAGAAAAGCCACTGTGGCTTCAAGCCAACACTCAGACTACTTCCCTGAATAAGTATCAATGAGGCAATGAGCTCTGAGATTCTGGAGTGTAAAGATTTTAGGGAATCAACACTGCAAATCTGCAATGGAGCTGCAATGAGGTTTTGAATCCTGGCCCTTAGAGGACAACTGTTGGGGTTTTAATGACTATATGTGATCAGCATGTCAAATTTTGTCTGAGAGTAACCACCAGCAGCAAAGCTCACTTGTCAAAAAGTGGTATTTCCTGAAAATCTGCCTCAAAAAAAGGCACGTTTAGTCTGTGTTCTTTATAAAGGAGGGCATCAGGCAGTGAGGGACCTGGAGGAGGTTCCTAACCATCTGCATGGGAGGGAGATTTCTGACAGCAGGGGGCTCTTCAGTTGCACAGAAAAAGGTCCAATTTAGCATCCAGGGTTGCCTGGCAAGAGTTAGAGAAAATCAGGCTAGAATTAAGACATGTTTTTTTAAAAGTGAGGATTTAACTTGTCTCGAGAAGTGGAAAATTCCTCCCCTCTTGTGAGTATTTCCTGGAAAGAAGAGGTGAGAGGGAGACAAAAGCAGGATGAGGATCTTGCCCTCTGTAAGACAGTCTGAGCTTCCTGACTGTGATCCTGCTCATCTGTGGACCTGAGCTCAGAGCTTTGTTGTGCCTTCCAATGGTTTTATGCCACTGTCATTTTCCCATTTGGCATCTGTTTCACCTGCTGAGTGATCCAAAATTGTGGTCCTTGGCAACGTCTGTCTCCCTGATGGAAAAGCAAGAGGTTACAGCAAGGAACTATAGGTCCCACCACCACCATCAGATCCATGCTGGATGTTTACCCACCCCTGGACATCTCAGCTCAGCTCCATTAGCTCCAACAAGTCTTGCCACAGGGAATGCTGACATTCCTCTGCTATGGACCTTTTCTTAAGGTGCAGAGAGGATATGATGAGCCATGCTTGGCAAGAGATGGTGAAACTTGGTTATCCAAGGGACAGAAAAAGATAGTCTGTGGTAGAACATGTGAAGTAGAGGAGATTTATTTCCCCAG
Source organism: Turnix velox (assembly GCA_013400935.1). Taxonomy (NCBI): domain Eukaryota; kingdom Metazoa; phylum Chordata; class Aves; order Charadriiformes; family Turnicidae; genus Turnix; species Turnix velox. Next base: position 31,849 of record VZTY01035482.1, on the reverse strand, counting down.
TACTGTGATTTGTTTACTTCTTCATCAAGTCAGACTTTATCTGAAGAGTGCACATCCACTACCACTTCCTCTAATACTCTCAAACTGAGCATGCATCTACGGGACCTACTGGGAAATCAGCCAAAGAGCTGAGGTGATTATTTTTTTCTTTCTCTTAACCCCTGTTCCAGCTTCAGTCTTTTTTGGGGGATCATCAGCAAACACTGCAATTATTCTTGATGCTTGTTTTTAGCACAGCTTCTGCCTTGCTTTGTCTCTTTCTCCCAGAGTGCCTGTCCCATCAAATCTGACAGTGTAGACATTGTCAGGACATCCACAGGGTTGTGCTCCCATCACTAATCCATGCACTGCTCTGAAGGAATCTCATATCTCAGCTAGAAATAGAAGTGAAGGAGCATTCTCTGGGGCTCTCATCACACAGGGGTGGGATCCTCAGACATTTACACCATGAAAACTTCAGAGAAGTACAGAAGAGGGCTGTGTCTTGTGCTGCCTCATGCTCTCTGTCTCCTCTCACCACCAGTGGCCACTGAGATATAACATTAGCCCTTGTTATATAGGGAGGAAGGAAACAGAAGTAATTGGGAAGATTTCTAGGTAGAAAAGGACCCAGCCACAGATCTGAAGATAGAATCTGGAAACCCACCAGTGTGGAGATATTCACTTAGTGATTTTTTACAGGAAATGTACATTTTCCTCAGCAGACAGACACAGACATGAAAAAACCCCACCACAACAGCACTGCTTAGCTTAAAAACAGACATCCTAAATTTGAGTTTTGTTTGAATTGTGTGAGAACTCTTTAATCAGACTCGTGCCACTGTATCAGTGGTTGGAGGGTGCCTGTGGGAAACCATCTTGAGCTTCTTTATGTTTCTTTTCTACACAACCAAGCTCTCTGAAGGCTTGCTGCTGAGCTGCTGTGGAGCTGAGCTCCTGCCCTACCTGCCATTTAGTTTCTCCTGTTAATGCTGAGGAGGAGCCAGCCCTTCTCATCTCTGCACTAATGAAGATCCAGTCTAAGGGTGTGGATTTGGCAGATCCTGCCTGATAGGCAGCTGGCCAGTGATGAGACCAAGAGTCTCCAGTGCACAGCAAGCAGGTCAAACTCCCAGACAGAGTTTCTGCAAAAAAGAAAACTGAAAAGCCTTGATCATCCATCAGAAGGACCTGCCATATGACAGGAGCCCCCAAGCAGATGGTGGAGGCAGCCTGGGAAGCATTGGACTTCAGCCAGCAAAGCCTGAGCTGCCTGGCTGTGCTCCAGATGTGCGTGTGCATCACACAAACCAGGCAGCATCAAAGTTCCCTGCCAAGTAATGAAGTATCCTCTGGGCACACCTGCAGTGTAGGATGTCCTCTCAGTCCAGTTCATCCCAGTGCACTGTCCTGTTGCTGTCCTGTTGCTTCCCTGGCACTTGTGTCTGGGCAACAGGGAGCTGTAGTTATTGAAATTTGGGTCTCATAGAAGCATGTCTCTCTGTGGAAGAAGGATGTGAAGGCTGTCCTGATTCCCCTGAACATCTCCAAGGAGCTTGCAGTCCATTTTGCTTTGGATGCTGGAGTTTGTGTGCAGAGCAGCAGCTGGACTGGATAAGTGGTGGTGCCTGCAATTTTACTACAATCATACAATATTCTGCTTTGACATGAAGCTGTTGCCATGCTTGAATCACACGTTACCTTGGTCACATTTTGATGTGTTTTTTCACTGCTGTGCAACAGCCATCTTAGATGCATGCAGAAGAAACAGCTTGTGGCAGCCATCTGTTTTTTTCAGTCTGTGGCAACAGGAGCAGCCCTTGGCACACACTTGACTTCTGCAGACCCGTGTTGATATCACCAACCAGCTAAGCAGTCTGAGAAGCTCTGCCTGACTTTCTTGGTGACCCTGGAAAGTGATGCTGGCTTATTATAGCCCTGGAATCATAGAATAAGACAGTTTGGAAGAGACCTCAGGAGGTCTGTGGTGCAACTGCCCTTTGGTATTGGCTGGAATGGTCCACCACTTCTCTGGGCAACCTGTTGCAGTGTCACCATGCTCATGGGGAAGAATTTCTTCATAATGTCTAAGCTAACCCTGCCCTGTTCTAGCTCAAAATCATTGCCCCTCATCCTACCAACCCATGCTCTAGCAAACAGTCCCTCCCCAGCTTTCCTGTAGTCCCTTCAGTTACTGGGAGGCCATTATGAGGTCTCTCCAGGGTGAATAATGTCAACTCCCTCAACCAATGAAGTACAAAGCACAAGGCAATAACCACTTCCCATGATTTGTTGGCCATGCTCCTGTTCCTACAGCCAAGATGCTGTTGATGTTCACTCCTGGGATGCACTGGTGGCAACACATCAGTCTGAGGGAGGGAGAGATAGAACAAATGCAAGGGTTGCAAATTTCAACCTACTAGAGAGTCCATCATTGACTTCTTTGTGATGTGGACTTGACCATTTCTGCCTAGACATGATGGTGAAAGTCAGTTTATAAATCTCAACCAGAGGTGGGGAGATGGGGTAGGTCACTTTGTACTTTTCTGAAGGAAAAGATGTTTTTTAGCAGTCTGTGCCACGTTACTTTGTTATTACCAAAACATAAATCTACAAGTGCACAGCTTATTGAGGCTCTCTGACAGCAGGGAGATGGGGAATTGTTACTGTGACAGATGGACTGACAAGTATACTCCTCTAGAAAAAACTTTGTTCAGCTTGGAGTTAAAGCTGTAAATATATAATAAACCTTACATAAAAGAAATGTGGTTGGAACAGTGTGGATGGAGAGGATGAGGCATCCCATGGTAGGAAGCGCTGGGAGGAGGAGTGCAAAGGCTACTGGATGGAGTCAGGGCTAAAAATTGGTCTGTTTTCTCCCTGTCTACTTCCTATGTATCACATAGTGAGTGTTGTCTGATTGGAGAAGTTGTTTAATCTTGCCCAAAGATTGTGGATACCCTGGAAATTTTTAAGGCCAGGCTGGATGAGGCATTGAGCAGCCTGGTGTAGTGGGAGGTGTCCCTGCCCATGGTAGGGGGGTTGGAGCTAGATGATCTTGAAGGTCCCTTCCAACCCGAACCATTCTATAATTCTAAAATATTCCATCACTTTCAAAATGTGTAACTGCATCAAACTGAGATAATTTTGGTTACAGATTCCTGGATTGTTTGCATCTTGCCTCTGTTTAGACTTTTTTCCCTGTATACTGGGAGTGTTGTGCTGGTTCTGCAGATCCCTTTAATTCAGCAGATACATCTCCCCCTCCCCTTCCTGGGAGCTGATCTCCCTGGTGGCCCTCACTGATGGACATAAGCCTTGCTTTTGTGCCTAATGATTTGCATCCCACTGCAATTTCGTGCTTCTGCACTCACAATGCACACAGAAAATACAACTCTTTTCACACAAAAAATTAGAAATACATGACTAAACCATGACAAATTTCATATTTGCAATGAAATGCTCTCATTTCTAGATGGGCATGTTTTCTGGCCACAAAATCAGAGAATGGTTTGGGTTGGAAGGGACCTTTAAGATCATCTATTTCCAACCCCCCAACCATGGGTGGGGTCACCTCCCACTAGACCAGGTTGCTCAATGCCTCATCCATCCTGGCCTTAAGCACCTCCAGGGAGGGAGCATCCACAACATCTCTGGGCAACTTTTTCCATTGTCTCACCACCCTCACCAGAAAGAATCTCTTTGTTATATCTAGCCTGAGTCTCCCCTCTTCCAATTTTTATCCGTTACTCCTAGTCCTTCCATCACATATCCTATTAAAAAGTCCTACCCCAGCCTTTCTGTAAGCCCCCTCCAGGTATTGAGAAGCTACTGCTTAAACATTGAACATCCCTTGAAGCTAAATTATTTATTTCAGGCTAGTTTAGGAGCCATCAGCAACTCTCAGCTTTTCAGAGCCGGAAATCACCACTGATGTATCCCCTTTGTTTTCTTATATAAGGGTAAATGCTAGATATCATGTTAACCTCTGCAAGACAGCAGAACCAGTCAGCTCCCTGTGGAATATGCATTAAGGTTCTCTTCCTATTTACCCATGGAATTACTTTTAAAAACCTATCCTAAAAGTACAGCGCTACTCAGAGTCGAGCGCTTCAAATGTTTGAAGTACCAAAATAAAGGTTGTCCTCAGCTCCAGCCTCCTAAGCAGGATCATTACAGTGTGGTCTGTAATTACATGATCATATACTAGTTTTTCCACCGAATCCCTAACTCATTCCATGCCTGGGTAGTCATTCAATATTTTTCTTAATCCTCCCCATTCAATGTGTGCCGCAGGCTTTTATTTGCTGCTCACCATCCCAACCCTCTGTTGACTACACAATTATTCATTTCCTCTTGGGGGTTTCTCTGCTGTTTTCATCAGGGTCTACGAATGCTTCTCAAGTGCTAACGAATTTATTTCCACAAAACACCACTGTAATAACCTTGCACTTTCTCCCTTGAGGGCCGAGGAGGAGGGAAGAGCACAGGTTTGAGGAGAGAGCCTGAGTTTGGATTCTTTCACACCATCCCTGGTGCTTGGTTTTCTGTGGACTTAGCATTTCTACACGTATCATCTGCTCAAAGTGCAACCTCCTGTTGGCTTCTGTTTCCAGAGCTCAGCACTTCTGCAAACCTGACCCAAAGGAACTCCCACCAGGGAGCCTGGAAATGAGAAAGGCATAATTAAGCACACCACCTCTCTAAATTCTGGAGGAAATGCAAGGGTAGGAAGAAATCCTCAGGAGAGTGCAGCTTCTTCTCATGCAATCCCTCACTTTGTTCAGAAAAAACCTGCATTGTTTTTAACAGGGAATGAGGGTTACTGCTTTGTTACATGGTCCTCAGAGGAAGCCAACCTGCACAGAGCCAGAAAAAGAGCCGAACATGACCATGTAATTAGAAAAAAAAAGGCACAGCCTTTTTTCCTCTCTGTTTCACCATTTCCCTCTTATGGAATCACAGGATGGTTTGGGTTGGAAGAGACCTTAAAGATCACCTAGTTCCAAGCCCCTTGCCATGGGTGGGGGCACCTCCCACCAAACCAGGTTGCTCAGTGCCTCATCCAACCTGGCCTTAAACACAACCTCTCTGGGAAGCCTCTTCCAGTGTCTCTCCACTCTCACAGTGAAGAACTTCTCTCTCATATCCAGCCTGAATCTCCCCTCTTCCAATTTGCATCCATTACTCCCAGTCCTGCCATCCTGTACCCTATTCAAAAGTCCTACCCCAGCCTTTCTGTAGCCCCCTTCAGGTATTGATAAGCCACTGTGAAGTCCCCCCTGAGCCTTCTCTTCTCCAGGCTGAACAACCCCAACTCCTTCAGCCTGTCCTCAGAAGGGATGTGCTCCAGCCCTTCTGATCTCTTATCCTATCTCTGCCTTTAGATAATTCCTGCTTTGCACAGATCCCACTCTTCCCCAGTTAAAGTGACCTCTAGAAGTGGGCAAGCAGCTTTCTGTCCCTTTCCTTGTTGTCCAAGCAGTCTGCAGCTCTGCCTCTTTGTTTATTTAGAAAATGTCTCATGTTCAACTTCCCAGACTTCCAGACAACTGCTCTGACATATTTTCCTTGTCAATACAAAGACAACACAGTCTGGTTAAACAGCTGCCTGAGCCTCCCAGGTTATTCTGTTCTTGGTATTCAAAAGCTGCTTTCTGAGGGACTAGCAGGGCAGTTGTGAGGCTCTTGCAGCCCAAATGGGTGCTCCAGCTTGTCCCTGGAGAGGTACAATGTAGTCCTGCTTTTCCAGGGCTTCTTTTTCTGAGATGATTCTCTCCAAGCAGCATGGATCAGTAGCTCATCAACTCATCTGCTTTCCAGAGGGGCTGACCATGCTGTGTTGCTCTGTGCTCACAATAATATCCACCTTTGCTGCTTTATTTCTTTGCACACAGCACCTTGATGCAGCAGATCCTTCAGAGGGGCAGCAAATCAGGGTAAAAACAGAGCTCATCTCATGAGAATGAAAGCAAAACATCCCTTCACAAATGCAGGGGAAGAGATGATAAGGCATTGAACAGCCTGGTCTAGTGGGAGGTGTCCCAGGCTATGGCAGGGGGAGTTGGAACTAGATGACCTTTAAGGTCCCTTCCAACCCAAACTATTCTATGATCCGGCATATTTAACAATCTTTATTTTGTTCTCATTTGCTGGCATGATTATAATCATAAGACCAGGCTGGACAAGGCACTGAGCAGCCTGATCTAGTGGGAGGTGTCCCTGCCTATGGCAGGGGGTTGGAACTCGATGATCTTTAAGGTCCCTTCCAACCCAAACTATTCCATGATTCTATGATTATAATTATAGAATGGCAGGGAGATGGACATACTACAGCACACTCAGCTTGTTCTGGAAGCAGATTTCCAAGGGAGCCTGAGAGGCTACCTTAGCTTCAGACCTTGAGAAAAAAATTGTGTGAAGTGAGAATAATCTCATCGTTCAGGCAGTTCACTCAGGATGTGCTTTATTGTGTGGCAGAAACAGGGCTGGGATGTTGCAGGACTGCAACTGTTTTCCAGGCCACCTACAGGGTAGAGGGAGAAGAACCTTGGCTTTCCAAACCTGTAATGATTTCCAGAGTAGAATTAAGCAATAATAACAGATAATTGGCCAGGCTGTTTGCCTGCAAGAGAAGATGTATTGACCCTACTAGCTGACAGGATGCCTTTGTAAAGCTGGAATTAGTTAAATGCTGCTAATAGATGGAGATTGGAGATGGATACAGAAATGGCTTCAGAATTACTGCTCCATGCTCACTAAAATATCCCAGGCTGGAGTTTGAAGGAGCATCCTCCTGCTACAGGCATTGTGAAGGCAAATCTGAGAACAATTGTAATGAAAACACAAGGCATCATTTTTCGAAGTCCTTATCTCACTCATGAATTGGGAGGGAGATGTGTGTAATCTTCTCCTGCCTGTGGTTTTGTTGCAATGTCTCATATCTTGTGCAGGTGAAGGGCATCTCTAAGCAGACTCCTTCATGTGTGCAAGGTTTCAGGTCAGAACAGAGAGGCTGGGAAGGTGACAGGCTGCTGTTCTTGTTCTGATGAGGAGCCCCCCCAAACCCTAGAGATAAACATTAATTTTTACTTCAAGGATGAGGAACTGGAGCAAAAATTTGCTTTCCAAACTTTCTACTTTCCCCCCAAATTGCCAAGATCCTTTTTGGAAATGGACACCTGCAGAAGTCAGGTGTTTGCTGTAGGCAGGGAGTACTAAAAGAAGAACAAAACCATCTCTAGATATGTGGGAAGTTATTGAAATATAACTATTTGCTACAGAGAGCCCCCACTACCCATGAGGATGCCACTGGACCAGGAGCCATTGTCATCCACCAGGCATGTTTCCCAGGTAACTTCCAAGGAAAGGATCATGAGCATCTCCTCCACATACACTCTCATGCAAACCCTGGCACAAACTTGCACTTTTTTGTGAGTGAATTAAGTGTTCTGAGGTTCCTGTCTTCATTAGAGTGAGGAACTGCTTCTGCATGTGGGATTGTAGATGTGATGCCAAGGTGTTTAAAGCTTGTGCACTGTGGTGTGGTATGAAGTTGTCTCCTGCTTTAGGGGAGCTGCAACCTCTGGCTACATTTGAAGGTGACTGAATTTGTGAATAACAGTGTTCTGTGTTTACATTGCCTTGGGTTATAGAATCACAGAATGAATCATAGAATGGTTTGGGTTGGAAGGGACTTTAAAGACCATCTAGTTCCAACTACCCTGCCATGAGCAAAGACACCTCCTACTAGACCAGGTTGCTCAATGCTTCATCCAGCCTGGCCTTAAACACTTTTGGGGGGGCATCCACAGCCTCTCTGGGCAACCTGTTCCAGTGTCTCGTCACCCTCACAGTAAAGAAATTCTTTCTTCTCCCCAGATTAGATCTCCCCTCTTCCAGGTTGCATCCATTATCCTATTTTATGTTGTGTGGCTGTTTTTGTCTCCTTTTAAACATCATATAACTGAAGGGCTGGTGATTCCAGGAGCAGTGCTTGTGGGTGAAAGAAACAACAGAGATTTAAGCAAGCCAATGAAGTGGCATCAGCAGGTGAACTTCACCCACTGCAGAGCCTCCTTGGTGCAGTATGATCCTGCTGAAAGCCCAGTGACATGGTGACACAGGTGCCCCCTGTCACAACCCACTTGTCACCCTAGCTGTGCTCATGTTGTTCACCCATGCCAGCTAGTAGAGATGGACCCTGCCTGAGGATAGTCTCCAGTGCTCTCTGATGGGACTGCCCTCAAATAACCAGCTTTCAAAGACGTCAGAAAAATGGCACCAAAGTGAAATGCACAGTGTAGTCATCCTTTGTTTGCAGTATAGCCCCCCTGCCCGCCCCCACATCATGGTCTCATGGGGGGAGCCCGTGAAGAGCAGAAGAGGAGGGCTTGGTGATTCAGTGTATCTCTGTGGGTGTTTGCCCAAGCCCCCGTGCATATGGCAGCAGGTTTGAATCCCACCTCAAGTTGTGGGCCCATGGCCAATGCAGAGGCTGAGTTGAGGTTGCTCTTCCATATGTTGTATTTCAATCCAGGGTCTTGCAGTTCATCCTTGAGAAGTGTCACCCCGCTCTGTAATGATGCTGGGACCACTGAGCATCAGAGATGCTCCAGGCTGCTCCCAGGGACCCTGCTGCTGGTCGTGTCCACCGACAGGGAGCACTGTGAGGTCAGGGCTGGCTCAGAGACCTTGGGAGTGTGAGCACTGCAGACAATGACTTGGAGGAGAGTGGGATTTAGGTAGAAATCAATTACTGGATTAAAATAATCAAGGAAAATGCTTGAAATGAGCTTTAGAAAACTCAAATGTTGGTAAATTCACTGCAGAGAGCTGAGGGGGAGAGATGCTTCTTTCTCTGCTCTTCTTCCAGCCCCAAATCACAGGATGGACCTTGCTGTCCAGGTTGCTTTGCTCTCCTGCTGGCCACCCAGCTGCTGCAGGGCTTCAGGTGCTCACCTCCTCTCCTGCCATGCTAGAGAAGCTGAGTCCACAGCAGAACAGAAGAGCATGGGCTGAGAATGGTCTTTAAAATTGCTGGGTCTCCAATAGCTCCATCAGAGTGGGGTTTAATTACATTGTGCAAAGTGGTACAGAGTGAAGATGATGGCAGAACTTAACTTCTGCAGCATTTGGTATCTCCTCAAAGATTCCCTGAATCCTAGCTGAAGCCCAGGTTGCCTGAACTGGGTAGATGATTGTTTGAGAGGTCTCAGCAACCCAGTCTAGATGCCTTTCCCGGGGCACAAGTTCACATGCAGATCCACCTAATGTCCTTCAAATCTGCACAGCTCACTTCACACCAAGACAGGAACCTCTGAGCAGTTGGAGATCAGGCTTTGTCTGTGGCAGTACACATCTGTCTCTGAGGTTTTAGAAGTGCACAAGGGCACTGGTTAAACTTGCATCCCTGTGGGAGGGAGTCTCCACAGCAAATTCTGCTTTGACCTCACAGCAATTCCATGTCCATCTCCATCTTTGGAGACTAAAGCTGTGCAGAGCACTGCTCTTGCAAGGGTTCAAATACTTACCCTTATCCTTTCTCTTTCCTCTTGGCTGCATGAGATTTACAGTCTCTCTCCCCACACTGGCAATGAGTGTGTGGCTGCAGCACTCTCTGCCTGCCTGCCTGCCTCTCCCCCACGGCTCCCGTTTGCAACTCACGTCCCGGGTTTAAATCTCCCTTTAAGCACACACCTGTTTTCTATTGCTGCTGCGGCAGGATTTTAACTGTGTATGTATTACTTGTCTTTAAAATTTATGCAATTCATTTTTTTATGTGCAGAGCTTCGCGATAAGCTGTGAAAGGTGGGCTATAAAAATGTGTAATTGCGCTGCTATCTCTTTTTTTTTTTTTCTTCCTCCTCTCGACACGTGGCCAAAACGTTGGTTTTTTTTTTTTTATAAGGAAATATGTGTTGGGGGAAGGGAGGAAGAAGAGGGGAGAAGCAGGCACTGATCAGCGTTGAGCTGTTGGTGCAGGTCCAGAGGAGAGCTAGGAAGATGATCAGAAGGGCTGGAGCACCTCCCTTCTGAGGACAGGCTGAATGGGTTGAGGTTGTCAAGCCTGGAGAAGAGAAGGCTCAGGGGGGACCTCACAGTAACTTATCAACAGCTGAAGGGAGCTACAGAAAGGCTGGGGCAGGACNTGGAGGTGTTTACGGCCAGGCTGGACAAGGCATTGAGCAGGGAGGTGTCCTTACCTGTGGAACTAGATGATCTTAAAGGTCCCTTCCAACCCAAACCATTCTATGATTCTATGTTCTCTGCACCATGGTGGGCAGTGATGTCTCAACATGCCCCAGGACAACATCTCTCTCATGCTGTGTGATGTACTGTAACCACCACAAGGTTCCTCACAGTGCTTTCCACTGCTTGGACCATGCAATGGAGTAGGTCCTTTGCTCAGGACAGAGCAGTGTAGGGGGAGAGCAGGGAAGTGCAGGAGTGGCATCATCTAGATAAGGCACGTATCCCCCCCTGGGGTCAAAACCATGGAGACAGCTATAGGAGAAGCAGCAGAAGAGGATTTCTGAGGCATTTGGCTGAGGATGGCCTTAGTGGCAGATGGAGAGGGCCATGCTAGGGACTTTGGACATGCCCCAAGCTGGTGGGGAGAAGTGGAGTGTCAGGTGAAAGCATGGAAGTTCTTGTGGTCTGCAGGGAAAATGGAGAACTCCCTGCTGGCCTCCTCACTTCTCTGTGAGGAGCTTAGCTCCATAAATAGGAGTCTGCAGAGCCGTGCTGCTGAGAAAGGTCTTTAGGTCAGATCCTGGTAAGGATGATGTTGCAGAAATTGGCAGGATCAGCCTGATCATCATTCCCTGGGACACCCCTAGGCTGTGGTAGGTCATCCTCATCAAATCCTTCTCCCTGCTTCATGAGCAGGTGACCAAAGGGTGACACAGGACTGACTGGCACTTGGAGATTTAATTGCTTGAGTGAACAGCAGGTTGGTCCAGGAAGAGCTGAGGTAGCCAACACCTTATTCTTCTCCTTGGCCCAAAGCTGTGATGTCCCAAGCATTGAATTGTCTCTGGGTTGTTGAGTACATGGATAACTTCCAGTGCTGGGAGGGGGAGGAGAGGATCAATCATTAACAGTGCGTTTTGCTGACTGCTACCAGCAGATGGTACCGGCAATTTTCACTTCTCTGCCTGCTTTAACATATTGAATTACAAACCAAACAAAACAAAACATAACCCTCTCTAAACAAACAAACACCAACAGCCGAACATCCTCTGAAGGATAGGTGAAATGTCTTTGCAATGGGCATCTGCTGTGGCTTATCACAGAGAGAATCAGAGACTCCCATGCTCCAATGAGCTCCCCACACTGCCATGGGCTTGTGCTTTCTTGTCCAGCTTGGGCTTTCAGCTCAGGGAAAACTCAAGATGCTCTCCAGGCAGTAACAGCTTTTGGGAGAGGGACTGTGACTCACAAATGGTAGCTCACTGGAACGGGGATTATGCCTGTAGATGGCTGAAAAACCATTTCCAGGCATACTCCCTCCATCTACAGGCTGAAAACCCTCCATCTTCTCTGCTCTGCTATATGCACCCAGGGAACATCCCTCCTGAGAGATCATGAGCCCCACATGGTTCCTATCCATCACCCCTCCTGCTCAAACAGGAGAAAGCTGAGAGTCAAAACAGACAAAGAGAACTGCGGAGCATCCACTCCTCCACCTGCAGGACCTGCCTGGAGGATGGTGCTCTTGGAGCCTTTGTCCTTCCTGTGCAGAAAGAGCACAAACCCTTTTCTCTGGAATCCCTCATTTTTTCCATCTTGTCTCACTTTGCTGGACATCCATCCTCCAGAAATTCCTCACACATTCTAGCTGAGACCTTTCCAGTACAACATACATCATATCATCTGAAGTTTTGGTTATATAAAGCTACTTATGACCTGATGGCAGTGGAACTGCAGTAGCTTGGCCTGGGGACCACCTGGGACACGCCATTTACGCAGATGACTGACGTTGTAACACGAGGTTTGGGTGACAAACACTCTCCTCCTGCCATGTAAAGGGTGCTCATTTGGGAAATGTCACCTCTGCTATTTAAAGGACTTTTTTGGATCACTACATTATTCTTAACCCTGTCACCATACTTTAAAAACCACATTAAGGGGAATTTATAAAACAAACATCTCCCTTTACAGTTTCCTAATCATCCTTGGCATTATGTACAAATTGGACATGACACATCTTCATGGATGAGACACATATGAGAATGGGGGAGCAGGATCTCTGCAGCCACCCCCACCTCTCCAAACAAACTGTCACTCGAGATCTCTCTCAAGGTGGATCACTGAGAAAACTGCCTCCCCTTTGTCTCTGGTGATGCTGAGTCAGATCCTCTTCTCCCTACCTGGCCATGCCAAATGGCACAGCACCATGGCCTGAGACAGAACTGGGGGGTTCTGTGCACAGAGGTGTCAGGATTGTGGTCTTGACACAGCTCTGATATTTATTTCTGATGGGTTGTGGAGGTGTTTGAGGCCAGGCTGGACAAGGCACTGAGCAACCTGGTCTAGTGGGAGGTGTCCCTACCTGTGGAACTAGATGATCTTAAAGGTCCCTTCCAACCCAAACTATTCTATGATTCTTTGATGAAATAAATGTGTCCTGTGATCACTCTCACCCTGGTCTCTTGCTGTCTGCATGCTCAGGTCTTCTGGAAAACTTTTCATGGCAGCTTTAGAAAACTGCTCACTTGATTTTATCCCCTCTCTCCAGCTTGGGCAAGGGCAACAGAGAACCCATTTGGCTTTAGCTCCTGTCTCCTAGGATCAAGGCAATGTTCCTCCAGTTCTCCTGGTAAAGATGAGGCTGCAAGGTTTGTTGTAATTAGGTGACTGTAATCACTAATAACTGCTGCAGAGGGATGTCACTACACAAGCCAAGATACTCTGGGGCCTGGAAAAGAAAGTACAGGTACTGTCTGATGGGAGATGTCCTGGGTGATGCTGCTAATGAGGCAGCACCTCTGCTGGGAGGCACTGGACATGGCTTTCATGGGCCCTGTCAAGTTCTAATTGTACAAGTTAATTATTGAGAGTAGCCTGACAGAAGCTTAAAACCAAAAATAGAGAGATAATAGTGATATAGGTAGGGTCATGGTTATGATATTCTCTCAGATGTTCTTGCAAGCACACAACGATTTGTCAATGCATATTAGGTGACACTGCAATAGGCAGTGACATTTCTGAATCACAAAATGAGGCTACAAGTGGGTACCAATAGGTTTATCCATGGGAATAATGGTGTTGGTGTGGGGCAAGTGCCCAGATCTCCTCATAAAACAAATTAAATATCCAAAAAGTTGAATTTTTACCTAATCTAGACTGGGTGTGCATTTCATAGAATCATAAAATAGTTCAGGTAGGAAGGGACCTTAAAGATCATCGAGTTCCAATCCCCTGCCATAGGCAGGGACACCTCCCACTAGATGAGGCTGCTCAGTGCCGTGTCCAGCCTGGCCCCTCCAGAGAGGGGCATCCACAACCTCTCTGGGCAAACTGTTCCAGTGTTCATCATGGAGTTGTAGGGGCTCTAAGGGATCTCTGGAGATCTTCCAGTCCATCCCCCTGTCAGAGCAAGGTCACCCAGAGCAGTTCACACAGGAATGTATCCAGGAGGGTTTGGGATGTCCACACAGCTGAAGATGCCACCACCTCTCTGGGCAGCCTATGGCAGGACTCTGCCACTCACACAAGAAAGAGGTTTTTCCTTATGTTCAGACTGAATTTCCCATGTTCCCATCTGTGACTGTTGTCCCTTGTCCTGTCACCTGTCACCAGTGGACACAGACTGGCTGGGAAGTGGGACAGGGAGAGGGCAGCAAAATGCAGCCCATCTCCTGCTCAGACTCAGAGCACCACATCTAGGTATCTTTGTATCTCATACTTAAATATAGCTAGCCATGAAGGAAAAGGGAATGCTTCCCAGCTAAGATTTGGCTTCCAGTCTCCTTGTTCTCCACTTGTGCACCACATCTAAGTTGATTATTGGGCAACCTAGATGGTTCTCTGCTCACCCCTCCCTTTTTCCACAGCATCCCTCCACTTTTCTGTCAGAAGGAGCATCCTTCCTCCAACCTCTGTCCACAGAGAGACTCTACTGTCTCCTGGGGATGGTAGATGGATGCTCCACTGGGACTCACTGGCCTCCAGGTTGTGCTGGCAGAGGCTGCTCCCCAGGGCCTGGCTGTCAGAGGATCCTGAGCTGGTTGAGGGGGTGGACACCCATTTCAAGCAGCCACATGACAAACATCAGCTCAACTTTTGTGTAGCTGATGAAACAAAGGAGAGAAGGAATCGAAGTCCCTTGGTCCCTTGTCGCTGCAAGGTTCTTCTCCACCACACACAGCATCACACTGGGCACAATCCACAGTGTCCCCAGGCTCCAGCCTGTCTCTAGATCTCTTTGACTCTTCCAGTACCTCTATTAATTGGATTTTCCCAGCCCTCTCCAACTCCTTTCTTCCCAGTGATGGACAGGGAACGCAAAGACAAAGCTGACTGAAGCTGGCAGGATTTCTCCCTAAAAAAAAAGAAGAGAGAAAGCTTGCATTGGCTCCATCAAAGACTTTTTATTAAAGCCACATGGGGAAAGAACTGCCCTGTCAGACAGCTTTCTGTATTGAGAAAACATGAAAGAAGCCAACAGCTATAATCAGCTCAAGAAATTTATTGCATTTTTGACCCCGATGTGGTCGTGAGCGGCTCCACATTTCTTTGAAGGTGCTGCAGGTTTATTGATTGTGAAAAATGCCAATGTGTCACATGCCCAATTAACTTGGCACTTCTTGCAATCAATGCCCTAATTGCCTTCTCTTTAGAGAGGCCTTTAATTTAATTAACCCCCTCCCCCTCCCCTCCTTGTTTTCCCAGCTAACATGTTTTAATAAACACTTGATCTGGGGGCCTGTGTTCTGTTTGTAATGGAGAAGATGAAGGAGAGCAGATCTCTCACAGAGATCCAACATCCACTTCCAAGAGCCTCCAAAGCTGTGTATCACCTTACTGGAAACAACAGATGAGCAGGCACTGAATATGCCTTTTTTTTTTACCTTGTTCTTTGCCTGTCTTTTTCTTGCCTCTTCTCAGCCACTGAGATGTTTCTCTTTTGTCAGAAAAACATGTTGAGAGGGAGACCTGACCTCTCCAGAGCTGCGAATGGAGCTGACGCCAACAGGCTGCCCCGTGAAGGTCACTTTGGACATGAAGTGCTTGCTGCCACTTTTGCGTGTTGCTTTATTTTTATTTTATTTTATTTTATTTTATTTCATTTTATTTTATTTTATATTTTCAGCCAATGCAATGAAGTTTCATAAAACTGTTGGTGGTGTGCTGAGGTTGTCAAGAGTTAATTTAGACACTCTTGCCCTGGCTTTGTTTTTATCAGAGCTTAACAAATGGGTAGGGGCACGATCAGCTTGGTTTTCAAAACTGGCTGACTGCTAGATATCAGGATGTAATTGTTGGTGCTACATCAGCCTTCAGTGCAGTCATTTCTAATTGGGTCCCACAGGTATCTCCCCTGGACTCTGTGCTATTCTCTGTCTTTAGCAATGATCTGGAAGAAAACAGAAAATCATTACTGATAAAGTTTGAAAATGACACTGAGAAGCTGCCAAAGAAGTAAATAATGACAAGAATGGGGTAATCAAGGGGTGTTGTTTATACCACTTAGTATACCAGAGGTGATAAAATAACCCCTGGTTTATTGTGGATGAATGCCAGGTCATAAATATGGGGAACCAGAAATCTGTGTCATGCTGGTGGGATGGGGGAGAGGTTGTGGTGAGAACGATGTCTCTGGGAAGACCACAAATTTGTGGTGGAGATCCATCAGGATGGTGAGCTTCTCATTTGCTGGTGTGATTATAATCATGGAATGGTTTGGGTTGGAAAGGACCTTAAAATTATCTATTTCCAACACCCCTGCTATGGGCAGGGACACCTCCCACTAGACCAGGTAGCTTAGTGCCTTTTCCGCCATGGCCAGGGATTGAGGGGGCATCCACAACTTCTCTGGGCAACCTGTTGCAGTGTCTCAAACCTTCACAGTAAAGAATTTCTTTCTTCTATCCAGCCTAAATCTCCCCTCTTCCAATTTGCATCCATTACTCCTATGGTTAAGACTGGAGGTGCACTGTGCAGAGGGTAGACTAGCTTGGAGTTTAATTTCAAATCATGATATAAAGAAGAAAAATTTTAAAATAACCTGAAAGCTGTTATTCTTGAGAATTTATTTGCCCCCATTATTCTCCCTTTATTCTTGGTTATCCAAGGAAAGGATAAGTCTTCCAAAACCTCATGCTTTGATAGTATTATCTAGGAGGACAAGGTGACTGGAAACCAAATCTTAGCTGGGAAACATTCCCTTTTCCTTCATGGGCAGCTATATTTAAGTGTGAGATCAAAGATAATAAGTGGAAGGCAGCTCAGCCATTTAAATGGGGGCTGCTGTCCTCAGGGGGCAGAGGCGTAGGCAGAGGCATCCACATGTACCCCTTGATCTCAGACTGTGGAGAGGAAACCCTTAGAAAGGGGATTAAGAAGGAGCAAACAACCTGCTACCCCTTCTGTCAGCCACAGACCCCTTGAGAGAGAAACCAGAGGGAAACCAGCATCTTCTCTCTGGCCCTGCACACTCTGAATTACTTAACCAAGCAAATCCAAGGCAGCAGAAGTTCTGCAGAACTTGCTGCTAGAGTCCCTCATCCAGCAGAATACATTTCCCTCCTTTGGACCCTTTCTGTCTCAGGCTCTGGTGTGTCCTTGTTGCACGTTCTTCATTTGTGACCCCTGCCAAAGACCTTCTGGACTCTGATCTCCTGCCTTCCCCTCCCACATCAGTGCTGGGAGTGTCTTGCTTTTTCTGCAGTTTGCATGTCTCAAATCCATCACTGGAGAGTTCTGCTTTTTTGGGCCAGGAAAGCTGAGGTGAGCCTGGTTTGGGAAGGATGTTGCTCTGTTCCCCACCTGCTGAAGTACCCAGGGATGCTCTGTGGGCACCAGAACACCCATGAACCTGCCTTTACCCTCAGACAGGGAACAAGCTTCTGCCTTGGGCACTTGAGGACACCTGTGCCTGGGAACCTGGAGCCCCTTCATCCACTCTCAGAGGCACTGAGCTCTGGAAACATGTTCTCAGCAAGCACCCACACGTATTGTAGACACCTACAACCCAGCTGCTGGGAGGGGAGCTGCTGCCTGGCTTTCTGCAGGCACCAAGTGATTAATGTGTGTCCCAGGAACTGGTGAGGCTTCACGAAGTGTCCTTTGTACTTGTCAGGCTTCATGTACTCAATATTAACTGGACAATGGCTGCTGATGTCTGTGGGCAGCTGTAGGGAAGGATTTTTGAGGGTGTCAGTGGATGACAAACTCAACACGAGCTGCCAGTGAGCACTTGCAGCCCAGAAGGCCAACCAAATCCTGGGTTGCATTGAGGGAAGTGTGACCAGCAGGTCAAGAGAGGTGATTTTGCCCCTCTACTCAGCTCTAGAGACCCTCCTGGAGTCTGCATCCAGTTCTGGAGCCCTCAACACAGGNGGATGTAAATTGGAAGAGGGGAGATTCAGGCTAGATAAAAGAAAGAAGTTCTTTACAGTGAAGGCAGAGAAACACTGGGACAGGTTGCCCAGTGAAGCTGTGGATGCCCTCTCTCTGGAGGTGTTTCAGGACAGACTAGATGAAACATTGAGCAGCCTGATCTAGTGGGAGGTGTCCCTGCCTATGGCAGGGGGGTTGGAACTTGATTATCTTTAAGGTCCCTTCCAACCCAAACCATTCTATGTTCTCTGCACCACGGGGGGCAGTGACACTTCAACATGCCCCAGGGACAACATCTCTCCCATGCTGTGTGATGTACTGTAACCACCACAAGGTTTCTCACAGTGCTTTCCACTGGAAGGGCCATGCAATGGAGTAGGTACTTTGCTCAGGACAAAGCAGTGTAGAGGGAGAAAGGGTGGTGTGGCATCATCTAGATAAGGCACGTATCCCCCCCTGGGGTCAAAACCATGGAGACAGCCATAGGAAAAGCAGCAGAAGGAGACTTCTGATGGCCTTATTGGCAGATGGAAAGGGTGAGCAGGGATAAAAGACACGAGCAGAGCAGTTGACAAGCAATTAATATTAATGTGTCATTCCCTAGGCTTCCTCTAAACCAACAGGCCATTTAAAAATGGCACCTCAGGTAAACCTTTTGTTAGCATGGCACTGCCTGCAGGGACTGTGCCCAAACACCTCCAAATTGCTGCTACCTGCCTGCTCTGCCTCTCTGGTCCCTTGAGTGGTCTCTGAGGACAGATTTCTCTGGACTGGCAAAGGCAAGACTGTAAATAAGGTCCCTTCCAACCCTGCCTTTCAGAGCTACATCTGTCTGCTCATAAGAAATCCACAGTGCATCTAAAGTAGCCTGATGGTGTCTGGGCTTCTCTTACTCTTAAAGACAGTTCTCATAGAATCATAGAATGGTTTGGGTTGGAAGGGACCTTAAAGATCATCTAGTTCCAATCCCCTGCCATGGGGAGGGACACCTCTCAATAGATCAGGTTGCTCAATGCCTCATCCAGACTGACCTTAAACACCTCCATGGAGGGGGCATCCACAACCTCTCTGGGCAACCTCTTCCAATGTCTCACCACCCTCACAGGAAAGGATTTCTTTGTTATCTCCAGCCTAAATCTCCCCACTTCCAATTTGCATTCATTACTCCTATGATTCTATGATTCTAAGTTTGAAGATGGCACACCAGCAGGAGCAGTGGGAAATCCTCACTGTTTCCTCTCTGCCAAGGAGCTTTGCTCCCCAGGCCTCCCCTTCCCTGCTTTCCTCAAGAGCTGGGTTTCCTCAGAAGACACCATCTCTCTGATTTCTAAGGATTTAAAACTCCTGAAGCCTGCAGGAGAGGCAGCGTGCATCACATGCTCTTTGCAGGGCTGCTCCCAGCAGTGAATCATCCCCTCCAGCCCACCCGGGGCTGCTGCAAAATCCCCGCAGGAAGGTCTTGGGCTGCCTTTCAGGAGCCAAAGTTAGCTCTGTGCGTGTGCCTGCATGTGGAGCAGCATTCCTCTAGCCATATGGTGGGATATATCTGCTGAATGGACATGCCCACCACATTCTTCCCTGTTTCTCGATCACGGAGGAAGCAGATGATTTCAGAGCTCAATGAGATTGTTCGCCAACCTGTGGCTTCCTCCATTAAAAAAGCAGAGAAGGAGTCTTTGCTTCATGCTTTAATGGAAATAGGAGAAGATGAAACATTCTGCCTCTTCCTTTCCAAGGTGTTTCTGTGGCTGTGGTGGTGGAAGGGTTCTGTGATGTAGCAGAATCATTGAATAGAATGGTTTGGGTTGGAAGGGACCTGAAAGATCATCAAGTTCCAACCCCCCTGCCATGGGAAGGGACACCTTCCACTAGACCATGCTGCTCAATGCCTCATCCAGCCTGGCCTTAAACACCTCCAGAGAGGGCAGAAGGTGTTCAAGAGAATGGGGCTTGTCCCTACAGCATCCAAAATGGTTCCTTCTACCTGTGTGCTAGGTTGAAAGAAAGGTAGTATTCCTGTGTGTTTGTAGTTTTCCTAGGTAGGACAATTTGGACCTCCAGGAGGGAGGAAGACTGTGTGGGATTGCACTCTCTTGCTGTCCTTTGCTCGCAGAATCACAGAATATCAGGGATTGGAAGGGATCTCAAAGGATCATCTAGTCCAATCCACCTCCCAGAGCAGAAACACCAAGATCAGGTCACACAGAAACTTGTCTAGTGAGGCTTTGAAAGTGTCCAGAGAAGGAGACCCCACAACCTCTCTGAGCAGCCTGTTCCAGTGTTCTGTCACCCTCACTGTGAAAAAGTTTTTCTTATATTTTTGTGGATCCTTCTATGTTCCACTTTGCACCCATTGCCCCTTGTCCTATCATTGCATGTCACTGAGAAGAACACTCATGTAGCCACGTGTCTGTCACTGCCTGTCCCTATTCAAGAACATCAGAGTATTTTCCCCCTTGCAGGGCTGTTTGAAAGGGGTACTGGGTGCAAAGAGAGCACTTCAACCTTCTGAATAAACCCGTAGTACCCATGGAGAAGGGCAGGATGTGAGAAAGACTCCAAGTAAAGCAGATGGTGAGGAGGTGGACACCCCTGTCTCAGCAGGTTGCTGTGTGAAGTTAGAGTTCCTGGATGAGCTCTCTGGTCTTATTTCCAGAAAAAAAACCCACAAAAAAACCCAAAAAAACATAGCTGGTTGTTATCCTCTAACTGATTCTTGTTTCAATCCAGTATCTCTTAGGCAGAATGCTTTAATTTAAAATTTCTGGTGTTGGTGAATCCCCCACAATCCTTGGTAAATTAGTTCTGAATCTCTGTGTTAAGACTTCCGTGCCCTATTGCTAGTTTCAGTGAGGCGTTGCTTGGTATCTTGTTAGATCTTTGCTGGTCTGAAGAGCTCCAGGCTATAGGATTTCTGCAGGTAATGATCAAGTCACTCTTGACCTTCCCCTTGATAAATGAAGCAGAGGGAGGGTTCACAACCTCCTCTCTGATTCCCTGCCACACCTTTTCCAGTTCATCACTGGTGTAGGACACACTTACCACCAGTGTCAAACCAGGAGAAACAAACCTTCCCCTTGTATTTGATAATTAAGAACAATTATTTGCCTGTTTGTCCTAATAGATGGAAATTACCCTGAACTAATTGCCTGCCAGCTGGTTACCCCTTCTGGGAACAGGTTGCCCAGAGAGGTTGTGGATGCCCCCTCTCTGGAGGTGTTCAAGACCAGGCTGGACAAGGCACTGAGCAGCCTGATCTAGTGGGAGGTGTCCCTGCCTATGGCAGGGGGGTTGGAACTCGATGATCTTTAAGGTCCCTTCCAACCCAAACTATTCTATGGTTCTATAACATGTGGCTCTCCAAGAGTGACACACACCCCCAGCACATCCAGCCTGAATTATTAAATCCTAGGTGGGTGCTTTACATCTGGCCAATTTCTCTGTCCCATTGCAGAATGCTTTAGGGGTTACCCTATCCTCTGCCATGTTCAACCAGCCCTTCTGGTCTACACCTTGGCAAGGGTGGTGTTACTCTCTTTTCTAGGCAATTCTTAACAACATTTACCATTGTATGGCCAGGATTCCATCTCCTTTGAAGCCTTCAGGAAAGATCTCTGAAGCCTGATGCTTTTTGCTTATGTTTGCACTTTGAGGTCTTGTTCAGGCTGATCTGTTCTGAGTGCACTGGTGGTGAGACACTGGAACAGGTTGCCCAGAGAGGTTGTAGATGTCCCTTCTCTGGAGGTGTTTAAGGCCAGGCTAGACAAGGCACTGAGCAACCTGGTCTAGTGGGAGGTGTCCTTGCCTATGGCAGGGGGGTTGGCACTAGATGATCTTTGAGGTCCCTTCCAACCCTTCCAACTATTCTATGATTCTATAATTAGGAGCAATTGTGGTTTCAAGGTGTCTTCTGACAGTGCTGTGGGATGTGACAGAATGACCTGAACCCCAACCTGCCCTCAGATGCCTCTTTAGGTCTGTGTCCCGAGTGTAGTCCTGCCTGTCCACCAAGGGGAAGATGTCATATGGGAGCTTGAAGAGATGGAAGCAGGGGCATTTGATCATCCAATCACCAAACTGTGGCTGAACATGTGGTTTGGCCTCCAAACAAACAAGTGGGGGAGAAATTTCCTAATGAAAGATTCAAATACCTTCTGGGCTGAGAGTGGGGAGGGCTCTTGCCCCAGTTCTTTGCTCCTCTTAGGAGTTCACCATCAAAAGCAGAGCAGGCTCAGACGTCAGCAGGCAACGACGAAGGTCACGAGAGCAATCTCTCCCTCTCTGAGTGACGAACGCTGCTGGTTTTGCTCTGATTTAAAGGATGCCTCTGGGAATCTGTGGGATTTGCCTTTGGCTTCAAGCCTACTAGCCAATTTTACAAGAAGATTAAGGAATCGAAACAGAAAAGATCGAAACACTCCTGCTGCTCCCAAAGGCAGCCTCCCCCTCCTGAAAACTGCAGGAAAACCCCTGCTTGCTCTCACCAGCCACATTTGCTGTACACAAGAGGTGAAATTGGAAGAGGGGGAGATTTAGGTTGGACAGAGAAAGAAACTCTTTCCTGTGAGGGTGGTGAGACACTGGAACAAGTTGCCCAGAGAGGTTGTGGATCCCTCCTCCCTGGAGGTGTTTAAGGCCAGCCTGGATGTGACATTGAGCAACCTGGTGTAGTGGGAGGTGTCCCTGCCCATGGCAGGGGGGGTTGGAACTGGATGATCTTTCAGGTCATTTCCAACCCAAACCATTCTATGATTCATCACAGCCCTGATCCCCAGTAATCCTGCCTGAAAGTCATCATATGTGGTGCACCAAGTTTCTTGGAGCCTGACATTTCTCTTGGACCAAGTAATGCAAAGCATATTCCTAACAGGCATTTACAGTTCTTTAATCAGAACAAGGACCAGTAGAAACATTTAAAAAATCTTGTAATGGTGTCTTTGTACAGCCCAGAGCTCTGACCCTGTGCCCAAACACGTGCAGAATTGCTCAAAAGAATTGAAGAAAGCACTGTCAGAACAGCAAGAAATTGGGCAGGCTGGAGATTGGCAGAACTTTCTCAGTAGATATCAAGAGATCAGCCATTTCCTAGTGACTGGATTTGATGATGGAAGGCGTGAAAATCCAGCCCTGCTCAGGGCTGACCACTTCTGCAGGTTGTGGCAGATGAGGAGATGGTGGTGGATGAGCTCAACCTTCAACTCATGAAGTTCATGAGAAGTTTGAAGCATTTTGTGAGAGGAGGATGGTTTCAGGAAAGTGTCAAGAGAACATGAGATCATATCATTGCATTTATTTATACACCAAACCCAGCATCTGCTGCGCCCGAGCTCGCTGTAGTCCTCAGCATTAAACATTTCATTAGCCCACAGCCCCTCTGGCAGCTCTCACACCCGCACACAGGCTGTTTAGCAGCCAATCCATCCACTTAATTTCTCATTAAACTTTAGATGCAATGAATTTTTTAGTGGTCAAATGAATAAAAAGCAGTTAAAATAAAAAATGGCTGGGTAGCAAAGGTTTGGCCTTGGCTATTTTCAGCCTTTTAATGAGGCTGTGGTGAAGCCAAGAAGTGCCTGAGCTTGTTTGCTGGGTGAGGAGGTCTCTTCTGGGGAAGGTTCTTTGGAAATACCATCCTTCCAGTGTGATCTGAAGGCTTTGATCTGAGGAGGGGAAGCCAGGGAATAGTCAGTCCCATCAACAAACATTTTGTAGAAGAAAATGTTTGGAATCTTTAAAGGGCCAGCTTTCCCTTTTGTCTTTTTATTTTTTTTTTTCAGGCTAGTGTTTGCAGGCATTTTTAAAACAATCTTGCCTGAAATAAATAGCCACCACCTACCTTTAGTAGAGCTGACAGATCCTCAGATGATTAACAGCTGCTACCATTTTAATGAGCTGAAAAATAGTGTTTCTGATAATCCTAGAGAGAAAAGTGGTTTAAATCTCTGCACAAAAACCAAGGGGTGCCTGGTGACAATCATGGTGTCACAGTACCCTTGGAGTCATCACACATTCAGACTGTGCTCTCAGTGTCACATGTGGGATGTGTCACTGCTGGCTTTCAACTCACAAAGACCTGCAAGGTGTTCTAGCAATGTGGACACGTCCTGCTTTCCAGCATTGCTAGTTTGGTAACTTCCAGAAACACAGATTTTCATTCCTGCTGGGAGCAGAGAATCTAATAAACCATAGAATCATAGAATGGTTTGGGTTGGAAGGGACCTTAAAGATCATCTAGTTCCAACCCCCCTGCCATGGGCAGGGACACCTCCCACTACACCAGGTTGCTCAATGCCTCATCCAGCCTAGCCTTAAACACTTCCAGGGATTGAAGGGGCATCCACAACCTCTCTGGGCAACCTCTTCCTGTGTCTCACCACCCTCACAGGAAAGAATTTCTTTCTTATCTCCAGCCTAAATCTCCCCTCTTCTAGTCTGCATCTATTACTCCTAGTCCTGCCATCCTGTACCCTATTAAAAAGTCCTACCCCAGCCTTTCTTCAGGTTTTGAGAAATACCAGGTTGCTCAGTGCCACATCCAGCCTGGCCTTAAACACCTCCAGGGAGGGAGCATCACCAATCTCTCCAGGCACCAGTGTCTCACCACCCTCACCCTAAGGAATTTCTTTCTTGTATCTAGCCTGAATCTTCCCTCTTCCAATTTGCATCAGTTACTGCTAGTCCTGCCATCATGTATCCTATTAAAAATAAATCAATGGAGATGTGTGAGGAATGAATTATCCATCTGCAGATGAGCCTGGGTTGATGGAGCAGGGGATCTCCCCTCCCTGGGCTTGGCCAGCCCAGGGTTGCCTCTGCAGGGACCCAGCAGTGGGGTGCTCAAAGGGACTCTCCTGGATCAATCACTGAGCTCAAGCCCAGGAAGCCCTGGTGTGTAGAAGAGAGGAAAAACATCAAAAGGACGCTTTGACACATACTTAACATTTTATATATTTTGTGTAAAATAGCAAAAAGGAGGATTTTAAAATATTCATCTCCTGGGAAGGCAATCGAGGGGATAAAAGGCACACAATATGCAGGCAGAGGAGAAGGAGATGGGGGCTGCTATGTGTCTTTCTTGCCTGGTGAAGGAGACATAAGGCAATTCCCAAGATCATCCAGGGTGTTCTGCAGGTGCTGAGGGTGGGGGGAGCTGGAAAAGAGCCCCAGGCTCTCCCTACCAAAGCTGGGCACATTTGGTAATGGCTGCCACCATTACCTGAAAGGCAGGATTGCCACCTCCCAGGATCTAATCACAAGCCTTATAGTGGGTGATATGGTTGTCAAAGTGCCAGTACCTAGAATCATGCTACAAATTTTAGTTCTCAGGTTTTATTTTGCAGAGGAGTGCTTTAAGCCTGTGGCCTTGGTTTGAAATCACTGCCACAGCACAACTCAAAGGTTTGGACACAGGGGGACAAAAACATTGGGTTCTTTGTATTTGTTTGGTTTACTTTAGTGCCCTGATGGGGCACTAAAACTTCAGGAATGGGCTACAGGAGGACACTGTTCTGGAGGACATCATGTTGTGGGGTGCTGTCTCTGTGCAGAGAAAGCTTGCAGGATTTAACTTAATCCATTCCCTCAATTAAGCTACTGCAAGCTAAGGTCAGTCTACTTTGCAAGTGCCCATTTAAAGCAGAGTGTGTTTTGCTTAATCCCTTCCCTTTTGAGGCTGTTCTTAATTTTTCCTTTATTTTTGGGAGCCTTTCAGTGAAGAACTTCTTCCTAATATCCATCCTAATCCTCCCTGTGGCAGCAGCTGAGGCCATTTCATCTTGTCCCGTGGCCTGTTCCTTGGGAGAAGAACCCAATTCCCTCTGGCTACACCCTCTTTTCAGGGAGCTGGAAAGAAAATAAAGATCTTCCTTCAGCCTCATTCTCCCCAGCTCCTCACAATATATTTTCTGCTTCTTTAGAGGAAGAGTGAAATGGTCAAGTTCATGCTCCTGCCCTGAGATCATCCAGGGAGAGCCGCAAGGAAGGAGGAAGAGAATGAAGAAGCCCCAGCAGGAATCTAGACTGTTGAGATAAGCAGCTGGGCCTCCAGAGAGACAGAAAGAAGACTGCCTGGGGATAAAAATTCCAGGAATGAAACTTCCCAGGACTGTGCAGAGTCTGCTGCAACTCAGAAAATAGCTGAATTGACTGAAAGCAAGCCTGGAAGCAGGGACCTGCTTGCAAGGGCTCTGTAGGCGGGGGAGAGCTGTTAATGAGCCTTTTCATGTCTATTCCATCTGATCTAATTCTATTCTGTCACTTTGATTTTTCTTTCTGTGTAGAAGTTAATGCATGTTATAAATAATACCTGTCTCTTGAACTGACTGATCTTCTTCAGGGAGCTGTTTTTTGGGGAAATAAGTCTGGGCAGAGGCACCTCAAAGCTGTGGCTAAATTGGGGTCCCATTGCAACTGCAGACATCAGACAGGAAGCAGGGATGATTTTTCAAGCTGGGAAGAAGAAAGAGTTGAGAACAGATTTATAAAGGGATGGGAAAACTTTGCAAGGTGGGAGGCTAAAGGCCATTTTCCCTAAGTCATCTTTCAAGGATGCAGCTTAGGCTGTTCTTTAAGGCTTTATGTGTGAGAAGGATTCTAATGCTGCAGAGCTCATTCATGCTTTTGGATAAAATCAGGATATCAGCAAGAAGCAACAGTCAATAAAACTGAAATGCAGAGGATCAGATGTAGAGTCCCCAACTTTGGAGATACCCAAGGCTTGATGAGACTCTGAACAACCTGATCTAGTGCAGGATGTCCCTGCACACTGTAGGAAGATGGAACTAGATGGCCTTTGAAGGTCCCTTCCAGCCCAAATTATTCTATTATTCCTCACCAAACTGAATTCTTTGGGAGCTTGTGAAATCTGGAACCCAGAACTGGTAGAGAAACAGCTCTGCTTAGACTAAAGGTAGAGTGATCAGGATTTGGTGGCTGGGAAAGACTTGTTCTGCCCAAATATTGTCTCCTTTCCACACATTTGGTCTTGTTCCTTGAGTAGATCTTTATTTAAAATAATCCAGGATCCAAAAAAAGAAGAGAACTGGGAATAGTGTTAGGTTCAATCAACTCCTGACAGCTCTTTTTTGTCTTCTTTGAAAGAGAGGCTGCTAGAACCAAGAGATAAAAGCATTTCTGCTGGGGAAATCAAGCCAGCCTGAAGTTTGGTCTGTAATTTCATTCCTTTTGCCACATAAAAAATTACCAATTTTGGCTCAGAATCCTTTTACCCCCTCACTGAAAAATGGAAGCTATGTTATGCAATAACAATATTTTGTTAAAGGGTTAGTTACTTATTTGCATGGAAAATGGGAGGCATCAGGAGCAGATGCATAATGCAAATGCTGTTTATGATGTGAATGAATCAATGAATTGCTAATATCTGTAATTTTAATACTACTCTGCGTATTGGTTTAAAACTTGGATTAAATTTAGGAAAAGTGTTGAATCTGGGCTTTATTTTTTTTGTATTCTCCATTGTATCAGTTTTAAAAATAGCACACATTTGGATTAGCAGCGTGAACAAATTTAAAGATGCCAAAGCAATCAAATAAAATGGCTTCCATTGACCAACTGAAAATGTGAGATTAAACTTTTCTCTGCATCATTTTGCTCTGGATGGGTTTTCATGTCCTTTCATGAAAGGAGAAAAAGCTTTTTACTGATATTTCACACAGAGCTCCCCCCCTCCCAGTTTCCTCTTAAGCACAAATAAAAGGGGAGGAAGTAAAAATTAAGTTGTTCAGTAAACTTCAGAACTAAAACTTACTCTTTTTTTGTCATTAGGATAGAGGGGGGAAGAGAAAAATAAACCCCTCAAGTTTAAAAACTGAGTATTTCAGTTAAGAAAAAACCCCAAACAATCAAGCCAAACAATAAAAGGGTAAACACACAACTGAATCAATATTAAACCTTGGATTTAAACTTACTGCTGAAAATATAGCTGATATGATAAATTGCAGTATATTGGGGAGAAAAAGGATGCTGCTGTTTTTCTAAAGGGAAGACTTTAAAATCAGACAAGTGTGACCTTTCTACTTAAACTACAAAGCATAGATCAGTTTGGGTCTGGAATATTGGGAAGTCAATTATCTCTTATTGTCAAATCTATTACTATTATTATTAATTATTATTATTATTATTACAGCCCTGGAAAGATTTTGGAAGAACCCAAGTTCTGTTCCCTCACCTGTAACCACGTAACACACCAGGTTAACTTTGGTTGAGTTTTAACTCAGTCTTTTGGGTTGAATCTCCACCACCAGCACTTGAGATGTGCTCCCAAAAAACTTCTGACATTTTCATGCCATCCAAAGGGAACTGAGTGCTCCTCAAGCACTTCACAGTGTCTCTCCATGGGAGATCTGCTTTAAAGACTAATTCCTGTATTTGAAATCTACCATTAACAGAGGAGGAGAGACACAGGATGCCAAGAGTTTTGGTGGTATCCTAAATGCCTGCTGATCCCAGCAGGCAATTTTGGCATCCTGACAGTTCATTCTCTTCTCAGTTTTCTTGACAATCTGAAGAGCCAACTGGGAAGCCAGGAACTGCCCTTCAGTGAAGGGTCAGGGAATGAAATAGGAATTTTGACAGGCAGGAGTTAAGGAAGACACACTTTCTGCATCCTCAGGATGCAGTGGACCAGAGATTTTTGCCCCAGTGATTGAAGGGGAAAGGAGATGCTGTCAAGATTTTAAACTCCAAACAGCCAGAAGTGTTCAGGCTGTATGGGATGACTTTATAGCTACAATGTGAGTCCAGTGGGAACAGCTGTTCCTCTGGAAAATTGAAAACCACAATTAATACAGAAATAGAATAAAAGAAAAGTTGAGCCAGCCAACAAAACCAAAACAGCTGGAATAGGGAGAGAAATCCAAGTTAGAAACAGCAGCAATGGATGTGTGTGTTGGTGATTTACATAGTGAAATAGTCTGAGATAGTAAATCAGGTCACCTGCTGAGAGATCATCCAGGTGGGACAAACTTCAGGCACAGGAAGCTGCTTTCCACAGGCAGAGAGACAGCAAACTCTTTGGAAAGAAGCTGAAATGGGATTCTACAGGATAGAGCCCTGCAGTTAATGCTACATGGAAGGAAGTGAGGAGCCCCAGAGAGGAAAGAAAAATGCAGGAGAAAGCTCTGAAGTGTGCTCAGCAAATATTAAAATGCAAATTGCCCCAGCAAATAAAGGCAAGGGCAGTTGGGGAAAGATCATCCAAAACAGAAGATAGTCATCAGGAGGGAAAGGCAGCCAAGCAGGGAAGCTGAAAGGCTGCAAGAGCTGCAGGACAGCAAATTAAAGTTTCACAGCCTGATCTAGACTGCAGAAAAAGGCATGAGACCTGAGCCAGAGCTCAGGAGGCCAACAGAGAGAGGAGAGACAGTCCCTGTAGGATGCTGCCAGGCTGTGGGCATGCAAATGTCTCATAATTACAGCAAACTGCAGAGAGGGACAGAAGAGCAGCATGGATGTCTGAGGACATGGGGACCATCTGCAGTACCACATTGAGAAGAGGCAGAGAGCAGGAGTGTGCCTTCATCTGTTTAGAGCAGTGAGGGCACTAAAGGGATTTTCCCAAGACTTAAAGTTCCTTGTGTCTCACTGCTTTTCCTCCATAAAAGAAAGAGCACTGGGAGATATAACCCTCTGCCAGCCTGTTTGCAGCACATCAATGAGATGTTCTCCCTGCAAGGACCCTACATTTTAGGTTGCATCCTCTGTACAAAGACTTTCCCCCAAGACTCCTGCCTCCCTATGGCTTGTCCAGGTGGCTCAATGTCCCACCAGCCTGCTTTAGTCTAAGGGAAGGAGATAGCTCTAAGGAACCAGCTGAAAGAGCAAAGATTTACTTTAAACATCAAGAAGAAATTCTTTCCTGTGAGGGTGGTGAGCCCCAAGCCCAGGACATCCAGAGAACCTGTGGCTGCTCCATCCCTGGAGGGGTTCAAGTCCATGTTGGATGGGAGTTGGAGCTACCTGGGCTGGTGGGAAGTGTCTGTGCCCAGGGCAGGGGGGTGAGAACCAGATGATCTTCGAGGTCCTTTCAAGCCCAAGCCATTCTATGATCCAAAAAACACCTCTACCTCACCAAATCCCCACCCCTGCTTTTCTTTCTGCAGTGGTGAACTGTGGCCAGTCAGGATCTGTATTGATCAGCCCCTCAGCTGCTCAGAGCAGATCAGCGTTGAGCTGTCCTTGCCTTTCCCAAAGAGAAGACACTTAAAGACATTATTGATTTCTCTTCCTCACCTGCAGGTTTAAATGACACCTCCTGCCTCTGAGACCTCTCCCCTGTCTCCATTGTGACTGGAGTTCACTTACACAAAGGGGCTGGCAGACGGTTGGGCAGACTAGACAGTGTGATCCCACCAGTCTTTGTTCTTCATGAAACCAGGCTAAAAATGAGTTTTTCTCAGTGCAAGCAAGTTCACATCCTTTCTGAGGGCTCTTTGATGATCAAACGTTTTCTTACTTTATGATGTTTTATCCTCCCTTCCCAAAATAACAAATTTCCTAATGGAACCAGTTAGGCTATTATTTCTAACAGCCTCTGTCATAATCCAACAGTGTTTCTTCTAAACCTTGTTTTCCAAATTTGAGCAGATTTTTTTCTTGCATGAGGCAGAAGAAGCTCAGGATCCTTAGTGGCCAAATCTACCACAGGTCCAGGAAGTCCAAAGAAAAAAAGAAACCTTAAGGTTGAAGGTACATCACCTTGTCCAAGCTCCATCTCAGTTAGGGTCAACTTAGCAGGTTGCTCAGCTGATGAACCAACTGTAGAATTTTTTTGGATCTGGATAAATTAAAAGCTGCTATTTCATTTGCTTTTCAATTACATTTCAAAGTGAGGAATCCCAATCCATCAGTCTATTTCTCACATTTCAAACTAAGGAATTCCAGGCTATTATTTTATTCCTCACATTTCAAACTAAGGGATTCCAGGCCATTAGTCTAATTTATCTCTTTTATTTTGAAAGATGGAAAACCAAAGAAACTGCACAGTGAGTTTCCTCGTAGTTATTTACTTCCAGAAAAGTCCACCAAGTGTAGGACAGTGAAACCTGTAATAGGAGTTGCACCACTGCTCCTGTGGTCATGCATCACTGATGGGGAGCACCACTGGGTTCTGCTGTTCAGCAGCCTCTGCCAAGGGACATCAAACTTGACAGGTTTTTCACATGCTCAGCATTTCCTACCTTGTGCCCAGATGACTGTTGCAAATCCAAGCAGCATTCCTTAGCAGGACTGATGGCAATTTTGCTGAGCCCAAGTTGTAGCATGTACTGGGGGTATAGTTCAACCCTAGGCAGGAAGACCTGAGTTGCTTTCCCATGTTGGGAAAGGAATTCTCACCTTGAGCCATGATTTTCTTGTCCTCAAGTTACATCTCAAGTGACAAAGTTGTTGCTTCCTTCTGTGTCTGATGCTTTATTAAACCCTAAGGGCCACATCCTGCTCTCACCCTCCATATGTGAGATGAGAGGGAAGTCACAAGGCTGTGGCTGGGTTTATGTGCTGTGTCTGAGAATAGGAGCAGAACCTGCTTACTTTTCAGCTTAACCATGCAGTTTTGGGGAGGCTTTTTTTTTGTTTTGCTCATAGGTGCACAGCCATCTGCCCCTCTACTACAGCACTGTCTGCCATCTGTCCTGAGAAAATAAAATAACTGTAAACTCCAAATGCTCACAGGCTGCAGAGTTAACAGCTGAGATGTTACTGAGCATGCTGAACAGGAGGCAGCAGATTACTGATTTGCTCGAGGAGCCTTCACTGAGCATCTAACACAAGCTATTATTTGGCCAAGGGGAAGTTTAAATGATGGAACAAGCAGAGATGCTGCTTAGGGCTGTGCTTCCAATGGCACAATAACTGAGGACCTGTCTGAAGAGATCTCTGTTGCCTAAAAGGCTTGGGGGCTTCAATGAAAAGGAGATCCTCCACTGAGTGCTGATGGTATCTGGGAGATGATGCTCAAGATGGTTTGAGGGTAGCTGATTGCTAACAAGGCAACATCCTATAGTGATGCCCATTCTGCATCATAAGTGGTGAAGATAATAATGGCCACCCACCACCTGCAAACTGGCTCACTCTAGAGGGGTGAAGCTCTGGGCTCTTCCTCCTGGGGACCTCCTTATCCTGCAGTCTCACTCTATGGTAGGCACCATAGACACCTCAACACAGCAGAGACAGTGCCACTGCCACCTGGGTATGGGCTTTTTTTGAAGCTTTGCCCTGCACTGGCAGCTCACAGAGGTGTGGGAATTCTGCTGGGAGAAACCCAGGGGGGGTGGAAATAGATAAT
>VZTY01035480.1:0-12092 GCA_013400935.1 Turnix velox | reverse complement strand
CTCTCTGGGTGGTGATCAGGTTCTGAGGCACATCTTACACTCATTTCTCTTTTTTTTTTCCATCAGTGGAGGGAGAAAGAGAGCAGGAAGGTTGAGATAAACCAAATTCTTCACAATTCTCCTCTTGTGCCTTTTGTAATGTGCTCCAGTCCAGCATCACTGTGTTACTTTGGGACAAGAGCAGTAAGATCTGAGTTGGAAAACATCTTTCTGGTCTGTTTTCATGGGCAGTTGGCTCAATTTGTCACACAAAAGTGTCTTGTCACAGTGAAAAAAAGAAAAAAATTGAGAGCTCAATCCTCCATTAGGCTGGGGAGAGGTTTAAGGTGTGAGTTAACCAAGCTCTCCCTGCTCCAGTCCTTATCAACCCTAAAATCATGGGGTTTTATTTAAATTTTGAGGATGGAGCTTCATGTTTGTGGTCACTGCACAGCAGCTGTGCTTGAGGCCAGGTGATCCCACAGCTGAAAGCAACTTGAGTCATGGAGAGGCAGAACCCTTCTGCTTTCTCCTTAAAACCTGCCCTCCTCACCCTAAAGTGAGAGGGGTTGGGTTTGGTTTGGTGGTCTGCTGTGGGGCAGCACCAGTCCTCAGCTGGTGCCTTCCCCCATTGAACTGGTGTTACTGGAGTCAGCTGAGCCCAAAACTTTAGGGAGCTGGAAACTTCCAGAATAAAACTCCTCCCTGGGGCTGCCCTTCTCCTGCTGCCTGGCTGCTACCTGCAGGTGGGTGGTTTGGGGTGAGAGATGGGGATTTTTGAGCTTCAGGAGGGTGTTTGTGCCAATTGTCTGCCTTCCAGAGGAGGAGGATGGGAAAGTGTCTCTGTGTGTTTTGGGATGCTGAAAAGCTTCCATGTTCTTTGAAAAGTTCTAGCACTTTCTAGGAAGAAATGCTTTCCAAGAAAGTGTGAAAATGGTGAGATGTTCCCTCTTGTGTGGGAGGGGAAAGGGTAGAATTAGGAACATTTTGGGTTTGTTCCTGGAGGGACGAAATGGATGTGGATCCCTGATCTCTTTCTGCAGGTTCCAGAAGTGCCTGAAAGAAGGGGAAAACCTAAACAAGAAGAGATCTCCTGCTAAAAGGTGAGCCTGGAAGTGAAGGCAGGTTAATCCCAGCCTAATTTATAGGAATTAAATCTTTGCTATCCCCCTGATCCCTGGATTTTTCTGGGGAACTAATCCGTGTCCCCACTCTGCAGCCCTCATTTGGCTGCAGCTCATGCTTGATCCCACTTTTGTCCCTCCCGGGTGTCGCTGGTGGAGAGGGAGAGCTAAAAGTTGGTGGCTTTGTGTTTCTTTATGTTTTGGGGTTTTTTTTTCTGCTCTTGTGCCTCAGTTTTGCACTTTGAGGCAGTAAG
The DNA here is from genome assembly GCA_013400935.1 of Turnix velox. Taxonomy (NCBI): domain Eukaryota; kingdom Metazoa; phylum Chordata; class Aves; order Charadriiformes; family Turnicidae; genus Turnix; species Turnix velox. The sequence goes on along the minus strand of VZTY01035480.1, from coordinate 10,735 downwards.
AGCTGAGAAGAAGAAGCACCAGATAAAATGTTGAAGTGAATTGGATTCAGCTCTGAACAGAGCACTTACCTCCTGTCCTGTAGCAACTTCTGCTGCTCTGTAGACTCTACCAAAGGATCTATGCAGAAGGAGAGAAAAAGGAAAAACATCTTTTTACTGGTGCCTCATAGAAAAACTGAGAGCTAAACACATGCCCCTTCCCAACTGTCTCTTTGAAGTGCCCTCATTTCTAGAGCGTCCCCCCANTTGGATGGGGCTTAGCACTGGCATTTTGCAGCGATTCCCCCCTTGCATCCGCCACGTCCTTCCCCTTGGGGGTCCCCTTGGGTCGGTTCTAGTCGTTTCCTCCGTGAGTGGCGGCTCCCGAGCGAGCACAGAGGCCGGGGGGCCCGCAGGGGACGGGGGGCTCCGCATAGTCCCCAGCGGATTGGAATGAAGGTGCTGCCGCTATCTCTGTCCCCTACAGAGGGTGACAGGGTGTTCCGGAGCCCATGTGCTACCACATCCCATTGTGGCCCCCACAAAACTTCTGCTTGCAGAGGGCCAAGGGGAGGCAGAGCTGCCCAGAACCTCTAGGGGTACAAGAGCAGCTTTGCCTAAGGGTGGATGGATGGATGGAGAGTCCCACCAGGCTTGGAGATGAGGGTGTCTGCTGATACCAGGAGCAGTTTTTGGTAGGGATTATGGGCTGGGTATCCTTGGGGTGGCCGAGGAGGAAGGAAGGTGGTGGGGGAATATGAGGGTGGGAGCAGATAGATTCTTTCCCGCAGCTGGGATGCTTTGTGGGTCTGGGGTCGGTCTTGCCCCCTGCTGAGTGCCCACAGGGATGAGATGCTTTGGGGTGAGGTTGGCTCTGGAGGATACATGGAGAGGAGAAGGGGGAGGACAGCATCATGCACTTGTCAGGCCCAAAATATAGGGGCACCTACTTGTTTTGCCCAAAAAGGCTGAAACAGCAGCAGCCCTTGGTGTTGAAGAAGGGATTTAGGGGGCTGTTGTTGAGCTTGGTGATGGGGCTGGAAGGTGAGGAGGCTCTGGGAGTAGCTGGACTGCAACAGTGGCCACCTGAAGGGCAGCTCTGGGACATGATGGTGCCAGAAGCCTGCCTTGGTACTCGGGGCTTGAGAGAGTGACTGAAGGGAAGGAAATTTTGCCCAGAGAGGCTGTGGATGCCCCCTCTCTGGAGGTGTTTAAGGCCAGGCTGGACAAGGCACGGAGCAGCCTGATCTAGTGGGAGGGTCCCTGCCTATGGCAGGGGAGTTGGAACTAGATGATCTTTAAGGTCCCTTCCAACCCAAACCTTTCTATGATTCCATAAATCACCAGCTCCTTCCCCACAACCTCCATTGCCCAGTGTCCAGCAGAAACATAATGGCTCTTCCCGAGGGGAAATGAGAGTCCACCTCCTTTTGCATCATGAGATGTGAGATAAAGACTGTTGTTTTTATCACCCATTCATCGATTATTTGTTTTTGAGATACTTAGAAATAACCTCCCGAGGAAGTTCTTTGCCACAGAGCAACCCAATTGGTTGCAAATGGCAGCAAGGAAAGGGGGAGGGGGAAGCTCTGCATCACGCCGTGGGAGGCGATGCAAAACAAGTGGCAGCACCGTTAAGCAATTTCCCGTCGTCTGAACAAAATGTCACACTCTTGTCACGCTCTCTGTGGTGGAAACAGGGGGAGATTTGGTCCTGAGTGGGGAGGTGACACTTTGCTCTTGTCTCTCAGGTATTGGCAGGGTGATGCCAGCTTGATCCAGAGCCATGTCCAGGTACCTGAAGCACTTCACAGTGGTGGGTGATGACCCCGTGCAGTGGAGCAATGACTACCAGAAATGGGAGGAGGAGGAGGAGAATGGGGAGAAGCAGCCAGATTCAGAGATCAAGATGGAGCCCAGCAGGAGCCGTGTCTCCTTCCAGGACATGATGAAAAAGCTCTTCAGCTCCCACAGGTTTCAGGTGAGGCAGAAGAAAGGGGAATGAAGGGGAGATTTGGTTGACAATACCTGAAGGAGGCGACAGAAAGGCTGGGGTAGGACTTTTTAATAAGATATGTGATGGGAGGACTGGAAATAATGGATGTAAATTGGAAAGGGGTAAATTCAGGCTAGATAAAAGAAAGAAATTCTTTACAAAGAGGGTGGTGGAACACTGGAACAGGTTGTCCAGAGAGGTTGTGGATGGCCCTTCTCAGAAAGCTTCATGAGATACAACCATCATGAGATTGAGGATGTTGGGGTATGTTTGATATGTCAAGATTTAGACTTGACATAAGAAAGAAATTCTTTACAGTGAGGGTGGTGAAGCACTGGAACAGGTTGCCCAGAGAGGTTGTGGATGCCCCCTCTCTGGAGGTGTTTAAGGCCAGGCTGGACAAGACACTGAGCAGCCTGATCTAGTGGGAGGTGTCCCTGCCTGTGGCAGGGGGGTTGGAACTTGATGATCTTTAAGGTCCCTTCCAACCCAAACTATTCTATGATTCTCTGTTTAGCTGTAGGTTATGTTGGTTCCAATCCATCCATGCTGGGAAGGGGTTGACTTGGGTTCTTTTCCTCTGACAGATCCTGGTTGTCTGCTTGGTCATCCTGGATGCCTTGTTGGTCCTTGGGGAATTGCTTATGGACTTGAAAATCATCCATCCAGACAAATATAATATTACTCCAAAGGTAAAATCTGGGGAAATATCAATGTGAACCACAATTTCCTTCTCCTGGTGGTTCCGAGTCTACTAGGTGGGATGGATGGGCTGGTAGGACTTGAACCTCTCCTTCTAGAGTCACATCAGATATGACATTGGAAGAGGTTGTGGATGGCCCATCCCTGGAGGTGTTTAAGGCCAGGCTGGATGAGGCAATGAGCAACCTGGTCTAGTGGGAGGTGTCCATGGCAGGAGGGTTGGAACTAGATGATCTTGAAGGTCCCTTCCAACCCAAACCATTCTATGACTTTGAATGATGAAATGTTCCCATCCAGCCCTCCTCACCCTCACACAGGATGATTCCTGGCCTTAACCTTGAGCTGTCTTTTTTTTTTACCCCCCAGGTTTTTCATTACCTCTCCCTTTCCATTTTAACCATCTTCCTGGTGGAGGTGGGCTTCAAAATCTTTGTCTACCGCCGGGAGTTCTTCCACCACAAGTTTGAGGTGCTGGATGGGGTGGTTGTTGTTGTCTCCTTCATCCTTGACATTGTCCTCATCTTCCGGGAGCACGAGTTTGAAGCTGTGGGGCTGCTCATCCTGCTGAGGCTGTGGAGGGTGGCCCGAATCATCAATGGTGGGTGTTTCTGGTGGGATTGTGGGGTGGAGAACTTTCCCTTCTAGCTGGGATGGATTTGGTGACCTCACCTGAATTATCTGAGGTGGAAATGGGTATGAGTTGGAATATAGAAGATTCCAGAGAAATGGAAGAAAACTTTTTCACAGTGAGGGTAACAGAACACTGAACTGCCCAGAGAGGGTTTGGAGTTTCCTTCTCTGGAGACATTCAAACCCCATCTAGATGAGTTTCTGTGTGACCTGGTCTAGGTGTTCCTGCTCTGGCAGGGGGGTTGGACTAGATGATCTCTTGAGGTCCCTTCCAATCCCTGATATTTTGGGATTTTGTGATATAAATTCTTTCATCCCTTCCTTCTTAAGTTTCGTGCCTTAATTTTGTTCCCTGGGATCCTTTTGGCAGCAGTTTCACAGGGGGGAGGGTAAAACCCTGCCCCTCTTATTCCACTTCTGTAGCAAAGAGGGTTTTTCTGCTCTGATGTTCTGTCATCCCCTCCAGAGATGCTGCAGGGAACATCCTGACCTTTCTTGCTTGGATTCAAAGGAGTCAGTGTTTAAAAAAAAAACAAACCCCAAATCCTTCTCTGATGCAGAGAAGTGTCAGATCAGATACTTGTGAAACAAATGTAGCTGGAAACTTTTTTCTGGGAATTTTGGGTTTCAAAAAAAGTGGGAGTGGAATTATCCCTAATTCCTAATATCCCTAAAAAGTCAGCCCAAGAGCTTTCCTGTGCCTGTGAGGGAGCTTTGAGTGAGTGCTCTGTACTGTAAAGGGTGGCTGGGGCCACATCTGTCAGTGTTTAAAAAAAAAACAAACAATGTGCCTGACAGTGGCACTGGCCTGGACAAGGGAAGAGCTAGAGCATCGTGTGGCTCACACTGCAAGTCAGAGAGAAACCACATTTGTGTGTGGTTGGGTGAGCCACAGAAACCTCTGTGTGTCTTAACATGCCATTTCACAACAGAAGAACAATCAGATCTTGGGTGCTCGTGGTTTTCTTCCCAAAAAAGAGAGGTGGGGGGAGGGCAAAAACCGTGGCCAAGCTGCAGGTGGTGTGTGTGAGCCAAGCCATGGCTCACTGCCTTCAGTCCCTGTTGACTGAGAGGGACTGAGTTGGGGTAGGTGGGGGCTGTTGGATGTCATCAATGCAAATTAGCACCACAGTGGCTTTGTCTGCAGAGAAATAACCCCCAAAACCCAAGCCCTGCTGCCTGTAGCAGCAGAAACACAGGCAGGAACCTGCCTCTGTGCACTTTGTTCTGTCAACAGCCAGAGGGGAGCTGTTGAGTGGGAGGAACGTGATGTTCTTCATGCTCTTACAAAGCTTTTTATTTTTTTTTAATATATTTTTCCACCTTGGAAAAGGGTTAAAGGAACTGCCGTTGCTGTGGGGGCTGAATTCACATGCAATAACCTCACAATATTTCAGTGGAGAAGTGTAATGAGAAAGCTCCTGCCCTAAGTGGAACTCGATGATCTTTGAGGTCCCTTCCAACCCAAACTATTCTATGATTCTAAGTGTTGTTATGCAAGGTGAAGCCAAGACCTGAAGGATGTGCCATGTCCCATTACACCCCTCAAGAGCCACTGGCCCTGGGGTGGGTGACATGAGCTTCTTGTGCATAAATCCATGCAACAAAGCTGCCAGTTACATCCTCCCCAAGGCTCTGCCAAGGGAGCAAATTCAAATTGAGGATTTGAATGACAGTCTGGCTGATTAATTCAGCTCGAGGAGGCCAGGCTGGCTCTTCCCAGCAGAGTATCACTAGCTGAATCCCCGGGGTGGCTAATTTAAAACCCTCCTCATTAAGAAAAGCACTTGGGACGAGGTGGTTTGAAGATGACAGAAGCAAAGCTTGAGAGGAACACATTTATCTACACAAGTACAAGCCCTGGGTACCACTTACCTCCCCACTGGTGGCCTTTCTACATGGCTAAAACCAACCCACTGTGAATTGTTCCACAGGCATCATCCTGTCGGTGAAGACCCGCTCTGAGCAGCAGTTGTCCAAGCTGAAGCAAGCCAACCTCAAACTTGCAACAAAGGTGGAACAGCTGGAACAAAGCTGCGTGGAGAAGGTGAGAAAACACCTCTTAATTTAACCAAAGGTTCACCCACTGGCTGCTCCTTGGGATCTTTTTGGTTTCCTCATCCAGAAGTTGTGAACCACAGCCCTGCTTGTGGTTCTCCTGCTTCAAAGGACCAACAGCCACCTCTGTCCTACTTACTTTAGCCAGGTTGTCCCATTTTACTGCAGGGGAGATGGCTTAAAATAGCTTCCCAGGTTCCCACAGATCATCCCACAGCCAAAAGGTAAGAGCTGCATTAAGAGTTTGACTTTTTTTTCTCCACCAGGAGCAAGAAATTGAGAGGTTGAACAAGATCCTAAAGCAGCACGGGCTCCTCAGTGAGCAGACATAGGAGGCTGGTCAGCAGAGGTGGAGAATTCTGCCCTGGAGAGCACAGTGGCCACACTCACCTGCTCCACCTGCAAGGTTTTTTGCTGTCTCTCTCTCTGCTTTGCCTTGTATAGTGTTGTCTATAAACATTTTCTATCTGACCACTCTGATTAGATCTGGGGATCACACAAATAGCCTCGGCTGGAAATTGAATCGGGCATATTCCCTGTAAACAGTGATTTCACAAGAACTTCCTTGTACAGTTGTACAGTCAAAACTGCAAAATAATTTAATAAAAGGACATAATTACAAGCTGTACATCCACTAGAACATCACTTTGTATAAAAATATTCGGTTTTGTTGTGGTAATGTTCTTTGTTTGCTATATCTTATCGAGGACAGGCTGAAGGAGTTGGAGTTGTTCAGCCTGGAGAAGGCTCAGGTGGGACCTCAGAGGAACTTCTCAATACCTGAAGGGGGCTACAGAAAGGCTGGGGTAGGACTTTTTAATAGGGTCCAGGATGGCAGGACTAGGGGAAATGGATGCAAATTGGAAGAGGGGAGATTTAGCCTGGAGAGAAGAAAGAAATTCTTTGCTGTGAGGGTGGTGAGACCCTGGAAGAGGTTGTCCAGAGAGGTTCTGGATGCCCCCTCAATCCCTGGAGGCTGGATGAGGCACTGAGCAACCTGGTGTAGTGGGAGGCGTCCCTACCATGGCAGAAGGGTTGGAACTAGATGATCTTGAAGGTCGCTTCCAACCCAAACCATTCTATAATTCTGTGATCTTGTAGAAACTTTCAGTCCAGATGGTGAGAATCCAAGCTGAGAAGGTCCTAAAGTCCTTTCTTCTCCACAAGGTGACCATTCATCATTAGTGTGTCTTTTTGCCAACCATTCTTTTCACTTTGCTGGTAGTTTCCTTGCTGTTGCTTTGTGCCACTTGGTGATTTATAGAAGGTTCATTTGGAAAAAAAATACCAACACACCACTCCTTTTAGCTGACAATCAAAACCAGAGGCAAACCAGTGCCAGCTGACGTCAAACCATGCCTCTGGTGCTCAGCAGATGTGAGTTCTGATATTTCCTTCTCTCATCTCTTCTTCCATTTTAAGTTGTTTCTTTCTCCCTCCTGGGCAACAGAATTCCTTCTGCTTCCACAGCACATTAGAAGGATCAGTGTTTGTAAGAACAGATGTAGGTGATGTGGACTGCTGGGAACACTTGGGCTCCAGAAGCTGTTAGAAAGCAAATTCTAAAAGACCAGGCTGGTGTCTGAACACCATGAGAACTTTTTCAGGTGCTAGAAGGTCCCTGTAGTGGGACTGTTTTAGAGTTGAAGAGTAATATTTAATAAGAGGGAAATTTGAGGTGTTTGCTGTAGCTGATTTCAGCCAGAGTCAGCTGGAATGGTGGTGGAGCAGTTCCAAAAGCTTTGCTTAACTCTTAATTTTTAAAGAAAAGTAATTAATTAATGGTCTGGGGGAAAACGGCTAGAAATGTGGTGTATTCTTCTATGAAAATAGAGAACACAGAGGCTTTTTCTAATAGCACATGGCTGTTTAATTAACAATTTAGCTCTGGTCTTCACAGCATAATAAAATTTCCTTTCCAGGGGAGCTGTACCATGTCCCTGTGCTCCTCCTGAGATGGGCAGCTTGGACTGGTGCTGCTTCAGAGCATCCAGGAGGTGGAAGGGTGGTGGCTGCCACCAAGGTCACAGAGCAACCTTTTTCCCCTTCAGCAGAGGTATAATTGGGAAATTTCTATTTTATGTGTAGCTTTGTTACCCTAAAGCTTCTGAGAACCCTCATGAGAACCTCTGAGAACCCTCACCCATTCTCCCTTGGCCAGTTTTCTTTGTTTTTTTTTTTTTTTAGGAAATGGAGAGCAAAAATAAGGTGTGTAGGGGTTTTGTTGATACAGATTTACTTACCTTAGACAAATGGAAAGAAAAAATCAAAGGGTAACTTGATGTTGATGGTGGGCCAAGCTTTATAGCCTGGCTCTGCAGGTGGAGAAACATCAGTGAAAGCAACAGAACTTGTTACAGGAATAGTCCTTTCCCTTCCTGAGGGAAGCTGCAATGAAAATACAAGTGGTCCATAGTTTCAGCCTTCTATTTGGTGGGCTGGGTTATATTTACAGCTGTTATTTGTAAAAAAAAAAGTTGTTTTCTTTCACATTTCCATTTTTCTTTTGGTGATTGATGTATAGATTATTTTTATGGGAGTGAGTTTTGGCAAGTGGCCCAGTGTTTGAGTTGGAACAGAAACTGTTGGGGAGGGTAATAAGCTCTACTATGAAGTGCTACCTTTTAGATAAAGAGATCAATTGGCAGAACAACCTATTCTTTTTATCTTTAAATCCTGTCATTTCATTAACATACCTCCTTCAATGCTGTGGTAGTGATTGTGGCTGTAACGTTGACAATTCTGGCTTGTCGGTTGACCAGGGATCCATATTTAGTCCACTTCACTTCTATTTCAAATGATACTGGGATTTGGCAGGAGCTCTGAGAGGGGGAAAAAAAAAAGTGTTATAAATTCTCTCATCTGACTTTGACAAAAAAAATCACATTATTTATTCATCTTATTAAACTGGCAGAAAGCCCACAGAAAGCTGGCTCTGGGAGGTTACTGAGCTACTAATAATGGATGTAAAGTGGAAGAGAGGAGATTCAGGGTAGATAAAAGGAAGAAATTCTTTATGGTGAGGGTGGTGAAGCACTGGAAGAGGTTGCCCAGAGAGGTTGTGGATGTCCCCTCAATCCCTGGAGGAGTTTAAGGCCAGGCTGGATGAGGCATCGAGCAACCTGGTGTAGTGGGAGGTGTCCCTGCCCAGGTCAGGGGAGTTGGAATTAGATGACTTTTAAAGTCCCTTCCAACCCAAACTATTCTATGATTTTATTCTATAGCTGTGCCCTGGCCTGTGCAGGCTGCAGAGCTGCTGTCAGGGCTGTTCCTGCTGTTTCTCCACAGGTGACAATCCCCCTCCCTGCTTGTGCTTCAGGCAGGACTTTGGCTCTTTGGGATAGTGCTGAGCCAGCGTTTTCTGAGGCACTTCCCTTCTAAGGACAGGCTGAAGGAGTTGGGGTTGTTCATCCTGGAGAAGAGAAGGCTCAGGGGGAACCTCAGTGTGGCTTCTCAATACCTGAAGGGGGCTACAGAAAGGCTGGGGTAGGACTTTTTGATAGGGTCCAGGATGGCAGGACTAGGAGTAATGGATGCAAATTGAAAAAGGAAAGATTCAGGTTGGAGAGAAGAAAGAAATTCTTGCTGTGAGGGTGGTGAGACACTGGAAGAGGTTGCCCAGAGAGGTTGTGGATGCCCCCTCAATCCCTGGAGGTGTTTAAGGCCAGGCTGGATGAGGCATTGAGCAACCTGGTGTAGTGGGAGGTGTCCCTGCCCATGGCAGGGGGGTTGGAATTAGGTGATCTTTAAGGTCCCTTCCAACCCAAACCATTCCATGATTCTCTATTTTCTTCCAGTGATACTACTGGGGTGACAGTAACTCCTTAACTCTGCCAGGGCAGGATTTCAAAGCCTGCAATTCTAAGTATTTTTAGGTATTTCTTTTTGAAGTTTCTGCTTCCAGAAATGATTTCTTGCAAAAAATCAAATGTTTTAATTGCCAAAGCGTAGAAGAAACCTCTCTAAAAGCTGTCACTGAGGGGGTGGTGTCATTCAGCATGTGCCAAGCAGCACTTCCTACCACCAACACTGTGGTGCAGCAGGAGGAAAAGAGCTGCTGCAGAAGATTTTAAGAATAAATGAAGTGTTTGGGTCAATCTAGTATATAGTTTGTGTGATTTAAAGGATTTTTTGCTCTTCACTAAAGGTATTACTCTAACCTGCCATAAGAGCAGCAAGGAGAAATACTCTGTTACTTCATTCTTTCACTCTTGTGTTTCATCCTATCTAAGGAATAAGACTCTAAACTGTGACTAGGTATCATTTTATACCTAATACATTGCCTGAGGTGCCTGGAGATCAGCTTGATTAAAAATAAACCTCATTTTCTCCACCAAAAGTGGAAGTTGTCACTTGTGAATATTCTAGGAGGGTTTTCTTCCAGTTTTTCTGCTATTTTTTTAATCCCCCATAGGCTGTAAGAAGCCAAAGCTGATGCTGCAGGACAGGTGGCAGGTACAGATCTCAGGAGAGAGGACAGGGAAGGAAGTGGTGGAACTTTCACCTGTTCTGAGGTCTGGAGGTGAATTATTGGCACCCAGTCCAGGACATCTTGAGCTTGAGAGTTTCCAAATGAGGCCACGTATTCAGGAAAGTTTGGTCCCTTCAGTACATCTAGGAGGGTCTGAGTCAAAGGCTGACATTCCATTGCTGCAGTAATTCTTATTAAAAAGAAAAAAGAAGAAAATCTATTAGTTGGGAGCAGTAATAATTTCTCCTTGTTCTTGTGTTCTGTCCAAGCTAATGTGCACAATCTTTTCAAGAGAAAGGCCACTGTTAGTTAATTAACTTCTATTTTGCAATTAAATACTCCTACATGAGCAGGAATGTCCCAGGATCTGAATAAATACATATGGAAAGGGTTGTCAGAGGGTTAAAAGCACTAAATTAAAAAAATATATATAAAAACCAGACTTCTTACCGTAATGTACAGCCTGACACCATGTTATAACCAAATAACATTGGGGTTCTGGCTCCCTGTGCTGCCAGACAGTCCTGGCTGGAGGTACTTTGCAGAAGGGTGAACTGACCATGTTTATTAGTGCTCTGAATGATGCCAGATGTAATAACACATAGTTAAAGGGAAATTCAAAGCTTGATGCATAATGTGAAGAAAGAATCCTTAATCATGTCCTAAAAATACATCTCAAAATGCTACAATAGCACAAGAGTCACAGTGAGAAGCACCAGAGTGTGCAATGAAGGTCTAAATCTACCTCTTGAAAAAGACCCAGGAGACTGCAGTCAGGGCTGAGTCATTCACTGCTTTTAAAACAGGCACTTATAAAAACTTCACTTTATTATTATTAGGGAGCAGATATACTTTTATAGGTGTTTGTGATACAAACTAAGAGGGTCACAAAGATGATG
>VZTY01035478.1:27195-40178 GCA_013400935.1 Turnix velox | reverse complement strand
CCCACAGCTGTGCCTGGCTCTGGTGACAGCATCCCCTGGGATGCGCCTGTAAGCTCAGCTGCTTCTCTTACGAAAAACTGGATGAGATGAGAGCAAAAGATCCAGTGAAAGGAATGACAGCTGCAGATGACTAACATGACTTCTTCCTCATGCACTTTTCCAAGACAGTCATCAGGAAGTCCCAGGGAATCCACGCTCTCCACTGATGATGGACCATCTCTGGATCAAGCCTTTCTCTATCCAATCGGCAGGCAATTTTAAACCTCCTCCCATAGCTAATTCTAGATGCCCCTTAATATTGTGAGCAAATAGTACCTGTATGAAGGAGGTAGCTCCTTGGAGATGCCAACCTGTTGCACCCACTGCATGAGGAGCTGCTTCCTCTGGAGGCCATGCTGAAGGTCACAGAGCAGCCCCACAGCCACAGGTGCCTCCTACACAGGGGGAAGGGTGCAGAGGGCCAGAGGCTTCTTGGTGCATTTTTGGGCGGCGGCAGCAGCAGTAGCAGCAGCAGCAGCAGCAGGGTAGAGATGTGGCTTCCATGCGTGCAGATGAAGGCACTGGTAGAGTTTATGATTGAGAGCACTGTGGGAATCCTCAGACAGGAGATGGCCAGCCCTTTCTGCCCAGAAGGCGAAAAGGAGTCAGCAGCAGCCCCTCCCTTGAGAGTGGCACAGGCAAGAGGAGGGGCTGTGGATGCTGTTCCTAGGCTGAGGCATCCTTTCTGGTGGCGCTGGTCATCAGGTCTTGTCCTCTCCTGGACACAGTCTCTGTCAGCATGAAGATATTATACAGCATGGTAAGATGTTATGCAGCCTAAAGGCATGGCACTAGGCGGCTTGCAGAAAAACCCAAAATGTGGGCTGGGCTTTGCATCTCCCTTGAGCAGCTTTTGACTTGTATGAGGCCCCTCTGCCTTTGGAAGTTCAAAGTGTTCCTTCTGCAGCAACAGCAGGTAGTGAGGAGGAGGCAGGAGTAGGACCAGACACCCAGGTGGAGTCTGGAATGGGAGAGGTAAGTCAAGTCCCCAAAAACGGGGAGAGTGCTGCATCTAATGGAGGAGGGCAGTTTCCCTGGAGACCAAGTGGCTGCTGTGCCTCTGACTGCAGGGAGAGCTGGTATGTATTTGGGGTATGCTGCCAGCTTACTAGGAACAGCATTCCTCCAACACAGTGTGGAGGGAGTGCAATAGGGCTGAGCCAAAGGGGACTCCTCTGGTGAGCAAAAGTAGTAGTGTAGCAAAGAGGCACTTTTCGGTGTAGGCCAGCTCTTGCCACCGGCCACCTCCAGCATTTCCCTTGTAGGCACCTCCAGCTGTGCCTCCAGCCATCCCTGAGAGCGCAGCAGCATCCCAGCAGCATCCGGGAAGAATACGGAGGCTTCTCAAGAGAAGGTAAAACTTGCAGCTGCCTTTGGTTCAAAAAGGGAATCGCTCTGGGATGGAGAGGTTGGCAGGTTCTTCCCAGGACAAGGAGAAGAGAGGAGCACCAGGGAAGAGGAAAGCAGCTGGAAGAGCAGAGAATGAGGGCCAGCCAGAAGAGAAGAGGAGGAGAAGAGAGGAAGCCTCCAGGGATGGAGCCAGGAGAAGGGGAAGACCAGTGCAGAAGTTGAAGAATGGCAGAAGGTTTGTACCAGACTCTGTTTTCCCTCTTTCCCAGCTGGAACACTCCTGTCAGTCACCAAAGCCATCCTGGGGCCAACAACAGCAGCTCCTTTTTCTGGGCCATAGACAGAGCCTCCTCAGGGCTACTCCCCTGAGAGTGGGGAACAAAGCCCTGCTCCTTCCAGCCTCTATTGATTCCAGCTGGAATTTCCCACTCTGCTCTTGCAGATGGTGATGTGCCATGTCTGGAGGAAGAGCTGGGACTCTTGGGCACTCCCCAGGCAAAGTTCTTAATAAAGACAGTTTGTTGTAACCCCCTTTACAAGTGAGTGTCCCTCCCTTCCTCCCTCAACAGCAGCCATCCTTGTGGGAGAACTTCAGTGCTGGTCCCCCAAGCCTTTCCCTTTCTGCCAAAGCCCCAGCACTTGCAGTGTCCCACATGTGCTGTGGTCTGCTGGGAGCATACGGCTTCCTGCAGAGAGAAGGGGCTGAGTGGAGGAATCCTTGTCTCCTCTCTACTGGCACCGGGATGGATACTGCCTCTTCTGTGCTCTTCACGGGAATGATGGGATTAGTCTTCCGTTAAAACTGTTTCTATTTCAACCCTCCAGCTTCCTGGCTTTTTTATTCATTCTCTGTTCTGGGAAGGAAAGGTGGGGGGCAAGGCCCTGCCTGTGGGAAGCTCCAGGAGGTTGCCTCCAGCTGCCTCCCCCCTCTCAGCAGAGATGGCACCATGTGCACTCACAGCAATGCCTGGACCGGGACTGCCTGTTGCTGGCTGTCATTCTGAATTGCTGCTTTGGCTCTGCCATGATTGTCAAAGGGGAAATGTTGCTTTTGAATTATGGAGTCAAGCTGGACACAGTTCTTCAGGTGGGGTTTCAGAAGAGCAGGGTAAAGGAGGAGCAACACCTCCCTGTGTCTTCTGGCCAGGGCTCTTCCAATGCAGCCCAAGCTATGGATGGCCTTCTGGGCTGTGACTGCACACTGTTGGCTCATGTCCAAATTTTTCCTCTTCCTTACAGAGCTTCCTTTTGTTCCCTTCCTTGGAACAACACAAATTTCCCTCATCAGCCACTGGTGAATAAAATTTTCCTGTGACAGTGAACCAAAGGTCAAGTAATTATTTTGATTAGATGTCCCGCATTTCCAAGTACTTAGCTTGTTTGGTGTGGTCGACATCTACTCAGGTCCAGTAAACATCAAAGAAGTAAGAAATTGCTGACTCAAGCAAACAGTCTGAAACTAGCTGGTGCAATTTTTTGTGAGAATGCCATGGAACTACCAGAACTTTCCATTTCTTTGTGTAACAGCTTCCCTGTCTGAGATCTTACTCGGTGTGAAAAGGATGAAGTCTTTGCCCTTAGTTTGTTTCAGAAGGAATTGATGTGCCCCGGTCAACACATTTGCTCTGGAAGAACAAAAATGCTGCTGTGAGCTGTGCTGTAAATACTCCCAGAGCCAAGAGGCTGGTTACAGAACCAGTCAATAACAATGGTTAGAATAGATTTTTATTATAAATTAATCTAATTGATTTTGAAACATTTTGTAACAGTTTCTGTAAAAATAGTATCATAGCATTACACTTTGTGAATAAATCCCCACACTTACGTCTTTATAAAACAGACTCGTGCATAACTTTGTACTGTTTATGTGCTATTATTTTGATTTAAGACCAAATAAAATGCTGAACTTCATGTTTATTTCTTATTTCCATTCGTTTTGTTAGCTTGCTTACACACGTGTTTATGAATGCCCATTCCTATTTTCCCTATAATCTGTGTAGTTTGCAAGGATGATATTAGTGGGGAAACAGTTGGAGGAAAAGAGAAGGCTGAAAGGGACCTCCGATGATCCCCTATGGCGACAACCGCACGCAAAAGCAAATCCACCGCCAAACATACAACACGAGCGCCGCATGGATACAGACGGCCTGCACGACCTCCGGCCCTGTGCGCCAGCTGTCCGCCCTGAGGCCTCTCTCCCGGCGCGAGAGAAAAGCCATGTCTGCCCTCCCCGTAGCGCAGGCCGCCCCGCTCTGGCGCCCTTAGGCGGAAGAGAAGGGAGGAGTAAACAAGGAAGAAAAAAAAACAACCCAGCACAGTCCCCGTCACCAAAAATCCTCCCTTTTATTCCCAAGCCCAGCCCTCCTGGCGCTCCGGAAGAGATGCGGTGACGTACCGTGACGTCATCGCCCTGCGCTGGATTGCGACGTGGCCTTAGCTCGGCTGCTCCAACGGTAAGGGCGGCTCGGGGTCTCTGCGCTCCCCCTTGGGTCTTACGTGCCTGCCCTCCTCCCCTGAGGAGATGGGGAGGGCAGCGAGGTAGCCCCGGGCCCGCTGGGCCGGTCCCCATCCGAGGTTGGAGAGTATTGCGGCGCCGAGGCTCTCCGCGCAGGGAGGCCGCCGGCTCACGCTGCCGTCCCCCGTGGCGGAGTGGGGTGAGCAGGAGTAGGCAGGGAGGGCTTTGTCGCCACAGGGAGGGGAGTCGGCGGGAGAGGGTCCGACAGGAGGGTGTCCCGTGTCGGAGGGTCCGTGCGTGTGAGTGGCTGGCGTTCCCTCTCGCCCGGCCTGGGGTGGCAGATGCTTCTTTTGAGACTAAAGCAAGTTCCATAGTGTTTCTGCCCGTGTCACTGGCCTTTGTCGTGGGGATTTCATGATTTTTAGTTGCCCTTGGTGGTGTTCTTGGACAGGCACTGTAGCACATAAGCTGCAGGCGAGCTGTCCTGTAGCTGTTGAGTTCCTCTATGCCAAAAAGCAGAAATTTGCCTATTTTTTTTCTGTAGGTAGTGGTAGGTCATCGGTTTTATATATTGCCATAGTGGCTTTATTTTCCATAAACTGTCTTTTTTAGCCCAGTTAGCTTGGAGTACAGCGTTTTAAGTTAAGTCTTTGGGAACTTTGCAGGCATCCTCCTGCTTCTGTAGCGAAAAAATTCTCTCATGTGGTTTATGAGAATAGCAATATGAAATGTATTAATCTTTGCAGGGAATCATGGATCAGGTAATGCAATTTGTGGAACCCAGCCGTCAGTTTGTGAAAGACTCCATACGACTGGTGAAGAGATGCACCAAGCCTGACAGGAAAGGTAAAGCACACCGTAAAACAGAGTGCAACCCTTATTTCACCTTCTGCCTTTACTATGTGGGTGACCATATGAGACCTGATTATTTTGTCATGAATGTTTCTTGGCTTCCAGCATGAAATTCAAACCAGAGCAGCTGTCCAATTGGTAATGGGTTTGTGGTTCTGGATCTAATAAAATTGATTGTGCCTTTTCCTGGTGCATACTCAGGTCAAGTGTTTAACAGTGGTTACTAAATCTTGCCTTACAGAACAGGCTAAATAACCACTTTGATGTCAGAAATTTCATGTATTGGTTAATCTGACTTGAGAAGAACTTGTGTGCACTTGGAAAAGACAAATGCAGCAGGCATCAGTGTGACTGAGGGCAATCAACTTAGAGGAAATTGCTGGTGAGGCACTGGAGCACTGGTTGCCCTGAGAGGTTGTGGATGTCCCATCCCTGGAGGTGTTGAAGATAAGGCTGGACAGGGCTTGGAGCAACTTGATCTGGTAGGGAGGGGTGGGGTTGGAAGCAGATGATCTTTGAGATCCCTTCCAAGTCAGACCATTCTGTGATGCTGTGAAATTCTGGAGGAGACTACTTGCTGCATGACCTTGGAGGAGGCACTTCTTTTTAGGAGACTCTAAAGGAGTAGGAATTGCTTTTTTTGGAGCCTGTTCAGTCCTTGACAGTTGTGACTGCTCAGCTGGGAGAGGAAGAATTTTGTTGCTGGAGGTATAAAAAGAAGATTTTTGGGCTTTCTCAGGGTCACTAAAGGGAAGCTGAAACTATAACCAGAATGTTACTGGTAGTAGTTATGATGATTTATTTGCATAGAATTATAGAATATGTTGAGTTGGAAGGGACCTTCAAAGGCCATCTAGTCCAACCCCCAGTAGTAATCAGGGAGCTGATTACTGAAGTTTATTGATGTCTTTTGAGATCAGTCAGAAACTTCAATTATGGTCAGTCTGATGGGGTTGTGAGGGGCATTAACCTACGTAGTCCCTTTCATAGTTTGTGTCTTGAAATAATTCTCAATTATTAATTAGCTTCTCAATTTTTGTGGGGACTTAAGATGTCTTCATGCATTAGGGATTTTTTTTTCAGGCTTGTAGGAATATGAAGGAAAGATAATGGAATAAATGGTCAATGAGTTGCTTAGGATTGTGGGTGTTACTAATTTAAAAGAACTGGGTTCAGCCATGTAGAAGGCAGCATCTTGTCACTTAAAATGTCAGCTGAAAAAGCAGGCTTTTTTCAGTGTCAATGGATTTTTGCTTTTGGACTGCTTCTTGTGTTAGCACTATTGCTTTTCTACCATTTCTACCATTTTCCTTTGGTCACCATAGTGCTGAACTCTACATCGTATGTGAGGCTTCTGAGGCTAAAATGCTTGTTTGTTCTTGCAGAGTTCCAGAAGATTGCCATGGCAACAGCAATAGGTTTTGCAATAATGGGATTCATTGGTTTCTTTGTCAAATTGATCCACATCCCAATCAACAATATCATTGTGTAAGTAAATATGAACCTTAAATTTCATTTGATTTTACATTCATCTCTGCCTGTTTAATTTTAGAAGACGTCAGTGAGGCCTACAGGATGCATCAGATATTTTGATTTCCAGTTGCTCAGTGTGTGTTGAGTTACAGAACATTTACTTCATTTGGATCTTACATACCCTTCCTATTTCCAGTTTGGGTATCCAAAGTAAATGTATGGATGGTATGGTAGAGAAAACTGAGTTCTGTTTTGGCCTTTCTTGGTTCAGAACTCTTTCTTGTTCATTTCCTGAGTGCCAGATATGTTTGAAACTTTGCTTTACATGCAACTGCATTCTGTAAAATACCTTTTGAAATGAAGGCTGTGGCATGAAATCCATTATGTTGACCATCAGCCACAGTACTAACATATTAACACTACTATTTAAAACTCCTCAGGCTCTCCGGGACTTTGCTAGCATGGAAACAGGTTAAATACTGTTCTGTTACTAGAACATGTGGCTTGCTTGTATTTACAAGAGCTGGCCTCTAGGAAAAGGCAAGTGTTTGGAAATAGTAAAGCTGTAACAATAGTATTGATTGTCTTTAAAAGGCAATGCTGGGAAGAAAATTAAGACTTCAGATGGGATCACTTGATCACACTTGATTAGTCAAAACTGATTACTCTGTTCTCTCCACAGAGGTGGCTGAATATTCATCATGAAGAACAAGACCTCGTGACACTTGCTGCAAAAATTTCACAGCTTTGTAATTTGTTTGCTATTAAACAAGCTCAGTTTGGATTTTCAAACATTCTTGTCATTTTTTTTTTCCTTTAAAATGTATTGAATCAAACCTGTCTGCATCACAGACTTGTGTTTTATTGGTAGATGAGTGTGAGCTCCATTGTTTTGCTTTTTTTTTGTTGTCCGTTTTTGTTACATCTTTCAACTATAGGATATTATTCAAGTAAGAAGGAACCTTTGAAGGTCTCTCTAGTCCAGCATTCTGCTTAAAGCTGGGTCAGTGTTACCTTCTGACAGTTACTTAGAGCTCTATCCAGTCAGGTATTGAAAACCTCCAAAGGTGACAAATGTACAGCCTCTCTTCAGAAGCTGGTGTAATGCTTCACTTAGTGCATTATTCTAGCAAAAGGAGACAGCAATAATACAGCATTATATCCTCTCAACTGAAACATCCACTGCCAGTCCTTACTCTGATGGCATGTGGGACTCTGAACTCAGACTTCGCCTCAAACCCTGCTGTCAACTAGAAATACTCACTGAAGTCGATCTGTGTAGGTGGGACTGTGCTGACTTCCTTGACACTTGTGGAATGATTTTACCGTGGAGTGTTGCCTGTCCAACCTGAAAGGTTAAGTATCAGGCACTACTAAGAAGGGGGTTGGAAGACTCCTGTGTGACCACCTGGTCTTTACTGCATATGGACCACCCCTCAGAACTGCTCCACTACACATTTGCCATGCAAATAACTGCCCTCTAGAACCCCCATAATATGCTTTGTATGCAAATAAAGACCGAAAGCATTAAAGATGGATAAATAGATTAAGGGTTGATCTCCCACCACCTGGGTACATGGGTGGTGGCTATCAGCTTGCATTTTTTTGATCCCCTTTATCTGAAGCACTACATTATTGATGAATAAGTTTTACTGGTATGTTTTCTACATTTGGCCTTGTCTTTTAACTCCAACTAGGCAGCTGAAATACTTAAGACATAAGGCATAATTAAGACAGCCAGATTTAGCTGGTTATGAGATGTACCATTTGAGGTTAATTTATTTATCATAAATATTAAGGTGTTCTTCAGTGAATCCACAACATACCCTGTGAACAGGTGACGCACCCATTTTGGATAGTGGTTCTAGAAGACAGAATTATGAAGGTCTGCATTTGTTGACCTGGAAGTTACTGATACGAAATGATTGAATATTTTGATTTTAAGAACTAAGCCCACAAAAACTCTGGTAGACACAACACTCTCCAAGTTGAGCTTAAGAAACTTGTATTTCACTCCAGAAAAGCTTACTGTAAGCATTTTGTATTTCAAGAAGTTAGTTACAATGCTGCTTGTACTACAAACTTTAAAAACACTTCATAATGGGAAATCTGATACACAGCAAAACTGAAGCTTCCACAGTACACAAACTTACTTCTTAAGTAGAAAAGCTGAGTTACTACTACTCTTGAGAAATCTTCAGCAGCACCTGTGTTTGTTACAAACCCAGGACAGAAAAATAAGTACTTTTAGTGCTGTCACCTTTTAATACACTTACACTGCGTGCAGCTCTGTATATGGTATTTCCTTTTGACAAAAGGGGGAAATAAGTTCAGCACTGGAATAAAATACTTTGCAAAAATAGCCTGATCTAGACTAAGGGTAGCAGTTTCTTATTGTTTGCTTCTGTTAGTGATTGCATTGGGTGGCAGCTCATGTGTCTTCTGATCAAGCAGTGTGAGGTCCCAGAGTGACGTACTCAATTATTGCTACTAATCTTGATTTGATCTACAGGGACTTTTATTTCAGACTTGTTTTCGATTCTGTACCTAAAATCACCCGCCTGCTTGTATCTTTCAGATCAGTTTTAATGTATTCATACAGTGAACTTTTGCAGGAAT
The DNA here is from genome assembly GCA_013400935.1 of Turnix velox. NCBI lineage: Eukaryota > Metazoa > Chordata > Aves > Charadriiformes > Turnicidae > Turnix > Turnix velox. The sequence continues at coordinate 31,390 of VZTY01035478.1, read as the reverse complement.
TCAAGCCAAGTCAGATCTGAAAAGGCAGCTGGAGCTGATCCTATGTTTTGATAGCCATTGTCCACAGCAAAGGCTTGTCTGTCTTAATGGTCACAATGCCAGAGCCATCGTAGGTATTGGATGTACTGACAAGTGTTCCAAACTTCAGCACCTGGTCACCTGTGAAAAATAAATAAGAGGCTTAGTGGTATTCTTGAAACACATGCATTGGTGTTAATTCATTCCTTAAAACAGGAAAAAAGCCAAATGAGTATCTGACTCAGTAAAAAACATCTAAAATAATGATGTTAAATATTAATCAGAGGGCTAGTATGGGACTATATGATGACCTGTAGAGAGAATAAATTAATATTAAATCCCACAATATAATATTGACTTTTACAGTTGATGATTGCAAAAGCAGATTGCAGAATGTTCCATGGAGTTGCACATCTGGAAATATGCATTTCATTAGCATCAACTCAAGTACCAATGCTAGTCAAGGTATTTAAAGTAAAACGATGCAGAGGATCTTATTGTAGTTCTAAACATGAGATTTGCTTTAGCTCAGCAGCAAGCTTATAATCTTTTAAAATATGAACAGTTCTAGAGCAAAGGCCAGCAGTTAAAGGCTGTATTATTTAACAACTTCTGCTTTGAGGTGGCTTGTCTTTTTTCTTCTATCACATGCTTATCAAGCCAGACTTCCTCATTCATTAGAAACCAATTGGCATTGCTCTAACAGATAGCTAATGCCAATTTCAGAAGAGTTTAACACAGCTTACAGTGTAGCTGTAATGACAATTTTGAAATGCCAGGGATGTTTTAAAAAGCAGGTTTGTATTGTTTTAGCTGGTGTGTTTTTAGGGTTACATAGACTTCCAACAAGCTGAAAACAAAGAAAAAAGCCGCCCCCAAAACAAACACAAACGCAGTTTAACTTTTATCTCTTAGTTTCTTTTGGAGATAGCACTGCCTGCATTTTGCAAACACATTCCCCAAAGGCACCCCAAGACTAGTCAGTTTTGTCCAAGTCCTAGTTTCTGTAAAGATTTGGAATAAGAACTCGGATGGTACCCTCTGTTTTACTCTGTGAAACAAACCAAATGACAGCTCCTGTTCACTGATGGAATCAAGAAAAGCTGCAGCTGGGGAGAACTGTTCAGGCAGATCAGAGTGTCTGTGTGCCATGTCGGAATTGCCAATTGTGTGTCAATGCTGAAGGAGGAATGCTCTGGATTTGCTATCACACAACTGCAAATGTAGCTCTCCCTGCCATCAAGAACGTGCAAAACAACTGGAACAGGTTGCCCAGAGAGGTTGTGGATGACCCCTGTGGGGTATTTAAGGCCAGGCTCGATGAGGCATTAAGAAACCTGATCTAGTGGGAGGTGTCCCTACCTATGCCAGGGGTTTTGGAACTAGAAGATCTTTTAGGTCCCCTCCAACCCAAACCATTTTATGATTCACACAGGAGGCAAATATTTCATTTGTGAATGTGAATACAGGCTATAGTAAACTTAGGTGTGGTAATGTATTATTACACTGTCTACCCATTGTTGGAAGCTGCAGAGGAGGAACTGACCCTGCCAGGCTGTATGGCTTGAAAATTGAGACAGTCTGAAAAAAGGCAATACACAGAATATGGCTCAGTGCCTCCTCTTCCAAATCTGCTCTTGCTGTTACTTGTTCTTGCTCCCACTCTTGCTTTTAGCCTGAAAGGAACTGAAGAGAAGGTTTCAGCTGCTAGCCATGTTTGGTTGGAATGAGAGAGTAACACCTCAGTTTCACTGCTGCTTTAAACTGAAGAGTCCTGCCAAATATCTCAGGAGTTTGAAGCAGTTCAGCAAAGCAGGGAATAAAAAGTAGCAAGCCAAGAGAATTTTTAGCACTGCATGTAGCTATTCTGTAAGACACCCAGCAACAGAGAAATATTTAAATATGTAGAGTTACTACCCTCTGAACATACCTGTCTGTTTTGTGATGATTAATGGATGCAAATTGGAAGAGGGTAGATTTAGGCTGGCTATAAGGAAGAAGTTCTTTACTGTGAGGGTGGTAAGACACTGCAACAGGCTGCTCAGAGAGGCTGTGCATGCCCCCTCCCTGGAGGTGTCTAAGGCCAGGCTGGACGAGGCATTGAGCAACCTGGTGTAGTGGAAGGTGTACCTGCCCATGGCAGAGGGGTTGGGACTAGATGATCTTCAAGGTCGCTTCCAACCCAAACCATTCTATGATTCTAAATACTGTACTTCAATTATGCAATTAAGATAAAGGTAATCTAGAGGCAATAAAGATAAAGGATTCTATCAGTACGGTCCTGGACACACAACAGTGCTAAGCAGGCTACTAAAAAAAAGCCAGGCCATATGAATTTTGATGTCTGATGAGGTTATGCCTCGCCAGAAGGTGATGACAGAGAAGGCAGATTTCGTTCTTTGTGGGTAAATTAGTCACTTAAGCAAAATCAGGCACAACAAAAACAGTTCTCTGCATAAAAATACTCACAAATTGCTGTATTACATGTTGCTGTTGATTTATCAATGTTTCTACTCTGTGTAGGAAAGCACCTTAGATAGTTTAAAATATTTGATGACAGACAAGTTGGCTTTTTTGGTTACTGCATTTTGAAGCTTGAAGAGGGAGGAGGAGAACTTTGTGGACTCTTCCTCTGTATAAATCCCCTTATTTAATATCAATTTCTGCACCTTGCCCATGATTGTCAGAATAATTCTTGGTGTTTCAGCTCTGCATATGAAATAATGGCTTCGTAGAAGTCAAGAATTAAGAACAACATGGCAACTTAATGAAACAAAATCTAAAGCAGTGTTTTTCCGTGCATAAAATCAAGTGAAAAGCTTGCCTTTTGTTTTCTTGAAATAAAAACTTCCTGCCCACTAGGTGGAGCCTTTTATCCTTACCTAATTTTAATTTTGCACAAGGATGTCTGAAATGCTGAACTGAAAAAATGCAGAAGCAATGTAACAGTAACAGTACTGCTGATTCACGTGGCTCAAATGGACCCACTCCAAGTACTTGGTTTCACAACCAGTCAAAATTTCAACTAACAAAATTAAAAATGCATGCTTGCCATAAACTAAACGAACAGTAATTAATGCAAAAAACCCTAGGTTTAAGCCAATAAAGGAAATTAGAGTATCTACAAACCTGCTGTTTCCAGGAAAGGTCCCTTCTATGTCAAGTTTGCAAGGTCAAAGAAGTGGGAAATTTTATCAGTTCAATTCCTTTCTTTTTAAATGGCTTTCTGTCTTATTTCTTAAGTCCTAGCAAGAGCTTATGGCTTAGGAAAAAATCTAATATAAAAAATCCCCATTCTTGCTGTTGAGATTATTTTTCTGAAGTGCATTTGAAAGAAAACAAACTTTTATCTTGTAATATCTAGTATTTATAGTTTTATGTAATAAATGATTTAATGTTCTTATTTTTTTTGTAAAACAAAATCTACATCTCAAAACTCCTGGGATTTTTAGAATTCTTTTATTAAAGTAATTTCTTTTTCAGATGACTTTTAGACAAATAAAAGTGTATCTTTTTTTTTTCCCCTTCCTGAGAACCTCCAAGATCTGATTTGTATAAAACTAGAAGTAAACTATGAAGAACAATATCCCCACCTCCCTCCTTCCAGCAGTGCTTTGGTTCCAGTGTATCTTTTGATAAGCTTTTGATAAGCCTTTGGTTGAAACATGTTCACCACTGCACTGTAGGCTTTCAGCCTGCAAACTGAGAAGGAGTGTGGGACTAAGTGTAACTAAACTGAATCTCGTCATGTTAGTTGCTGCAAGGAAGCCTTTGGTTGACATCAGTTGACCCTTCTTAATAACTGTGTTAATGATCCAGACTTCTAAACATTATTTCTGTAAGAGCTGTCCTGTATGGAGGTCTCATGCACATCCTGTAGAGGGCACTCGAGCAGGACTTGAGGGTGAAATACACAGAGGTAAAAAAATTCAAAAGCAAATGATGTAATTAATTTTAAAGGCTTAATTGAACAAGCAGACCCTCTGGTTATTCTACATTACTACAAAAAACACAGTAAAATCTGGATAGTCAGAATCACAGAATTGTGTTGGAAGGGACCTTAATGACCATCTAGTTCCAACCTCCTGCCATAGACAGAGACATCTCACTGAGGTGAGTGAGAGGCATTTAACTGCAGCATGTAATGGAGTTTAGGAGGTGTGGATCCTTACTAGGA
>VZTY01035478.1:0-16760 GCA_013400935.1 Turnix velox | reverse complement strand
AATGAGCCATTGACTGCAACTCTTTGAGTTCAACCATTCAACCAGCTCCTTATCCAGCGAGTGGTCCATCCATCAAACCCATTTTTTTCCAGTTTGGTGACCAGGATGTCATGCGGGACAGTGTGAAATGCCTTGCACAAGTCCAGGTAGATGATATCAGTTGCCCTTCTTTTGTCCACCAATGATGTGACTCCATCATAGCAGGCCACCAAATTGGTCAGGCATGATTTGCCCCTGGTGAAGCCATGTTGGTTGCCTCCAATCACCTCTGCGTCACCCTCCATGTGGTTTTGCAACACTTTTAGGAGGATCTGCTCCATGACTTTGCCAAGCACAGAGGTGAGACTGACTGGCCTGTAGTTTCCTGGGTCTTCTTTCTTTCCCTTTTTAAATATGAGGATTATGTTCCCTTTTCTCCAGTGAGTGGGAACTTCACCAGTCTGCCATGACCTTTCAAATATGATGGACAGTAGTTTGGCAACTTCATCTGTCAGTTCTCTAAGGACCCGTGGGTGGATCTCCCGTGGGTAGACGCGTGCACCTCCAAGTTTCTCAGGTGGTCACGAACCTGCTCTTCACACACAGATCAGGCTAGTCTGAGTCTAGTCACAAAGACCCAATTTCAGGAACCAATCAGTCTTGCATTACTTCTCAAGAAATGGTACATGCAGGAGCCTTCCACCCATACACCCTGGAAATGGGTATTTCCAGCCATACAAATACCCATTTCTCACCCCCCACTACTCAAACTAGAGATGCACATTTAGAAATTCAATCCCATGAAGTGATCTAGATATTCCAGTGGCTGCAATTTATCAACATAAATTACAGCGCTTCATAGTAAACCTTTTGTCATAAGAAAACACCGTGTGCCCTGAATTGCCTGCTGCCCACCTCAATAATCAGCCTAGTTTTTAAGATCTACAGATCTGCTGATAGAGGATACTTTGGTACATACAGTGACAAAAAAACCTGAGTTTCATACACATCACTGGAAACGTCCACACACTGCTCTATTAATCTTTAGATTGGGGTCATTTTTCTCTTAAGATGTGTTTATAGATTGGTTTGAGAGAAAATGGAGAAGAGACAGGGGTCTACTTAATAATAAACAACCTTGCTTCCCTCCTTCTTGCTTTAATCCTATATAGTATCTAGTGGCCAACGCTGCTATTAACTCTGTACTGACCATACATCCTCTCAAGCACCCTATGCTGTAAGACCTGCACTGGCACTGTTTTTCTTCCCCTGATCACAGCTCATTTCACTAGTTCCAGTATCACCATTTACCTGCTCAAAAGCTCCTCAAATCCCCAATCCAACCTCCTTTGTATTCCTTTTTGTTTTTCACAAGAATAATAATTTACTCACTTCTGGGAAGGTACAGCCTCTGACCCTTCGCCCTTTCACCTGAGAAGACTCATTCTTTAAGTTATAGCAGATAAAAAAGACTTTCTCTCTCCTCATTCCTTAATTCCTCTGGATGAGCCTCAAAATAGTACCAGACCTTCAGCCCTGCAGTTTAATGATCTTTTTGTTCAGGAACTTTAAAATGTCATGAGGAAAAACCTGAAAGTGCAGTGGGGGAACTTATGGAGGGATGTAGTCTCCTGTTCTTCAGTACTAATTTTTTATTGTCTATCTTCCCAGGTAAACTCTGAAAACTGTGATTTCCAGCAGCATGGGGAATCCCCACCACTGTGTTTAGGGGCACAATTCACCCACAGAGCAGATAACAGGACTGGAAACTTATGTCAGTGGAGTTCCCTGAGTGCTAAAGACCAAGAACAAGGCAGAGCTCTGCCTTTGTCTGTTAGGGAATAGTCTCTTGTCTTTGGGGGTTCTCTGCTGAGTGCCTTCTCTTTCACTCTATGTCCTTCATTCTGCAGACAAGGAGATGATATTTCATCAATCCTCTGTTGGCTGACCTGCCTGTGGGGGCCATATCTATAGGAATAAACCAAAGTAGTCCCAAGGTGCTGCAAGTTACGCTGGGATCCAGCCTGTCTCCTGGATGGCTCAGAGACATCAGCACAGGGAAGGACAACACAGTAGTTTCACATTATCACTGCTTTGCATCTCTAGCCCTCTGGTGGGCTTACACCTCCATAAAGCCTCAAAATCAATATCTTAAGATGTTGTTTCTCTCTGTTTTCAATAACCTCAAAATACCTTCTTCTGTATAACACAGTAACCACCAGCAACAGTGAGGTTAAAGGGTTTTGTTAGACTTTTCACTGCATCTTCCTCCTTACTGCCCATACAGCTTTCTCAGGATGCACCCAGCTTTTAAAAGAGGAGTAAATGCCTTTAAAGTTTTAAGCTTTTTAATTATCATTTAGAAAAAACTACAAAGAGAGTGGCTGAATTTTGAATTTTTTGGGACAGCACTGACTGGACTTGATTGAGTGAGAATAAAAGTATTTATATGAGGCATAAATTAAAGAATTATTAGCTAGTCCCATATATAATGAGACAGTATAACACTAACCAATTGTAATATATACTCTAATGGTCCTGTTCCATTTCCCATTTATTTCAGTCTTGAATCCCAAAATGTCACTTGTCCTGTGGGAGACTATTACAGACTCTCATTGATATTAATGGCATCTACTTCACAGAGCCAGCAAACCCGTAACAACACCAGACATTTAGAGATTTAGAAGTGGAAGCTCTTCCATTAAACTTCATCAAAGGCAATATAAAATTCTGCCTCTCCAGTCTGGGACCATCTCCCCAGGTTGACAGCAGCGATGACTCGCCCATCATGCAGTTTGTTGCTGTTTAGATACTACAGACCTTATTTTGCACAACCTTCCTCCTCCTTTTCAGGGCTTGTGCCAATCTCACAGTTGCATGGAGGGAAAGAAGAGAAGTTTCATGAAGGGAAAGGGAGAAGCAGCACAAATGAATGATAGAAGCCTGCACTGTAAGCACCTTACAAAAAAAGACACTGAGAAAGAGCCACCATGTATTGGTCCTACCTGGACACTAAACCACAGCCAAAACAATTTTTGTCTGCCAGAAATGGTGATAAATACCTCTACATATAATTTTAAGCATCAGTTTTGAAAGCTTTCTTTTTACACTGAGTAGTTCATACTTTTTGTTCCCAATTCACTTTGCAGAGAGAAAGAAAGCATAATTGGGGCACCTTGTGACATGAAAGGGTGAAGGTAAGTTGACAGTGCTCACTTCTTCATTAAATCAAAGCATCTGGCACAATCTGGTTAATACTCCAGTAGGCCCTGCTCTTGGGAGCTGTGAAGGCAGCAATGATTAAAGCCAGCTCCAACAGGGGAAAATGCAAGTTACCCTGACCTCAAAAGTGTAATTCAAAATTTATGTTGCTGCACCCACCAACTGAGTTGTCCATACTCCAATCCAAGAAACTATCTGTGTAGACATGGGTATGGCACATACACAGGCTCAGGAGAGGCACTCTGGACAGGACAGGACAGGGAACAGAAGATGGTCTACTGTCAATCCCTCCTGCCTAAAAAAATAATTTCAAGTGATTCTTATGACCTAGGAGATAAAAAGCAACTGAACCTAATCCTTAAAGAGGCCTCTACACTGACCCAATCTACTGTTATAGCTCAAAGAAGCCACCACAGGCTGCAGCTGCTCAGGGCAGTTTTCCTGTAAATAGACAGCTGTGAACATAGGAGAATGGCTTCCTGCCAAAAATCTGCATTTTAATAACTATGTAATTGCATATTTTTGCAATCTGTTGACACTAACTTATTTTAAGAATGCACAAGGAGTAAAACAGTATCACCACCAGATTTTCTTTTACTTTAAATTTCATAATGAAGTTTGCAACAACTCAGTAATTGCTGTGAATAATTCATTAAAAGGGTTATAATGATGTGACACATTTTAGTGAATCCCTGAAATTTAGTATGTTTAAGTGATAAAAACAAAAATTAAATTCTATTGTAAATATTAGAAGAAAAAATAATTAAATTCCGTAATTAAAAAAGCAGATAGTGAATCTAGTCTGGGTGGTGGTGTTGCTAACAAGCTCATGTAATTTCATTAGAATTGATTTGCTTTAAAGATGAAACATAATGTTAATGAAAATGGCTGTGATCTTACAAATGCCAATATCCATAGGCAAAACTATGGACACGAGCAGTGCACAATGGGTCAACTTGTACGCAAATATTTGCAAAACTGTGGCTCCAGGCCCAATTTACACTGCAAAATGCTTGAAAAATAATCCATCTTAATAAAAATAATGTGGAATTAATTCCACTTTTACTTGGTTGTGCTCTTTAGATTAATGCTCTGAACAATATATTGGACAAGGGATATGGAACAAGTTTCAAATGATCAAAGACACTTTGCTGAAAGAAATGAAGTCAAGCACATCTGGGCTCACTGTACTCTTTTCATCATCCAATATTCTAAAACTGTGATCCCAAAAAGTAGGCTTCCAGGGACAGTCAAAAGACACCTACTGAAGTACTTCTTTCGTGTGCTAATATGGTTTGGGATGTCTTGAAAATCTTTGCTCGCTTGAAACTGAAATAATAGACTTTTTACATGTTCATCCTTACTATATACAGATATCATTCAAACTCAGCCACATGAACTTCAGTGCTTAAAAAGAATAAGCTCACTTTTATATTTGCAATGCCCTCTTCCAATTTTAATTCAAATTTATAACAATGGAAAGTCTTACACTTTCATTTGATGAACTGAGGAATGAAAGTCCAGTTCTCTTACTCCTTTGCCCATGGAGGCAGTGGACTGAAATGAAAACCCAGTCTCTCGTTTCCAAAACTCACATCTAAGGAACCATCTCATAATAAAACAGATAAATAATTTTGACCTAAACCATACATCTCTAAAGGTTAATTAGGCTGAAGGAGAAGTGATTGACTGCTTTGCCTTCCCCTTCCTGAAAAGCAGTGACAAAAGCTCTTTGAGGGCAGGCGAATTTGCCAACCTCAGTACACTCTGGGAGGGACGATGAAAGACTGACAGAGGTATGATATAAGGTATCGCTGTGCAAGTATTCACCCCAAGAGTTGGAGGGCTTTTTGTTGTCCCCTCCCCTGAGCTGTCATTCCTTACCATTAGAGTTTATTTCCTCAGTATAGTGTATGCGTTTGCTAGCAAGTGCAGGAAAATGCTGGGTGACAGATCCTGGTGACAGATTTTTCACATATAATGATATACTGACATGATGTTCATTATGGTTTGCAGAAGGAAACAGAATTCTGAAGAATGTAATAAATTCAATGGGTGATTTTGTTTTTCTGTTGCTTTTTATAAATTTTTTTTTCAGTCTGAACATTTAGCAATGACCTTCTTGACAGTTTGCTGCAATTACTGTCCTGTTATCCCATGAGCCTCTCAATTATTCTCTTCAATAACCACTGAAAAAACCTTAGTCTGCCCTCCTGAAATGGTATCACTCAGCCCCAGTGAAGCCTCTAATGTGCCAGCTTTTACCAACAATGAATGAGATATCATGGTAACATAAACTTAATACTGTTCACTAAATACAAGAGAATTGAGATCCTATAGAAGGATGGCAGGCATGGCAGATAAAAACAAATGTGTGGTGTAAACTCCTTCCACCTTCCCAACCACCACACCTTTTCTAGTGGCATGGGAAACACAGCAGTCTTTTCATTTCATTGTCAGTTCTAAGAAGCAAACTAAGGAGCTTTATTCACTAACAAATGTCAAGTAAGAGACAGTAAAAGACCATTCTTCAAAGGTTCTCCATCACTCACTCACTAAGAAACATTCATTGCTACAGCAGTGACAGCAACACTTTCTAGCAAGGTCCTGCGGCAGCAGCTTCAAGGCTCAGTGATGCCATAGGACAAAGTAACATTAAATTTTACTTCTTTATTGGTGGGTGGGAGGGACAGGAATGTAACAAATGACCCCTGACATAAGGCATTTCATGGAGAATTGACCAGTTGGGATTAATGGCTCTTGGCTGCTTTCAGGCGATAAAATTTTTCAGCCAGCCATTAATTTTCAGGAAATGCTCTGTGCCTCAGTCATTATTACTTAAACAAAAACATATATTGCATATATGGTCAAATCAAACTATGTCCGGAATTTTGTCAAGCACAGATAAGGGTGCAAATTCACTGTGTTATTAAAGCTGTTCCTTTTACATTCAGACAACTACAGTTTGGTAATGGGAACGACTATTCTACATGCTCAAAGTAAATGCCCTTGCTTTGCCCTTCTGTAGAGACAGGTTAACTATTCAAAAAAAGTAAATAAATCATCAAGGACCTTCATTTTCCTGTTACGATCATGAAGAAAAGTAGAGTACATATATGCACTGACATTCACCCTAATTACATCCAACAAACTGTACATGTATCAGACAAAAATATATACAGTGTATTAAACAGAGAGTGGAGCGTAGTATTTCTGCAATTAATTTGGGATGACTGTATTAATTATGCACACCAAAGCTGTAAGTGCAGATCATCCCAAAGAAAGGCTAATAAAAATTTCCTATCACATTTATGTTCCCTGGCTTTTGCTGCACACTGCAGGAGCACCAGTATATAAAGAGGCAGATAAAAACATTTTACTGAATTTACTGAATTTACTGAAAGAGCTTGCAACTCTTTGAGTCTGTAAAGCCAGGTACTTCAATTGCTACCAGTGAGACCATACAGTGATTTGAGACAGAGAAAGACTATAACGAATAAAGTTTTAGAAGCCTCTATAAATGACTTTAAATAGATTTTCTATACAAGTGCCTTGATTTGAAAATCTAAAGGTAAGGTCTGGAACCATGGTCCAGTATACTTTGAGGGAATTTATAAGCTCAGCAGAGATTACAAAGCATCTGTTTAGCCAAGGATCACCCGCAAGATATCTGACTTTAAAATTTTGAACAATTTTGATGTATACTGATGTTAATTCACATCTGGAGATTTTACTTTATGAGAGGAGCTTTTGTACTTCCATCCAGCCCAGATCAGTGCGCTGACTGAGACAGGCTGCGTCGTTAGGCTGGGTTCTGCCAAGGATGTAGCAGAGCATGAACTGATTCTGATGAAGTTTGGACAGGAACAGTTTAGCTTCACATCACCTTTGCTGCAGCCTGCTCCCCAGCAGTAATGACGGACTAAGACTATTCATGCCCTGTTTCAGAAGGGAAGCAGGGCTGGATACAAATCCCCATGCTGTCCCTCAGCAACACAGGCTGACTAGACATCTAATATATGCCAGAACACCCTAATACCCTAGTATCAATGGTGATACTGTGTTTTACACTACTTTTACAACACCACTTCTAGAAAAATGTAGGACATTATAAATCCAACAATATTTGTTATGTTTTAGCCCAAAGGACAGGATGCCATCCAGAGGAACTTGGACAGGCTAGAAAGGTGGGCCTCCCAATACCTGAAAGGGGCCTAGAGGATAGCTGGGGGGGACCTGTTTGTCAGAGCACATGTAGTGATAGGATATGGGGCAACAGTTTTAAACTAGGGCATTAGACTAGATATTAGAAATTCTTCACCATGAAGGTGGTGAGCAACTGTCCAGAGAGGTCATGGAGGCCCTATCCCTGAAGACATTCAAGGCCAGGCTTGATGAGGCTCTGAGCAACCTGATCATGCACAGAATGTCCCTGCTCACTGCAGAAGGGTTGGACTAGATGACCTTTGCAAGTCCCTTCCAACTCTGTGATTCTGTATTTAAACACGCTTCATTTTAATTCATGGGCATGCTGTTTCCAACCTTCTCTCTCACCTTCTTGTGTCAGCATTCTCATGATGTTCTGACCATTCCTCTTTCTCAAAATTCACCCTTAGTCTTCTCCATGTTACTTCCAGCATGGGCAGGCATGCTCCTCCTTCATCCAGTTACTGCATTCATCCCTGTTACACTTCCTTCTCCACAACAAGAATTGGCTTCTCCCTTTGCAAAATAACAGTCTGAGTTTTCTAGACTATTCAGCACCAGCAGTTTGTCCAGTGAGAAAGGCATTTGCCCCAAATACATGAAAACGAACCCTTTTTAGAAAGTGTTTCAGCTTTACAAATAATTTGCCATTCCTGACATCTTCCACATCTGCCAGCATCATACTTTGTTAGCTCTGTAGATCACACAAAGGCTCTAAAGCAGCTTTATATTAAATGTTCTAAAAGATGACAAAACTAGGATGGGATCCGACGAAATTTGTATTTTATAAACAACCAGTGAAATAATGACTTACTGCCTCCACTCTTCATGGATGCATTTGAAATAAAGGAAGTAAGATTCTGCAAGTCCCTTCACCTTGGCCTTCCTCTTGGCCTTCTGTATTTAATGTATTCACTGATATGCAAATCAATTTTCTCAAGTCTCAAGAAATTATTTCGGCTGATACTAACGACTGATCCAAAAAAACAGGTTTGATCATGCTCTGATGCTGAATAGCTGCATATTCAGCTCTAAATATGCATTTCCGGGCAACTGTCCATTTACTGTGAATGTGCAGAGTTGGCAAAAAAGGCTTTGAGTTTTTTGTAAGGACAACACTGGACAAGACTTATTCTCAAAAGCAGCCAAAATCTCCTTTCCTTTTTCTTTTTTTGTACAGAAATAAAACTTTTTCCTACACACTGTCTTAAACCATAAATGAATCAGAAAGCAAACACTAATTTCTACCATAAAAGCTATAAGCAAGTGTAGCAAATATTTTAGGTTGTAATTTCAATAATCAGTACTGTAAAAGTTAGTGGAAAATGCATATTTACCTTAAAAAGGGAGTGAAACTCAGTAATGAAGGATAATAGTAATTATTAGATTTAATTTATCAAACAGATTAAGCATGAGAGATCAAATGGTGTGAAATATACAGTTCAAACAGTCTTAATTTCCTGAAAAAATACAAAGACAATAGATAAGATAAATTTCTATGCCATGGATTGAAATCTTTTTTTGATTAGACAAAAGTCAGGGAGGCAGCATGAGGTGATGTTACCATGCACCATGACCATTATGGTAAGAAAAATAATAATTTAGATTTATAGATGCACTAAAAACAACATCATTTAGTCACTTTCAACTGATGCTGATCATGAGCATGAGAATTATTTGCTTCCCTTGTATGTCTCCTTTAAGATGTATTTTTAAACAGTTGCTCAGCAGTTATCTTTCTTCCTGCTTCCTTGATGCTGAGGTTTTGATTCAAACCCTTGAATTGTGATTCTGCAAGTGTTTTTTCCATTGGAATATTCCCAGCCTGACTCAGTACTGCGTAGATTCCAGCAGTGCTGGATGGTTTCTGCTGGATGCACAGCTCAAGTTGTGGCAATGGTGAATGCAGCCCTGATGTCTGAGAAGCTTTGAAATCTCACAAGATGAGAAATAGCATAAGCTTCCTTGATCTTGGTATTCAGGCTTTTTGTTCCCTCCTGACTGAACAGGCACATGGATGAGGACTTTGACTGGGAAAAATAAATTTCAGGTCAAAACCCTACAGTGAAATGTGGACTCCCGAAAGGTTAAACATGTTCTTCAGAACACTAGAGATTGCTGCTCAAAAGTAGCACTGTGAACCACTTAGCCAAGAAATAAAAAAAAAAATCTGCTCCTTCTGCTATTTGATGCCTTTCATCACTCTTTATGTAGGAAAGTAAATAGCTGATCCTGGCCCAGCACATGGCCGCTCATTATCCTATTCAGAATGAAGCAAACACCATTTTCTCCTCACTGTAATCAGGTCACAAGTTCCCAGCTGATGCGGTCTTCAGCTGTCAAGTTTCCATATTTATCTTGTCTTTTGGAAATCTTATGCAATGTGAATGTGGAGGAGTGGAAAAGAAGAAAGGAATTTACACGGTATCACTCTTCCAGTTTGCTTATTTGATAAATCCATAAGGCACCTCTGATGCTCATGTAATGAGCATGTTATAAATAAAAGAAGAGAAATAAATCACCCTCTCAAAGTAAACAAATCTAACCCTTTCCCCCTGCTAAATGCTAGAAAAATACATGGAGAAGAGATCCTCCCTCTTAAATTATTTAACACATTTATGCCAGTACAACACATTGGATGTGCTTCCAGTACTAAAGTGAAAACCAGTTTTCTTTAGCACTCACCAAAAAAAGCCATTCATAGTGGAACAAAAACTTTCTCACATGGAATCACATCTGTATAAATAAAGCCATTTTATTAGGCCAGTATTAACTCACTTGCAACTTCTTCTGTAATTGACAGATAATTGAAAGAGCAATTTATTTTCAGAGATGGTTTGCATTGGTCATGACAGGCTATTTACTTCCAAATGCTGAGACCCTTGGTTCAGCTGCCTTTTAAGTGGCCTAAGGAAGATTTGGAGATAAGCAAAGTGAGTGCCTCAGGACTTCAGTCATTGTCAATAAAGATGATTACATATTTTTTTAAACTTTGATAAGCTCTTTAATACTCCTTAATCTTTCTCTTATTTGCATTACCTGCTATTACCCCACAAATGATCACAAAGCAAATGCATCAGAATCACAAAACTTATTTGATCAGTCCCAAGAATAAGCATTCGTAAAGTTTTCTTTAAACATCCAATTTGATGTCTAAATAAGAATAACTCCAGAATGATACCAAATAACCCTGCCACTACATTTCACCATAGATGTGACTGATTTTTTGCTTCTAAATTGCACCTAAACTAGAAGCATAAAGGCATTCAAAATAGTCTATGGGGAGGTTACTGGAGGACACACCTCTAAGCTATTTCTGATTCACTGCTCATAATCTTCTTGGAGACTGTGGATCATGAGCCTATGGAAGTTCCAACAGCAGCATTTCAAAGAGGAGTAAATAACTGTAGTGCTCACTTTGACAAAGTGATTGTCTTCATGTCCTGGATGTGCTGAGCACTAGCTGGCTTTTTAAATGCACAGTCACCTGTATTGCCCATAAGGAGAGGTCAGGAGTGAAGAAGGGCATATTTTCTTCTGTATTGCAGCTCACTCAGGTTCAAGAGAATTCAGTTTGGTGTCATCTACATGGGCAGATTTCTAGGAGAAGCAGACCACTACAAAGCTTTTTTGTTAAGAAATGCCATCTGATAATCATTCTTACCATCTCACCTACAGATGCTGTGAAGTGGAAAAATCATATGGCAGCCAAAACGCAAGTGAAGTTTAAATGACTGAAGTGTGAATCATGACTGTAATAACCATTTCACCTGGGGTCTATCTCCTGTGTGTAGACAGGAGTTCAATCAAAGCAGTCTGGTATAAATGGTGTGATCTTATAGGGAATTACTTAAGCTAACTCAATGTGATTGTGAACTGTTGAACAAAACCTAAAAAAACTAGAACAACAAAAAAATCAATACAAAATGAAAATTCAACTGGTCCAGCTTTGAGTAGTGGCAGACCCTGACATTTAGATCTGAGCTCCACAGACTGACTATTCCTTTCAGGTACAGTAATGTGTCTAGGTGGGTTTTGAATGTCTCCAGAGAAGGAGATTCCACATCCTCTCTGGGCAGCCTGTTCCAGGGTTCTGTCACTCTCACTGTGAAAAAGTTTGTTCTTGTATTTCTGTGGAACCTCCTGTGTTCTAGTTTGCACCCACTGCCACATGTCTATCATCTCTTAACTAATTCTGGTACTAATTAAATACACATGATGTTAGACAATAAAGCTCAAAAGATAAAGTGATGAAATGGTTAATGTAGTTCCTACAATAAAAGGATCTTTCAAGACTCTTCAGTTTGAAATCAGACTACCCTAGCAGCTCCTGCTCTATCACTCTGCTTGTCACTCCCACCCTCACCCACAGCTCAATGAGCATTGGTTCTGCTCGGGTTAATGGGCTCCATTTTTAGCCATTTCCTCTCTTGCTACATCTGAGCTACATCTTGGAGAAAACTGTACAAGTGAACTGAATAAAAAATGAAGAATTTTCCTTTGCCTGTAAAAGCTTACATAGGATGCTACAATCAATATTACATTAAAATCTAAAACAATTAACTGCAAACTGGTAGAGCATAGTAAATATGACGTTACTCTGTGTAACCCAAGGATTCCAAAGAAAAGAAAAAAACCCAACCCCAAACATACAAAAGGTGATAGGAAAAAAATGGTCTCAATGCCTTGATAAAAATTAAGTTTCTTATACTAAGCACCTAAACCAGCATTTGTATCCTTTCTCCTTGGTGATCAACAGGCAGCAATTATTAGTTCATTAGCTGCTCAGATCACTGTAAGTTGGTGATGTCTTCAGAAATGGCTGGGGAGTAGACAAAGAAATATTTCTCCCAAGAAATCAATTCGGCTGCTTCAGGAAAACATGATTAATGTCTTCTTGGGATGCTGCCTTCACTGTAGGAGCAGCTATGTCTTAAGACATTAATATAGAGTGCATTCCTGATATAAAACTCTCTCAAGTAAAGCCACCCATGACAGGATTACCGACCTGTCAAACCTCACCAATTTGCTTTCTAATATACTCAGACCATCCAAACCCTGTGAGTGCTTCCCCAAAGTTGCTGTTTCTCACTACCCCTGCATTGCAATGCCACGTGGCAAGTAGCAGACACATAGCTGTGGACAAGGCTCTCCTTCCTTCTGCATATGCATTCACATGTGGAAATGTTAAAAAGAGTGTAATGAACAACAGCCAAGTAGGTGGTGAAATTGCTCTCATATTAAGCACTTGAGCTGTTTCAGAAGTGAGAAATATGGATCAAGAGGAGTGTGACCAGCAGGTCCAGAGAGGTGATTTTGCCCCTCTACTCGTCACTGATGAGACCCCACCTGGAGTATTGCGTCCAGTTCTGGAGCCCTCAACACAAGAAGGACATTGAGCTATTGGAGCGGGTCCAGAGAAGGGCCATGAAGATGGTCAGAGGACTGAAGCAACTGCCCTATGAAGACAGGCTGAGGGAGTTGGGGTTGTTCAGCCTGGAAAAGAGAAGGCTCAGGGGGGACCTTACAGTAACTTATCAGTACCTGAGGGGGTCCTAGAGAAAGGCAGGGGAAGGACTTTTTAATAAGATATCTGATGGGAGGACCAGAGGCAATGGATGTAAATTGGAAGGGGGTAGATTTAGACTTGACATAAGAAAGAAATTCTTTACAGAGAGGGTGGTGAAAAACTGGAAAAGGTTGGCCCCTCTCTGGAGGGGTTCAAGACCAGACTGGACATGGCACTGAGCAGCCTGATCTAGTGGGTGGTGTCCCTGCCTTTGGCAGGGGGGTTGGAACTCCATCTTTAAGGTCCCTTCCAAACCAAACTATGATTCTATGATCTCTGCAATTTTTTAATACAAATTTACCATTTTGGGATTGGGTTGTTGAACAGTTGTTTTCTCTCCTTTATTATTTTTTTTCTTTGAACATTACTAGAGGTCTTATCTCATTAAAAGTCTCTCCCTTTCAGAATGACAATATTTTTACACTTTCTTAGCCACCGAGACATGTAGAACATACAAAAAAGTTTAAACCAGGATGTGCAAATATCCACTTATATAACATAAATGAACCTAGAATATAGCATTGTGCAAGTGCTTTTGGTTAAAACAGCACACAAAGCTCTCCAAAATACAGACCTCATGGCTTTTAACTTTTCCCCCATAAAAAAAGAGATACTGTGAATGCATACAGAAAAGTTACTTACAATCACAAAATAAGACAATTTATTCTCAATATGTCAATTGAGCAATAAAGCACAAGTAACAATAAAGTATTTGGCAACTTTTCCACAGTTTGCTCAACTTCTTGATCCAAGATATTTTTATGTATGTGCAAATGAGCACATATATTACCCAGCTTGTCATTAGCTTATCCAAAACTTGACATGGAGTATAAATTGTTAATGGTGTGCAAATAATATTGCAAGCACTAAGAGCTGTCGTAAGTATACAGTAGGACCAAAAGCCAGCATTAGAAGGTAAATGGGAAAAATTTCAGTGGCATCTTCTTTCCTGGTACTTTACATTAATACCAGTTGAACAACCTTTACATGGCACTAAACCCTTTATTAAGTATAAAATTCCTGTGTTCACAATACTACTGACAGGGAAACAACTAAGATTCCTTGAATGAATACTGGAATAGCCAACCCAAGTCCATCCTTCACGATATCTTCAGATTCCTATGTCATAAAGCAATACTGCTTGGAGCTATTCTTTAATCAGGATATTACACTCTAGTACCATCCTTGATTTTATATTACATTTACAGTTGGATACACTCATTTGCATAAACAAAGTTTGTTCAGGGAGTGCTGTTTTTCTTTTCTTAGTTAACTCCATGAGGAAGGATCTAATTTGTAAGCACCGCTAAATATTTACATGCCAGAACTGAAAAGCAGCTGTTGCAGGTTGGAGTTTTGTCAGGGATTACACCTGTAATGAGAGATAAAGAAAATAGTGCTCTATAATGCTAAGAAATATCCCCAGCAAGAAGGAGGAAGGGTGGGAGGATTACTGTCTAATGTCTTTCTTGTAGCCTGTTCATTTGCCTCTGAGATAAACAGGAGAATGTTGGTTTCCACTTTGTGTGATGATGGATAATGCAGCAGAGTGTTGCTCTTTGTACTGAAAGAAGAGTCATCACATCTGTCCCCACATCAGACACACATGGGTATACAAGCATAGCTAGTGTTTAAACTGCAACATCTCAAGACTATCTCCTGCTCAAAAGTCCATAAAATCAATGTCAAGCTCAGAAGTCATTCATGATTTATACCAGTTTAAAGCAAAGCAAAGCAAAATACAGCGACCTCTGAAGCCCACAGCTTATGTAGTCCTTGTGAATATGTGTAAGACTGAGAGTTTATCCAACCTTCTTGTCTGAAGAAATATTTACTTTGTAAATGACACGTTCCAAGGTCACA
Source organism: Turnix velox (assembly GCA_013400935.1). NCBI lineage: Eukaryota > Metazoa > Chordata > Aves > Charadriiformes > Turnicidae > Turnix > Turnix velox. Next base: position 1,921 of record VZTY01035478.1, on the reverse strand, counting down.
TTCAGCACCTGTTTATTTACAGTGAAGTACATCATATTAGCAGCTCCTGGCACATTGGTCTCCTTTGATGTGCTGCATTGATACTCCAGCTAGCAAAGCTGCTCCATTTCTTTGAGGTTTCTAAGCTTTGTATCAGTTTTATATCTCAGTGCTCTCTGACAGAGGTTTAACATATTCTAGAAGCTCACGCAGAACACTGGCTACTTTTCAACCAAGAAAGATGTATATTTTTTTCACATGAAAGTTTTTACTCAGTTTACAGGAATGCTGATTTGTGAAGTGCACTGACAACTCAGTGTTATTATGTGCTATCTCCAAAACATTATTATTACTACTGAAAAATTTGTTTAATACTTTTGGAAAAAGAATCTCTTCTACTTGCATGTGGTCTCATAGTGTTCTCTGGTATGCATCGGTGCAATATGAAAATGAGAACACAAAAACCAGGGGTGAACAACCAAACACAGTGCCCTCAGGCCACAGTTAAATACGTAGAAAATGAAAACAGTAACAGAAAAAGAGACTTTCAGCTACCAAAGTTTGATATCCTACAGGAAAAATTACTTCACAATGGACTTTCTGCATTAAGGGGAGACAAGTCAATGAGAAATCTATCTCAAATTCTTATTTGGAAAACCTGCTTACTCAGCAAGCTAGGATCTGTCAAATGATTGCAATAGGTAAAATCAGAAATTAACCTCTAAATTCTAACCATTATTTATGTATTTGCTACCATATATGTGCAGAAACACACAGTGACTTGTTTCTACTGCCTCAATGGAAATGGATGTGCTAAAGAAATTGCATTTAGCCTAGAGACAGATTTAGGGCACAACACGGAGTTTTTATTTAAAACTAGAAACCTATATCTTGAAATCTAAAGGCCGTAGATTTGTCAAACAAACAATCAATACAGGTGAACTTTCAAGGTAACATATAATTAATGGAGAAAAAAAATCACATGTATTCTTCAACATGAAGGATAGAACATCTGTTAATCCTGGCTAGAAATCACCATCATCACTATTTTCAGCTTAGTTAACTTCAGAAAGCCAAACTCATAACTGTCTTGTAAGCTGAAAAATCAGCAGAAAACCAGAATGACTAACACTAAAGTTTCCAAGGCTCCTGAAGACCTTACAGATGTGTCAAGTCATGGAATACAACAGGACTCATGTACCTTTTTGCCGCATATTTAAAGATCTCTACAAAACACTGCAGTTAATAGAAGTGGTCTTTCAAAAGCGTGCTTGACACTGAGTTACTCTCAGGACAATGAGGACCTGGCATTATCAGGACTATTGGTAGTTCAGAGATAGGGAGGGTTGTTTAATACCCGCATTATGATGCCTTATATCAGCTCTTACATTTTGAATCATAAAGTTGTAAGAGAGACTGAGTTTCAGGAAAGGGTAATAAATTACTTCCTTTACTTTAAACCAACTTTCCTTACCTCCCTAAGGAGGTGGAGCAGGGTGCCGAATGATGTTCGCTATTTTGCAGTGAAGCTGAAAATGCTAACAGTCTGATTACTGGGTTAATTTTTAATTCCCAGATCCATTGCTTATATTCTCTTTGTGCTCTGGATTAAAACAGATAAAAGAACCTACCAAACATAGATGAAAAATTACAATAACAGAGAGTTAAGAAGAGGATTAGAAGAAGTTGGGAAAAATCAAGGACCACACCTGTCCACACTTTTCATGAAAACATTATAATTATTTTTTCAACATTCAGCACAAATTTCACGGTGCACCACTCTCCCGAATTTAGAAATGGAGTTCACAAATATTGACAGCTCTACTATTTGAAACAACAGATCTACAGTGGTGATTTTGGAACAGAGAGCTCAAGCAGGGCTGCTATCAAGCTTGGACAACTAAGTGTCCTTCTGTTATAAAACAAAAAAAAAATAATTAAA
>VZTY01035477.1:252727-490415 GCA_013400935.1 Turnix velox | reverse complement strand
AACCCAACCCAAACTAAACAAAAAACTCCAGCTAAGCAAACAAATATACTTCTACAAAGTTATGATGTATTTTTCTCATTCCTCTTTTTTTTCTTCAGCGCTAGGTTAAGGATTGAAGCTTCCATGTTAGACTTATTGCTGAAATAAGCGGAATTTTTAAAGGCAGTGCAGATTGAACTACAGCACCCAAGAATAAGCACTTCTGCTTCTCTCCCTTGTCCCTGTCTAGCAAAGAAAAAGCTTTAGAAACGGTAGAAAAAAAATCTCAATTCCTTTGACACCCTCTTTGGTGTCCCCTTTACCTTTTTAAGTTCAGAATTATCATAATTTATTTCCCTGTGCTGGATATTAATCACGCAGAGATTGCTTCCGTGTAAACTCTTACTTGGCCTCCAATCCCCATCCTTCCAGTGACTTCTGTAGCTTGTTTTCTTCTGTATCTTCTTTTTCTTTTAAGCTAAGAACAATAGCCCTGACACATTATGATGAGTCTCAGCTGTTCCTCAGTTCAGGTTATGCTCTTTAATGAAATCAAAGAAAAGCAGATGAGAGATACAGAGAATAAAAATTAAACTCAATAGCTACTACAAAAGGACATTAAATGGAAAAGAGATTTGTAAGCTGAGAAAATTAAATTCAGAGCTGTTTAGGGAGTTGTAGTTTTCAAGCAAGAACTTGGGGATTAATAGAAAGTTTGGCAAAGAAGTAGAGGAAGATTTCATTCAGGGAAGTAAGAAGGAAAAAGTCTAAAATATCTCAAGCAGAGGTGAACTCAGAAAGCTATTGGAAAGTCTGGGAGAAACTGGAATTTCTCTGAAATTTACGCTTTAACCTATCGAAAGCATCAAAATGCACTATCTTTTCTGTAGAGCACTGGAGAATGTCCACAAACAGCTATAAACAGACTAAACTACATAAACATCTCAGATAGCTGATCCTCATTAGAATCATAGAATCAGAATATTTTGTTTTGGAAGGGGCCTTAAAAATAATCTAGTTCCAACACCTCTGCCATAGGCAGGGACTTCTCCCACTAGAACAGGTTGCTCAGCACCCTGTCCAGTCTGGCCTTAAACACCTCAAGAGGGGGAACATAACCTCATGTTGGTTACCTCCAGTCACCTCAGTATCATCCTCCATGTGTTTTTGCAGCACCTTCAGGAGGATCTGCTCCATGATTTTGCCAGGCACAGAGGTGAGACTGACTGGCCTGTAGTTACTTGAATCTTCTTTTTTTCCCTTTTTGAAAATGATGGTTATGTTCCCCCTTTTCCAGTCAGAAGGAACTTCACCAGCCTTCCACAACCCTTCAAATATGATGGACAGTGGTTTGGCAACTTCATCTACCAGTTCCCAGAGGACCAGTAGGTAGATCTCATCAGGGATCATTAGCTATTTGAATTGTCATCAGATGTCTTTTAGATAAACTTCAAAATAAATGTTCTATTTATTTAATTACTGTGTTTATCCAGCTTCCAGTATTTTGCATTTGCAGTATCAGCTGTCCATAATGAAGATTTTCATCCATGAAAGAAAGCATCATTATTCTTCCAGAAGTTCTAGATAAGTTCTTGCAGATAACTAGAGTTTAATCTGTCAGTTAGAATACTCATATTCTATTTCCTCTAATTTGTATATTAAAATTAGAGTATATTTCAAACTCTGGAAAACAGACACAATTCCAAATGTGTCCATATTTTTCCTATTTTTCAAGGGTTTTTATAAAGATGAATGTGAGTCAGATGAAGCTTCTTCCTTTTTTTGCACTCTTCCCACGGTGTCGTCTTTAGTTTCTGATCCAGATTCTTTAAAAAAAAATAATACAACAAAACCTCATTCTTTTTGTGGGACTCTCACACTGTCCTGTGATACGTCTGCTGCTGGCCACTGGTCTAATATAGGAGTTTATAACTGGTTACACAATGGGAGTGTGTTTGCACATGCATGTGTATACATGGTCTGTACCTACAGTTATGAAACCAAATATGCAGAGATTCTATCCTGTAAAATTTTATCTTTTAATAAGGAATTTTTATACATTAACTCAAGACATCTGTATTAACACCTAGATGCCTCTAAGGATAAAGGTTAAAAGAATTGTTCGAATTTTTAAAATTACAAAACAATTTGGACCTTCTGTAATACTACTGATTTTGTATTTATACATAGTACCTAAAAAATTCTGCAATACACAGCACTTATGACTCTTGATTAATGTCAAGAGGTAAGCCTTTTGTTTGTGTTTGTAATGTGGTCCTCAATTAATGAAATTGTGTTCCTCTGTTCTTGTGCTATGGAATATCATGAGAATGATCATTTCTCCTGTGCTTTTCATAAATAAATTTCATTTAGGTTCTCTTTCAAGGCTCACATTGCTGAGGGGTGATTTTTCTGTATCTAAATTTCATGTACCTCTCTACCTGTTTAACTTATTTTTATCTCAGCAGACTTAAGTTTAATTTTCATTATGTGAAGGTGAATATGAAAACCAGATACAATATCTAGGTTGAATATATTTAAATTCCAAATCAGAATTTAACAAATAGTGACAGGCAAGCCAGAAGCTTGGTATCATAAATCTGTCCTATGACTCGAAGTCTCACCACACACCAAGTCCATTGAGAAGGCTCATTACATTTCCCCTCCATCTCTTATGTATGTCTACATTGAACCACAGAAGAGGTTGAATGGATATGTTTTAAAATAGCTAAATATTAGTGAGGACAAAAAAATGTACAGCTTTTGACAGAATATGGCAGTAGTCAGTGAGGCACCACGATATTCAAAAGCTCTCAATGCCTGTCACAATCAGACCTTTGTGGTCTGGCTGCAGTAGAGAGGAAGGGACAATATTATGCACATTTGCTTTCACTGAGCATTTGTGGCAGCCACAATACTGAATAATTATGGCAACAAAAGTGTAGACTACTGTTTGCAAGTGTTTTAATATAGTGCCAAAAGGAACTTATATAGAACAGCTAATCCTTCCTATTTCTGATAGCAAACTGAGGATGAGGTGCACCCCCAACCTCTAGGGGTGCTTTAATGACTAGATGGTGACTAGATATGACCATCTAGTCAGATAATTCTCTGAGGCCTCATATCTAAGATTTAGATGGTAACTGGATATGAGTCCAATACACTAATGCACCTAACTGCAAAACAGATAGGCATTCACACAATCAAATAGCAATGAAGTTGGCATAAGAGCTTGAATGTAATAGAATTAAAAGAGAATATTGAACACTGGAATCTGCTGCTCAGAGAGCTTATGAAGTCTTCTGAGGACATTCAAAACTCAACTGGATACATCCCTATGTGACCTGATGTAGGTGTTCCTACACAGGGGGATTGGACTAGATGATCAGTTGAGGTCCATTCCAATCCCTGACATTTTGTGATTGAATTTGTTATCAGTTGAACTCTTTATTAAATTGTATTTATCTTACATTTTAACAAATGTTTCCAAAGATAGATGACTATTTCTCTTACAAAAGACAGCACATATGGCAGCATCTGAGAGCATGAAAACCCAGTTTGCTATAAATATAGACTCTGGGAAATTATCCTTAAAACCAGTAGCATATGAGGTAAATAATTGACAGGAATGCTAATTATTCATTAAAATTAGGAAAATGCAAGGGAAACATAATATTGTACATCTTTGGTTAATCTATTCTGTTCTCTCTGTATGGGTCTTTTATTAAATCCTATTATTTTATTAATTGCAGAAGCTGAAATGAAAGCTAATATACCTTGAATACTAAATCAGGAATAATTTAAGATCTGTTGGCCTGAGTAAATGAGTTTTAAGATGGTACATTTTAAACTAGCCAATGAGTTATTCATTTTCTGAAATCTAGAACTTTGATTTTTAGGAGAACATGATTATATTAGTTTTACAGTGGTTATTAAAAAAATAGCAATTGTTGAAAAGCAGTAAATCTAATAAAAGATTAGACACGTTTAGGAATTTATAGTCTTTAAATTGCTTGTTGGAGTGACAATCTGATGCTATATTATTTAAATAAAACAAGTGATGACTGTCTAAGAGAAAAAGAGCAAAAAAGCTGTAGGACAGTCCATACAGCAGGGTCTAAGAGCTATATTCACAGGAAGACCTAAGTGCTGCAAGATTGACAAAAGCACAGGAAGAATCAGGACATTTTGAGAAACAGCACAATTCCAAATTGTGCTCATTTATCCACCAGCTGTACCGAGTAGAAGATATAACAGTAAATCTTAAATATTACCTTTTACTTTATTTTCTATTAGTTCTGCTCACCTACTGTAATAGGTAGTTTGTCACTAATTCCACTGGAGATGCAAATTTATGTCCTGAGCCTCAATGAAAAATAAGAGAGAAACAAAGTCCTTTGCTTAAATTGAAGTCCTTAGAAGAAGCTGAGCAAAGCTTGGCTTTACCAGGACACTCCAAAAAAGGTCTGGTGAGCAAACAGCACATTATACATGTGAGACTGGGCTTCAACCAGCTTGGTCTGTTGTCATAAATCTGGTTAGGTAACAAGAGCATTTGATGCTTTAGATTTGGGCACTTAGGTATTTCAGACTAATTGTGCTTTGTACCTAGGATCCTTTGCAGATGTCCTTTTCTTCTGTCCTTTCTTTCTAGATCGTGAGAACCTGTAACACAATGCAAGCAACATCTGTACGGGTGGAAAGAGAAGAATTAAAATGAACCTCTGTTGAAGTATTGTGGTTGAAGCCAATAGAGATGCTCCCCTTAAAGCTGTCTGACCTTGTTTTCAGTTCCTTTTAATCTTATATTCAATCTTAATGTTTGAGATGAATGCTACCTGCAGACATAAAAAAAGCTACTTGCAGGCATACAGATGGATTTTTGATTGAAATTCTTTTAATTAAAAAAAATGGACAAAATGACAGTAAAAAGAAATCCATCACCTTGAGGGTGGTGATACATTGCAACAGGTTGGTGGAGGCCCTGTACCTGGAGAGACTCAAGGTCAGGCTTGATGATGCCCTGAGCGACTTGATCTAGTGCCGAATGTCCCTACTCACTGCAAGAGAATTGGACTAGATGACCAATTCTGAGCAGACTGATCTACAGGGAGGTGTCCCTGCCTATGGCGGGGGGTTGGAACTAGATGATCTTTAAGGTCCCTTCCAACCCGAACTATTCTATGATTCTATGACCTTTGAAGGTCCCCTCCTATTCTAGTTCCTCTGTAAATATGAAGAACATAAATTTTAAACATAAATTCTGGAAATCTTTCAATCTCTTGCTCAAGTCAATAAGGAAGATTGAATTTTTACAAGAACTTTTCTGTCTCTGATCAACTTTGTGATGTAAAAATCTTGTGAATAATATTAGTTTCACAATACAGCAAGGAAGAGGCTTTAGCAGAAACAGAGGTTGAAAAGGAAAATGTTCAGAGGAAAAGCACAAGATTGGAGATTTTTATTCTGTGGTGTTCATGTGGACTGAGCAAGGAGCTTTACTCTGAAATGAAAATCTGAGAGCAAACCTCAGATTTGAGGAGGAAAATGAGACTGAGAAGAGTAGCCAGAAGTTCAAGACCGACTGGTATTTCACAACAGAGCCTTTACTGGAATATGTGTGTTATGATAACTGCGTCACACTCCCTGCAGCTAGAGGATGGCAAACTGTCAGGGTGAATCAGTACTTGAGAATAAAAGAATGTCACTTGTATCTGCCTTTTTTTTCCTGCAAAACTAGAAATTGTAAGCTGAATAAGTAAGCAGTCTGGTTAAGAGGAATAAGTAGCATCCTGATGAGCTAACCCTGTTTTTGTCTCTGCTATGAAACATCTGTTGCAGTATTTTAAGTCACTAAAAGCTAAAGTTTTAAGAGACTGGTCATTAATGATGTCTCCCTCATTTTCTGCAGGCTTAACTTGAGGAAGGTTATCTTCAAAACTGCTGAGAGCTCACAGCTGCAGTTGTTGCCTATAAAATCTGTTCTGAAAATAGAAAATCCATTAATGTTAACTCTGTTAATAAGTTTGATTTCAAATTATGCTTCTTTGTAATTCCTCTCAGTTTTATTTAAAAGGATTTCCATCCCTTTCTCTTACTAAGATGCCATGAAGAGTCACATTAATATTTATGAAACGTTCAGCTACTGTCATGATCACTTCCATAGAAAAGCTAAAGAGATATTTAATCATGTTTTTGAATGGTGTGAGGCATATTAGACAGAGGGCCACATTGAGAGCATACAGTTAAAAAACACTTGGGTTAATTTATTTAACAGTGTACTGAAAGTGGCAGTGGATCATGGGAAAATGGTATTGGAATGTAGGAGGACAAAGAAAAGCACTAGCAAACTTTGGTATTTCCTATTTTTTTTAACATTTGACCCTACAGCTTTAAAGTTATGCTAAGAATTCTTCTGTGCATAAGCTTATTGTGCATAATATTATAACCAAGTGTGACTGGACATATTCCATATTTAGGCTAAAAGAAGAAATATCTGAATGCTACATCATTTAGTGTCATTGGAACAACGCAAGAGCCCTGCACATATAAGCAAGGCCTCAGAAGTTGACCTACTAAGGAAGGATCTAAGACACAATGTTTGGAATTCAGGGAAGCAAGTTACTCTTTTTCTACTAATTTCAGAAATATGTATAAAAATAATTTTTTTGTTTTAAACTAGCAGCAATTCATTTTATTTTATTTGTTCTTCAGAATAGCAGCCTTTTCAGATCGTGAAGACTAGCTGACCACTTGTATACTTACATACTCTAGTTATAAAGAGATGTCAAACATATTAAAGTGTAATTAATGTTCAGTCTATGGGATTGCAACGGAAAAGAATTAAAGCTTTCTTTGTAATGGAGATTTTATAAATAACTGTAGGATTTGTAATAGATCATGATAATGATAGAAACAAAACTATGTGCATCTATGGGTATATCTTCACCAAAAAGGAATTAAAACAGTTGTCTCTTTGTTGATTGTATTTAGTGCAATATGTCATACAGTATATTAATGTAAATCTTTAAAACTTTGAGTAGACAGCTACAGGGTCCAAGAATATTTTATTCTTCTTTTGATACCTGTCTTCACTTCGAAGTATGGGCTGGGAAGACAGCATAAAGCATCAGAGATTGATTGCTACTAGGCTCAGAATGTTAGACAGGTACATATAAACAGAAAAACCTTTATTCTGCAGAGGAAAGTTGTGGAGTATATCCCATAGGTGAATTTTCAGAATTTCTAGTCTCTCTGTCTTATGGATGATTGTAGTATATTTCCCAGATTCATGTGGGACTACTTCAACTACAAATATTTCATGAATTGGAGGCCACGTTGAGGAGGTTCCTCTTGTGATTCTAATGAATTTATGTAGTTTCCTGGATTTGTCTAATCTAGATTTTTGATAACCTCACATTTTTCTTATGGTGTGGAAATATATGAATACTCACATTATAATAATATATAGTGTACTTATCTTTCTGGATAAAATTATCTGTGAGGCTTCTCTGTCATTACTGGCTATCACTTCAATTTCTTAGCAGTGGTATTATATTCTATCATCACAGAAAGAGATGCATGTTTTAGTGTCCTGCTGCTCATGTTCAATTTGCAAACAGTGAGAGAAAGTTTGTCAAATTCAAATGTTTACATCATGCTAGTTTATCACTATCTTGCAGGTTAAAAAGCCACCACATCCACTGCTGCATTTTCTCCAGCAGAAAACAGGTGTATGTTGATTACTTCACCAGCAGGGAGACAGCGACTTAGGCTCACACTTACGGTGTCATTACAGTGTAAGCTAGCTGCTGAGAAATGGTGACAAGCCAATACATAGAGAACTAAAGATAAAATTTCCAGGTGTCTATCCAGGTCACAGTATGAACTGGCAAGACTCTCACATCCCTCCATGGAGCTTAGCGCTATATCACAATTAAGGCTATTTTAGTTCCTTGAGTAATGAGTCAAAAATAAAAAGAATGGATACACCAAAGCAGACAGTCCAGGACTAGCATCTCTTGACGATTTAAGCTTTTTTCCAGACAAGAGCAGAAAATGTATTTAATTTTTTGCACATGACTTCAAGGACAGTAATTCCATTCTTAAAATTAAGCATGTGCTTATGGGCTGACCTGGATCAGAGCCCAAGTCGTCAGTTTATTTTCTGAAAAGAAACCACCTGCCTAAAGCTGATAAATCATATAAACATTTAGGAACCTTTGTTTAACCATAAACCTTTCATACCCTGATAAAAGCAAAGGAGTTATGATAACATCAAAGGGAAACATATTATTGATTAAATAGTTTTATATATTTCTTCCTAACATGGAAAGGTTCTTTGAAAATAATTAAATAATGTGGGGGGAAAAAAAAAGCATCAATGTAAAATAGTACTGTGGGAGCATGATTTATTGATTTTGCAGTAGCATTTTGCCCACAAGCAGTAATGCAGTATGTATACTTGGGAGGAGTTCTGTGTTTGCTTTTTAAATTCACTAAACCAGGTGGTAAAGTATAAACTATAGCAGCAAAGAACAATTTGAAAATAATTTAAATGTATTTCATTTTGTCCAAGAAATAAATACTTTGAGAATTTATATAATGAAGACTGGAGAAAAGGGTACAAAAAAAGAAATATTAATATTTAGAAATATGGATAAAATTTCTAGTTTGTCTTTTCTTCTTTCTAGTTTATTATTGTGTAGTCAACACAAATAATATTATGTGGTGAGGCAGGTACAGAAGGAGGATGTAGCACATTTCAAGACATATGTCAGTTTATATGGTAATATGGCGTCAGCACAGAAAATAATGGGGCCACCAGCATAGCCTGTTCCATATCTTGGTATCTTCCTATGTAACCTGGACGTGATAATCTTGTCCATGAGAGCAGCAAGAAATGTGAATTATTGTGATACTTAGTAAACTATACAACTGCAGTTTTACAGAAAATCAGAAATAGGGAAATTCTCAGTCTTCTTACTGAGTTGCTCTTACATTCCTTATATTGTTTTCTGCCACTTACAAGCACCACTGAATCATTGTTTATTTGATTTTTACTAGAAGTCAACATGAATTTGATTTCTCTGATGAAAACTCTGATCAAGATTCAATACACTTTTTATTTTTGCTCTAATAGAGTATACATAAGGGAAAACATCAGTTTTTAAGCCAGTTGTCACTGAATGATGACCTACACTAAAAATGTAATGGAGCATTTAGCAACATAGACATATTAAACTGGAGGAGAATACTTCATTGGCCAGGTGTTTTCTAACATTGTTTCTTTCAGTTTTATATATGTCTGAAGCTGGCATGAAAAACATCCACCACAGGTGGAACTCTAACTCCACATGTTCAAATTTTGATATAGCCATTGAATCAGAATGGTTTAGTTTGGAAGGGACCCTAAACATCACTTAATTCCAACCCTCTGTCATCTGCAGGGATGCCTCCCACTAGACCAGGTTGCTCAAATCCCAATCCAGTCTAAGCTAATTTAGATTCCTGCTTCATTAATTTGTAACCAGGAGATGTAAAAGCTGTGGAGATAAATTTATAACAGTGAGAAGAATTTTAAACTTTACCATTTACCACCTACTGTTTTACTGCATTAGTTTAGCTAGATAAAGTATTCTGTGAACTGCTAGATATTTAACTAGCTAAAAGTAGACTTGGACTATTTGAATGTTGCAGCAGGAGGCCTGTCTTTTGCCATTTAGCTGTATACAATGTCACATCGCCTAGCAGAATTAATGTAGAAATGATGGATGAATAGCTCTTGCATAGAGTTGTTTGCTCATCTATTAAAAATCACAAGATTTTAGAAGGGCCTAAACAGATAAAGGAAAGAGATGTATGGACTGTTTATACTGGAAAATTCCACAATATCAGGCAAGATTGCCATGCAGTGGTACTTCATTTGCCCCACTGTTAGAGTTTTACCAGACCCTGATACGGCTTTGATGTATACTGGTTAGTACTACTGTGAAAGCAGCTGTGCAGTAACCACCCTAGGAAGCAAGTTGAATGCCACCATCATACTTTAAAGAGTAAGAAAGTTTGGTAGTATGGATCCACAAGGTTCTAACATTCAAGTAAACCTCAGTGTCAGAGAAAAACCTGGACACATTCAAATTATTGATATGGGCAGCTATCCAAGAGGACCAAATGGGATTTACATTTAGCTTTGTAAAAGTCTAACCTCTCTCCCTAGGTTTCCCCTCATGACATAAGAGGGAGATGGTCACCTCTAGAAGCTGGCTCCTCCCAGACAGCTATGAAACATATTTCTTAGGAATATTGACTGTGACTGATAAAGCTTTTATTAAGTGCACAACTTAAAATGGCTAGGGTAAAGTGAGGCGCAATCTAGAAAAGTGGAAGTTTCTTACTGGGTTTTGTCCATCCTTTCCAGCCACTCTTTCCTGGTGTCTTCCTGAGTTTTCTTTTACAAAGAGAGGAACTCATAACTTGCCATGAGCCTTTAAAGGAGAAGAAACTACCTAACTTCTTTTCTGGTAAGGCATTTTTGCTACCTAAAACCAAGAAAATTTACTAATGTTTTTGTTTCTTTTCAACATGCACCTACAGTTGTTTAAATACTATGGATGTATTGCTCTCAGCAGCAGAGCTAGCCCTCTCAGCCACTCAAGCTCACATTTTCCTCTCCAGGAGTTTCAAACTGGAATTCTATCTGTGTAAGCAGAATTTGCATTTCTTACTACATTAATGGCATAATTTTTATTCATCTCTGTTACTGTGGAGCTTTGGGCATGGGTCCTGCTGTCCCACTGTGCTAACACCTACTTCTTTTCGCATTTTCTTCTAAAACTTAACTCTACATTCTGTGCTCAGTGGAAATAAATCACCATAAGTAATGACTTATAAAATAATTCTTCATCAACTCTAAGTAATTTCATAATTTCATTTGTACAATACAAAAATATTTGTATTTTATTTGCACTTCATCTAGTTTTAGCTATATTTTTGTTGTGGGGCCTTTCCCAATTATGTTAGTATTTTTTATAAATACATTGCTTGCAAGCTTCCGGTGAAGGTGTTACTAGCTGGAAGAGTACTAATTTGAAAATGCATAAAAATAAATGGCCTGAAAATCATAAACAGGAAGAAAATTCATGTCAGATTACAAGAAAAACACACGGATCCTACAGTAATGCAGTGGTATGGTACATTGTTGTACTGTCTGTATGAAGGGGATGCTCCTTTGGAGCAATTTTGCTTTAATAACTGTTAATGGGAAGGAAGAGCAAGGATATCAATAAGATGGGACATTGTGAAGAAGTTCTCTTCAGTGCTGCTTCATTTCCTTTCAGTTTCCAAATTGTGCATCAGAAGTGAAACAGTTCGAGAACTTAGTGTTGATCATTCTCTGATTCCCTCAGCTAAAATGTGATAAATTGCCCCAGCTCCATGTACCACTTCACAGCAAAAAAATCTGACCAGTTACCTCAGCTATCTCCTGCCTGTGCGCTTGGAACATAGCACTCACTATGTGCCTGTAATACTGTCTCATTTTCTTACTTGCACTTTTGCTGCCTATTTCTCATTGCCCTTGACTAAGCTTTCAAACTCTGATTAGACTTCAAATTGTGTGTGAAACTCAACTGAGGGGAGCTATATGAGGAAAGGTCTGGAATACATTTCTTCCTGCTTTCTACTCTGGGTTTGCTCGTGGCTTCTGACCGACAAAAGTATTTGAGGCTACATAAGCAATTTTAAATGCCAAGAAAGGTGTAGTGCTAATGAAATCCATGAGATAATTGATGAAGAAATTCCTTTAGCAAATGTCAGGTGAATGAGCCTATTTTGGGAAAATCTTTTTCTTCAGTGTATTATAAATTCTATGGATATTTCATATGCAATTTTCCTGATTCTTTTTCTATATCTCTGCTAAGACTGTATTAAAATGCAGGCTAGACAGTCAAAATATGGTAAACTGAAGAATCTTCACAGCTGGACAACTTTCTAGGAGATTCAAAGAGTTTTCATCTAATTAAATATGTAATTCTTCTCTTGTTATTTTTCTTTCAAGAAAAAGCAAACCTTTGTAAGTAAAACATTGTGACGCTGTGTAGTCAAAGCTTCTATTATGTCTAAGAAAAGTTTTCAAATGGATTGGGTCTCAGATGTGGCAGATACAGTTAGTCACAGTGGATAAGTGCCACAGCCTATTGGTTCTGCTATGACAATCAGCAGCTTTTTGGTTAACAGGGTGGGTAATTACTCTCTTAGATTTAACAGTGCAGTAAGATGAATGTGAGGAATTTACTCTTCAGTTAAAAAAATTGTTGACTTCTGAGCCTGCATTACACAATGAGTGCTTTTCCTTAAATTTGTTGTTCTGTAATCTTCCTTTCTTTAATGAAAAGTTAAATTCTAGAAGACAAAGCAAAAGCTGCAGGAAGTCCATTGTGAGGCTCTAAATCCAGCAAGATGGTATAGGTCACACAACCTGGATGTTAGTGTGAGTAGTTATAAATTGTATTAACAGGGAGTAGTTTTACATTGTATTAAAGGAATAAAAACAGGAGTGGATAGAAGAGACTCTTCAAAAGATGTATCTATTTAATACCACTTTTATTAGAATATAGTAATCAGAAAAAAGTCAAATATCTATGAAATAAAATTGAAATATGCATGTGAATTTTATTTCAATGTTCCATTTTTCAAGCAGACATGACTCTGAACTCTTAGCTCTTCAACTACAGCCATGGACTGACTTTTAAAAAGAGAAAAACTGAGGATCAAGAATAGATGTAGAAATTTATTTTCCAATTCAGAATCTATCACTGGTCTGAGAATAGTGACAGATCACATGATTTTTAGTGTTTTTCTAAATGGTTGCTTGATTAGAAATGTTCACATGTATGTTTCAATAATTTAAATGTTTTTGAAAGCATTTCAATCATTGTATCAAAGATCTTGACCTAGAAAAAACCCTTTAGACAACATCTGAACTGCTGCTTCAACTTTTAACAATTTGTCAGATGCAAATTATTTGTTTTCATGTTTCCAAATAAAGATCTTTTGCCTTTGACTGATACAAAATGCATCTTTCTCAGACTACCTCAATGTAATTAAGTTCATATTTTTGAGCTGCAGTATGTCATGTTGGAATTAATGTTAAAACTTAGGTTTTATATAATATTCATTTTAAGCACATTAATTTTCAATTATAAATTTATTTCACATAAATCATAGAGCCTCAAAGAATTATTTTAAGAATTAATAAAATGACAGGTCTTTTAGTATCGATAATTAAATATAAAATGGGATAGTGGAAAACACTGAAATCTTCATGAAACTGGTCTTCTGCGGTGTGCCACAAAGTTCTTGAGCACTGAACAATATTCTGGCAGGCTAAACCTCTGAAATAACTTGACATGGAATTGCACTGGAGGGAAACAGAAATGTTGTAATTTTAACTTCCTGAAACCATTTTTGAATTAAGATTAAATGGCTTGCTTGAAAAATGTTGGAGTAAATTTACAAACTGAGAGGCTATATTTACAATTGTATCATTCCCTTCTTGCAGGAGCTGAGAAATGCGAGAACACAACCAGAGTGAATGATCCCTGAGGGGTGTTGTGAGATGGCCTCTCTGAGCACATTTGCTCTTGGAACTGCAATCTGTCAGTACATGAGGTGTAATTCAGGTGTTTATGACACAATTGAGGCACTTGTCTACTACTTACTCTCTGCCACAGATGTGTTTTTAACCACTGCTTCCCCAAGAAGTGAGGAATTCTTGTCTGAATGCCATTTCTGTATTTTTGTGGGAAAAGTTAATTCAGATTTTTATTGCAAATTTGTGGAATGGCCCAGTCTTAACAGGGAGGACTGAGAAGCAGACTTTTGTCATAAGTACTGCGGACATAGAATATTTTCTGTACAATAACACGTGTCATCTTCATGATGGAGAGCTTTAATCCCTGAGCAGGGATCAGCTCCCAACTTACAAATTTCTGAATAAAAGAATTTTTAGTAGTTTCAGAAAAAAATGCTTTGGAGTAAAAGAAAATCCTTTTTTTAATTGGATGAAATAAAACAAAAATAATTTTAATTCAGCATCAGTTATATTCTTGCAGACTTGTTTTACTTGTAGGAAAAATCCATTTTCCTCTTTGCATGTTGGAACTGTTTCTCTCTATTTCTCATTATGGTCTCCAGGTGGAGACTAAGTTATTATATTAACTAGGGTATTTTGATGTTCTTACATTTGTTTCTTTCTCTATTTTTGTTTAAAAACACAAAGGTAAATTTGAGTACTAGGCTAACTGTTTAGAATAACCCATTTTTAGCTATGTCCTATTGAATAATGCTCATTTTTGTACATTGCTTTAGTGAACACTAAATTTAATGGGAGAGAAGTATGCCAATGACTAAGGTACAATATAAAAAATATACCATAAGTATGTAATCAAAGATGCTTAGCTACACTTTCTAGGATTCTTTCTATTCTCAGATTATTTTAAAAGCACCTCAAAATGCTTTTTTCCCTGACTCTTGAGAACCAAATCTGTTGAGGACTTTCTTTCCTGCTATAACACTGCATATTTCCTGAAATGGAACTGGAAGAAGATCATAATGACTATCGTTTATGCACAGAAATAATACATCAGTCTGTGCACTGGAATTCCAGATTTTTTGAAAATGCAGCAGTACAGGAGATACAGAAAATATTGTGTTTGATTAAATGTTCTTTAACCTATGAACATATGCAACCCAGTACACCTCATTTAATAGAGCATGAATTTCATTTAAGTAATTATTACACATAAATTATGGTATACTATTGATTTGTACAAGCTTATCTAGCTTGAAGGTGGCAATTAGTATGGAGTTAAAATGCAATAACAGGTAAAGTCTTGTGATAGTGATCTGCACTAGAATTACCAACTTTTTAAAAAATGGACAGGCGTGAAGGTTTTAAGATATCAAATGGTGCATTAAAAATAGCTATTTAAAGTTAATATTCTAATCATTCTGATCTTCAGCTACAGCGAATCAAACATTTTACCTGGGGCAAATTTCAGTAGGAATCATAAGCTGCTAATGGCCATGTTTTTTGCCTGACTCTGAAATATCAAGCTGAAGACTATATTAGCATATAAAAACTGACTGTGATGAAAATTGCTAAAAACAGTGAAAAACGTTAGACTTATCAGCTCCTGTGAATTTTAATTGGCTTTTTAAGGCTAAAAATATGAAGAAAGTCTGTGGAAAGAGATACTATTTGAAAATGATAAATACTGAAAAGATATAGCTGACATGGGGAAGCAAGAATAGTTACTGTAATTGGATACCAGGTCATGAATGAAGAAAAAGATGGAAGAGATTAAATGCCCACAGAGAAAAAATGAGGTCTGAAAGAAAGGAGAGTCTAAATGTGAAAAAGAAATTATATTACTGCAACCTGTCTTGGAAGGCTTAAATAGCAGAGCTGGAGAACTGCTCCTCTCAGACTGACATCTTTTAATAGCCTCACCAGTTTCTGTCTGGCCTCCAATTCTCCTGTTTTCCCGAGTAAGCCAGCAAGAAGTAAAACCTGCACAAAGCTTAAATTTAAAAAAAAGTATAAATATTTCAATATTTGGGAGGAGTTATGAAGGTGAGAAACAAGGCTGGTGATATGCTGAAGGAATGCAACTATACTAAATGTGATATTGTTGAAACTTGCCTATGCTCATTAGGAAATAGCAATTTCAACTGTCTTCACCTCTGCTGTCTTCATCTATATTAGCCACATATATGCCTGATATACATATCTTAGCCAGACAGGTGTAAAGCCAAAGCACCTGTGCATGGTCTTTTAAACATAATATTTAGCATGATTCTGTTATGGTTTTTGTTTAAGCTGATTAGTATCTTGGACCTTTCCTGAATAGGTGAGGGGAAGTTCCCTTTGCACAGCAGGTGTGAAGCAACAATTTTGGGAAACTGCAAGAGTTGAGCTATATGATGCTTTGGCATATTTTAGTTCGAGTCTAGGAAATGACAGCTAACTTACTCCAAGCTCCCAATCAGACTAAACACTATATAGCTTCATACATTCTGTTTTGCCAAATCATGCCACCATGGGAACATGTGTTATATTTAATTAAAGCTTAGGCTTTTTTTTTTTAACAGATGTTGAAGAGTAGGTGTGACTGCCTAGCTCTAATAAATTAATATTCACATTTTTTCATTGTAAAAGTGGATGTTGCCCTTGGATCTCAGGTGTTTTTGCTTAGATTTAGTCTATGCAGCATCTGGTCTCCCTATTTATGTCAGGATCAGACATGTGCTCCTCAGAGTAGAATCTTTCCTTAAATTTGTCTCTGGTTTTGTGCTACCTTCTCAAGTTAATGGTGTACATGTTCATCAGTTCATCATGGTTTTTATATTATTTCATATAAAAAAACTGTTGCAAACAACTTGTTGATAGTCGATCAGTCAGTACAAATGACAGTCTAAAGACTGTCAGGGTAAAAATTGCTTTAGCAATGTCAGGATCCTTTTTCTGAGGCTCTGTAGGATGCATTATAACAGTATTTTCATTATATATACAAATTCAATTCTTCCTTATATGCATTTCTGAGCCTCTGTTTCTGAGTGAGTAAATCCAAAAAACTGATTTTAGAAGTTTTGTTTAACTTTTTTTTGCCTAGTCATTATTTCATGTTGTTACTGAGTATATGGAAATGATCAGCATCCATAAGACTAGCCAACTGAAAATGTTCCTGCAAAAATTTTTCTTTGCTTTGTAGACCTTTTTTTGTAATGATTTTTTTAAATTATTTTTTTATATTAATGATTAATGGTGTCAAAAGTAGAAGCTCATTTTTACATATTTCTTCATAAACTGCAACAAAAAGAATTGAATTTGAGAATTTTGAACTATGAGGATGCATTTATGTGAAATATGTATCAGAACTTGCAGGTGATGGTTTGTTATGAAGTGAACTTCTGATATTTAGGACATGTCCTGCTGCTGAGGTTGAGGTGTACATTGTGTGTAAAAGGTGGAACACAGGAGCATTCTAGCAAATAAGAAAATGATGCAGTGTCAGTGCTTTAGGGTAAAGATGCATGTGTGGTGTAAATGTGCCTTTTTGGCAACAACTTATAGTAGTGATTATAAATTAAAATTATAAACTAAGAAGTACAAGTAAATGGCATTTTTTATTTTAAGTGACAGTTTTCTATCATAGATAAAATGTCCTCACTATTATTTTTTAAGAAACGATACTTTGACATTAGGGAAAACATTACGTAGTCTGAATGAAGTAAATGTGCTGTCTGCCCAACTGCATTTTTGGGTAAGGTATTTTGGCTATTGGAGATAAGATAAATAAGAGACAAATGATTGAAACGTGAAGAAAGTGAAAAGAACAGTAGTGCTTAAGGTCAGTAAAGATAAAACTAAACCTTGTTTGCATTCTGATGACAAGTTCTTTGACAAGATAATCTTGTTGCTGAAAGCAATACCTATAGGAAACTTGACTACACAGTCTTCTCGGAAAATCGGCTACTAACAGTTCCTTAGTAAGAGAGAAAATGAAATATTACATGTAAAGTAAAAATTTCTGTTGCTTTTGTCAACAAATTATTTATGAGACATTAATGTATTTAGATAGACCTAGGCATGACAATAGTCAACTCAAAACCTTCAGGTAAAATATTGAGCTACAATTCAGAATACAATATGAAGTGATGTGACCATGGAAGAAAAAGTCATTTTAGGATAGTGTCCTGGTTTGAGGTAGAATGGGGTAAATTTTCTGGTTTGTGTTTGTACTAATATTTTTACTTGTTATTACGGTGTGTAAGATTGTTTACCATTGTATAATGTTTAAAGAAAAACGGAGGAATTGGTGGGGGATGGAAACTGGCTAGGCAGTTAACGACCGCCATCAACTTCTCAATAGGAAAACAAAGGGGAGCCTTCGAAGCCTCGGGCCGACCTTCGGCAGACCTAGCCAGCCTGGGGGAGGTAGACTAGTGAAGAAGGAACTCGTGGTNGTAGGCTTGTGAAGGACCAGATGTCTGATCATGGGAAAGTGAATGCACCCTCCATCCTAACAACACTCTGAGTCCACTCCACTGCTTATCCATGGGTCTGGAGCCTCATTTCAGCTATACACAAGAACAATACCACCTGCCCCAGAAGGAGTGCAGGAGTACCAGTCCCCAGCTGTCAGCTGTCTCTCCTGGATGGAGAATCAGTTCTGTGTTACAGGTAGAGTTGTTCCTTTCAAACCTGAAGTGCCTGAAGCATGTCCTGTTTGGACCCTGGACTCCAATCTTTACCACATGTTCTCTGATTATCACTTGCAGGAGACTGACAGAGCCTGTCACTGTTACCACCTTGGCCCCACTTAGGCACACAGGATCTCTGGCCAGTTGATGCAGTCATGGGACACCTTGACTGCTGACTCATATGCCCTCAAGGAGCAGTCAGCAGCAGCATTGGCTGGTCCACAGAATTTTGTCTTTTACTTCGGAAAGTCTCTTAACCTTGGAAAGTCATGCCTGTCTGATTTTGATTTCAATAGCAGGCAGAGAAATTTTAAAAGTGTATTCTTTGTAAGACCATAAAATCTGACTTAAAACAACCCAAATCACTTGTCATTAGCAAACAGTGGTAATAGAGGAATTGTGAGAATGATGAAAGTACGATATGGTCTATTGAGCCCTAAAGAACAGAAGAAATAATAATAGCTTAAATTGTTAATTATCACAGGGAGAAAAATATGCAAAACAGTCAGTAACAATGTGATATGACTATACATTTTGATTTAAATTTAAAATTTCAGCTAATTATTGATAATTTTTTTTTTTACTTTGATGTGAAAGACTAGTTTTCAGTATGGTGTTATTTTCCTGTAAGAGTTGGCTTGTAAAATCATTATTGGAAGATTGCTGACAAATTTTTGATAACAGGAACTCCTGATGATTTCACTTAAGGGAAATTTGTCTCTGAAATCTCTTTTCCTGGCACAGAATGATTAATAGCTTTCCTAAGAAATAATGCCAAATCTATTTAACTGAAATACAATTTCATGAAGTTACAATAGCAAACACGGGGTGATCTCATCCCACTTTATCTGTTCTACACATCATGCTGCAAATCAGGGAGAGAAGATAAGAGAAAAATATCCATATCTTTAACAGGGCACATGGGTGTGCCAACAAATGAGAGGATGTTGGTCAGGAAATAAGATCTATTCAACATGACTTAAAAATCCACAAAGTAGTGTTTTGAGCACTTTGAGATTTAATTCATGTTGGGAAGAGTCTACAAGCCATTTGGAAGCATGTATCATGTTTCATAACAGTAGTGCTGATCCCTCTCTTTTGGGACCATGCTTGATGATTCCCAGGCTTAGCTGCCAGGCTAAAAGGATATGTCATAATTAAAACCTCAAGATGTAGGTTGTTGGCATTTTGGCAAACAACTCAAACATTTCATTCATGCTAGTATCTGATTCAATGGTACTAACAAATTTGACAAAACCCTGCTTTTAGCCCTTGTCCTTAAGGTCTTACGGAATTCTCTTACCTTTTTGAGGAAATGGTTACACGGATACACATTTTAATTGAGAGACAGAAATATCAAAAGCATGATGATCTCTTCACTATTGCATGAATGAAGGTATATGTTTATATCTTTATATATATACATGTATAAACAATTTCACACAGGGCTCTCTGTCAATCAGTGACTGACAAAAGGCTGGCAACTGTTCCTGATTATGTTTTGACAGCTGTGGATGATATTAAACAATGAAACTGATTAAATGCCACTTAGAGTATTACATTCACTTCATCTTTACATTTGATAATGGCTTTCATTACTAAGTTTTGCTGGATTAATTTAATGCTATGTCTTTTTAGATAAAAAAAGTAACAAAGTTGGAAATAAGTGAAAAGCTTGAAAGTGTGAGTACTTTGTGTTACAGTATTTTCTGATTTTCTGGCTCTTCTGTGATCTCTGATATGAAAGAAACTACCTTTCTAACTTAGGAAATTCATTAATGTCAACTAAATTATCCTTGTCACAAGAATATGTTCTGGTTCAGATGAGATAAGTGCCAAAATTTCTCCAGAATGTCCCTTAAGAATTAACCTTTCTTATGTTAAAGGTCTCATATTCAGTTTTGATGCTCTGTGAAAAAGTTTAGTCTGAGAATCCTCTTTTCCAAGTCTAAGATCTGGCTAAAATGTTACTCAGAATGGTGATAAATGAAGCACTACACTGAAAAGCTGAAAATCAGTAAGATCATTCAATGCAGTGATTCAGCTATACCTTTTTTTCTGCTTTTCCATTGAGGAAACTAGAAAGAGGATGAAATACAATGAAAGCTAGTCTGAATAACTACAACTTTTTTATTAATTAAAAAAATATTTCTAAATAAAAATGTTTATGGAGTATACACCTTGGCTTCTAAGTTGAGGAAATGATTTAGTTAAATTAAGCAAAACCATTTTTTTCCTGTTGGGCAAGCAATTTATAGGTTGCATTCCCTATCTTTTTTTTTTCCCTCAGATACTGGACCTCTCAAAAATCTTTTCTAATAGACTAGGATGCAAAACTATATACTGTTGTTTAAAATAATGCAAAGGCACATATTTTTTATGAGTAGCCTGTCCATTTGAGGAGAGCAAAGCAGTTCCTATTGAGCAGACCTATATGGATTATTAAGCATCACTGACTGTATGTCCCTGAGATGCAATGACTTCACAAACTTAACTTGGGATTTCATTTTCCTGTTATACAAGGTCTGTGAGGTAAAATCCACACATGAACTGTGCAAAATGTATTCACTGTTTTATTCTTAATGTCTGGACTAAAAATATAAGATAATATACTTGAAATCTATGAAACTAGGGTAGATTATGTTTGTCTACTAGAACAAAACTTGTTTGTTTCATTGTCTAAACTGATGTATATGGTTCATTATTATATGCCTAACTAGTAGCTATAATTTTCATAGACCTGCAGTAATTCTGTTTCTTCCTCACCTTAAGCAGATCATCTACCTTTAGTTTCTTAACTTGCCTTCAAGGTTTTTCCCCTTTTAAATATACAGTTCCCATGTATCTATAAATCATCATGAGTATAAATAAATGCATATGACAAGTGTTCTTCTGAGTATTTCCTCATTAAAGTAACTTCATGGAATTTCCTTGCATTTCAAGACACTATCTTGCTTCAGAAAAATTTACAAAGACTCTGGGAGTTATGTCCAACAAAATGTGTTCATTATAGAGAGTGAAAGAAAGAAACCTAATAGCACTTCAGTTATTGATGCATGAAGATAAAATATTATACTGTCAGAGGAGATATGATTTTAATCTGTTGGGAAAGATATACTACACAAACTGACTTTCCAATATTCAATGCTAAGTTCCCTATTGCCATGTAGAAACCAAAAATTAATAAAATAATTGCATCAAAAAATATCTTTTAATCATAAACTTCTCAGACTTAAACTATCTGGAAACAGCTCTATTAAGGCCTCGGAATTCATAGCAAAATGTCAATGAATATGAACATAAACCTAATATCCACAAGCTCTAAGGAGAATACAAATGATTGACTTTCTATTCTTCAGTCGATAACTTATTGACAGTTCTAGGTACAAATGACAAAACAAAGAGCAGAAATCAATAACAATGGAGCAAAGATCAGATCAATACCTGAATTTCTCATTAATGGAGTGAATGACAGTTTTACTCACTGTGACAGAAAAAGACAACAGCCTCATGCCCTTTCTAATTGAGAATGGAAGGGCAGAGGCCAAATATGCTCAGCAAATGTTAATCTGAAGTTTCTTTAGACCAAAAAACCCTTGTATCTATGAAATTAATTTTTAAACAGATATATGATCTCTAGAGTGAAGTCCAACAGACATCATAAGAAATTATGGATAAGCACTTACAATGCTGTTACAGAATATAAACCTGCTTTTACAAACAGAGCTGCTGCGCAGTTATAGGCTCCAGAGCAGAAGAATGTTCATGAATTTACCATTTTGAGAAATGAAGTAACTGTGAGGCTGGAGTGAAGCATGGGAGCTCCACGGTGTTTGTCACTTAGGTAAAAAAAAAGAACAGAAGCCTTTTGTACTTTTCAGAAAAGCATAATGATGAGAACAACATTTATGTCACATTTATTTTCTGATCTTCAGTCAAAATAAATTGATGAGGTAAATTCCTGATAATGACTGTGAATTGTATAGATAAAAAAGTAAATAAACTAATAAAAACAAATATCAATTGAGCCAGTTCAGTCTAATAATGCACAAGAGGGACTATACTGGTTTCCCAAAGTCTCATTCTGCTTCATGGATGACCTGTGGCTTGTGCATAATCTTTTCATAATTTTTAATAGCCTATTGTATTAAAGACAACCCAATTCAGTAGTAGTACACTGGTAAAGTTTTGTATATATGCACATTTTTCCCACTTGTGAACTTCTGACCATTCCTACAGCAGAATTCCTTTATGCAAATTTTTAAGGCAGATTCCAATTTTCTAATGAAAATTACTAGGACATGCTATTATTTCAGATAAATAATTTTTTTCCATTTTTGTAAATAAGTAAGTGAAATTCCTGTTCTAAAGAGAGTATCATGCAAAGTTCCAATCCATAAAAAAATAAAATTTCACAAATTGTGGTTAGTCTGATTAAGAGTATCTTGGCTTTACCAGAGAAGACAATGACTGAGGTGAAAGTTTTACAGTAATTTAATTCATGTTTACCAATTATATATAAAAAAATACGTATATAAACCATTGTATTTTAAAATTTCAAGTAGAGAAGCATATGGAAGAAGTATGCTTCTAAATAATAAGGAAAATATGGGACTCTAAAACAAATCTGACTGATGAGAATGGGCACATGTGGCACCGCTAGTCATAGGCTGATACTGAAGCAAAGCATATGTGCATAGGCTTGGTAGTGCAGAGAAGCAGATGAAGTAATGTGCAAAGACAGCAAAGAGAAATGCTTCAAAATTTTTTGGTGTATTCAGTTCTTTTGAGCATCTCTCAAACAGTTTATATTTTCTCCTTTTCTACTGATACCTTGTAGAAGTCTTTGCCAGAATTGGAAAGCGTGGAAGTTTTCAGCATTTATTACTCCTATTGAAAAATTAGCTATACTTAATAATAAAGTAGTGAGGAAAAAGCTATTTTTTTCAGTCTTTAGGCAGTAGGTTGTTCTGTCTTTTAGAAGTTTTAGTTCTAACATGAAAAATGGTCAAACGATGTGCAATGGGGAAATTTTCTAAATCAATTTAAATAAGGAAGCTACTCAAGTAGAGTAGGTTTCCTACGGTCATGTCCTGTTAGTGTTTCACTGTCAAAAGACTCAGAACCTATAGACTATTATCAAAAGTTTGAGTCTTCCACTTTGGGAAACCTCTGTTCAATCACCTTCACTGTAGAATGTACAGAAAGATCAGAAGTTAACTACTTTAATTAATTATGACATGAAATAAAGTATTGGATGGGTACAGAATGGACGACAAGTAGAAAGAGGCAAAAGTCTCCTTTTTTTGTTCTACAATCTACTTAAGGTGAGATAGATAAATCTTCCTTAAATTTTCATGTTTTTCTCTATGATGCAAAAGGTCTAAAGACACTGTCTGTCCCAGAGACAGTCACTGACTGGTGTGGTGTTAATACCTGTCAACGTGCCTGTTGAGTCTGGTTGCTTCTATTCATTCACAGTGTGGAACACAGTGACAGGTCACCTCTATGCTTTATGCCATGTCAACTGATACTTCTGTGCTAAACTGGAAAAACAGTGGCAAGAGAAGATGATCTATCAAACCTTATCAGCCTCACAGTTCCCAAAGAAAAGCATTATCACACGCAGTTTTTGGAATGGGAAAGATAGGTGCTCTCTTTTTTTGCTTGAATTTTTTCCTTTTCAGAAAAGATCAAACTGATCAACTATTTATCTGTTGCCAGAGTATAAAGTCGAGATAGTTCAGGGAATACTGAACTTTTCTTACACAATTCCAATGAGGAAATTGTTCCAGAGATGCAGGATAAAACTAATTTACTGTCTACTTATTTCCCACTGCTGACACACCAACAGACAACAAAAAGTTGTGTGAGAGGAGGATGAGTTTTGCATTTCCTGGAGGAGTAGGAAGAAGCAGCAGAGCAGCTTGTCTACAACCAAATATAGAAAAAGTATTCCAATCAAGAGTGTTAACTTGCTAGAAAGATTAATCCAAGAAGACTTGTTTCCTGAAAATTTTTTTGGCAGTAATGAATTTTTCCTTTAACAAAGAATGTGATACACCATTCTTCAAGTTGTGATTTACTGTTCCTACTCTCTCTGAGTGCTGGAATTCATTCACCACATGAATTATACCTTTTAAGATCTCCTGTATTAATGAAGAGATAGGACTCTCAACAGAGTTTGGTAAAATGGATAGTGGGATCCAGAAAAATAGAAGAGCCAGGATGCACTCCCACTACTGCTTCCACAGGATTCTTCAATTAGTTCTAACATGGAAATGGTCAAACCATGTGTAATGGGGAAATTTTCTAAATTAGTTTAACTAAAGCGGCTATGGAATCACAGAGTAGATGAGAAGGGGAAAGGAACCTGTGGAGACTGGCTAGTCCAAGCCCTCAGACAAAGCAGGGTCTGAGAAGCAATCACTAGAGTTAGTCCAGGAAAACTTCTGATCTGTCTGACTCCAATTCTGGTGTAGGATATATCAGTTCCATTCAGCCTTTCCCTCTTTATGTCTTCTTCCAACTTCTCTGAAACTGGAAATTCTTTGAATTTATTATGATTTGATAAAAAAATGCATCAGTTTAAAATATGCCTTGCTCCTCTTTATCTAATTTTCTTCATTCTTTTATGTTTTATATAAACAATACTAATAGTAAAAATTCATATTGATGATCCATGTTTTAACAGTTACTCCCCTATATTGCAACTTATTTTTTGCTGCTGATAAATTTTTGCACAGAAAGCCAATATTGATTTCCATGGTACTTTGTTAAATTTTTAAAAAGGAAGAAAATTCCACAACACAACTGACAATGCCTAAACCAAGGTTTAGACATACTCTATTTAATTAAAGGTGCACAGGATGGACATACATCTTTTAGGTGTACTTAATCTTTTTCTTATTTTAACTTCTTCAGAATAACTGAATGAAGTGTACACAGATGGCAGGAGCTCTGTAATTCAATAAGTAATTGAGGCCAGAATAATCAGTCTTTTGCAATTACTCCGTTCCACACTCATACATGGAAGATTATGCATCATGTATCAGAGTGTATTAAAATTTACTGGGATCTTCTTGCTGTACTATACTGGAAAATATTCGTTAGGGATAAATTTTGAGACTACTAGTCTGGACAAGAGTAGGATATTCCTGAAGTGCTCCTTGATCTGGCAAAATTTCTAAGTAGCACAACTATATACGTCAGGAAAACTTTTAAATGGAGCCCAAATTTAAATTCTTTTCAGACTGATTGTCCTGCATATTACTGAGGTTTTCCTTTCTTTGATATCTTTGGCTTGTGAAGTGGAAACAACCTTTATTCCTGCCTTTAAGTCAGGGATCCCCGATGCAATTTCTTTCTCTCACCTACTTTGTAGTTTCATTCAGAGAGAGTAGCAGTGAAGTAAAGCTGATGTGGGAAACATGGCTTAGCAAGCTAAGCTTGCTTGTGTACATAGAAAAGGGTAATGAAAGGGCATCTTAAAAGTAACCCAGTATGCTAATAAATATTTCTAAAGAAATTAGTATGGGTGTTGGGCTCCAGTAATTACATTTGGATATTTTTTGTTCAAGAGCCATAATGCCTAATGCAAGACCCAGTTTGGGGCAAGTTTATGTTTTAGATCAATCTTTAATATAGAATGTGCAGAAGCAAGAAAAAAACATGCTTCTTTGATATGCGGAACAGTAGTGAAAGAAATCACCTCCCTCAGTTAAGTGGTGTTTCAATTTTTGGGAGAATACTCCAGTCCATTACTGTATACAGAAACTATTTTTTAGGTAAGTCCTAAGTCTTGCAGCTTAGAACACTGAACACATTTCACTTAGCTTGTATAATAGGCATTTTTATGTAGCAGGAGTGACAAGAATAAAAAGGTTGTATTCTACAATTAGAGTTCTCCATTAATTACTTTTATGAGATATAAGCAAATGACATGAGTCTGAAACGAAAATATCATCTCAAGTAATAAAAAAACTTAACTGTGACCTCAAGTGGAATTAACTGACCAGTGAGTAGCAGCATAAAAATTCAAAATAGCCAAGGAGTTCATTTTTAGGTCAATATGCACCTAAATACTTCATACTAAACAGCAAGTGTAGTAAAAAAAATACAAAACCCACAATACTTATAAATAGCCTCCTAAAGCTTTCTTCCTATCTAAACTATAAAGCAAAATTTCACAGTGGCAACATAGCATAACTGTAAGGTAATGAAGTGGTACAATCTTCTTTAGCTGTCATATATGAGCTAAGCAGAATGTCTCCAGATTAATTAAAGGCTAGAGGTGGTACAAAGATTATTTGCCTATGTGTTAAGGATCATTGAATACCCAAGAATTAGGTCTTCCAGAATGTCAGATATCATGTGTGCCCAAGTAGTCCAGAAGACAAAGATGGAAAGATGACCCCAACACTAAAGTGACTTCTTTTTTATTCCCTCCACCTGCAGGCTTTAAACAGTTTTTTCAACCATTTTCCTTTCAAAAAAACCCCTGTTTACATTTTTTGAGGTTCCTGTTCTATATTGCTTACCTACTAGAGCAGAGGCATTAGGAAACACTTCAGAGTTCACTTTGGTTCTGTGTACAATACATTTTATGAGTCTTTTGGTGCGCATATGAAATTCAAGCAATAGGAAGCAGTGTTGAAGCAATTGCATCAATGGCCACAGTATTGTGGGCCAGACTATAGAGATGGAAACACATGCAAACATGTATTAATTTAATTTAATTTGAAGTTAGGATGATTTTACGCTATGGTCAAGTAGGACATCTTGCTAATCCTTTCTTGATCTTCTTCATGTGAACCTATAATTGCACAGTTCTTTATGATGTGATCTTTCACGATTTCTCTTTTTTTTTTTTAATTGCCCTTTTAACTAGTCTGCTGAAAAAAGGAAGTGTTTCTGTATTGTATTTGGTTGCAAGGTCTTTCACCTCATTTTTTACAAAGTTGGCTGGTATGTAAAGTTTAGGCAGGAATCTGGAGGGTGGTCATGTAATTTAGATTGCTGAATGCTAACAATGGAGGATGGATTCCTTGCTATTCATGCTGTGTAATCTGACTCTTAGTTCACATACTGTTGTTTTCTCAGTTTGGCTGAGTTATTGTGACTTTTCTAAATAATAACACATTGAAAAAACTAAATAAATAGTAATAAAGCACAGTAATAGTACATGTCATTTATTTCCCTCTCTCGTGATTGCTCTATGCACAAGACAGACATGTACACTAACCCAAAGAAATTAAATCTTCATTCCATTGATAACAATTTGCGGGTTTTTTTCCAGTACCATGTTTAAGGCACCCCTGCCCATAACCCGACTCCTGTTCCTGTGCTAATTTGCTCATAATTAAATTGCTGTTCTTTTTTAAATTAAATTCTATAAAGACTAGCATTTTGAATCAACAACTCTGAATTTAAAAAATAATGAGATTTCATGAGTGATATGTACCGAATGCATTCACAGATCACTAGTTGAAATCTGAGGCATTTTTCTTCAGTATTCACCTAGTTATGATGATCATGATAAGGAAATAACTACACGCAAGTTTTCTAAAGAAAAGTATGAAATTTACCAGCTACTATGATTTAGATACCACTTAAAATTTTATGACATTTATAATTATGCTAGTATGTACAGGGAATATAAAAATTATAGCGCCTTATTGGAAGAACTGACCACATTTGGACTAACACTCTTAAAATTAACCTTGTGCAAGTACAGTTTTCTTGCCTGGGGACCCAATTTCTTGGTGTCAGTGCTTCTTTTGAAGAAATATTCTGACTGCAGGAAATTGTAAATGAGCTCTAAGATTAAAAAATATACCTACTGAAGTAATGCGTTATTCTAGTTTGAATTAAATTTTTTTTAGAATTAAGTTCATGTTGAAGTTTTTGAAACTATTATTTTTCTTTATTAAAAATAGTCTGAGAAACAGTTGGAAATTGTCAGAAATGTCAGTTAGGTCTTTGATATATTTTCTAACTTCTAGAAAATGAGTAATAGGAAAATAGAGTGTAATTAGTACAAGACTTCTTCACAGACACTTTGAATTCACTTGTTTCAAATGAACTGCTATGCAAAGCTGGCATACAGTGTGCCTCTTTATATTATTTTAAGTAAAATGGATTCCTTGCTGTGATAAGTGATGCAATTGTAAATTTCAACTGAAAAGTGATTCTGATAAATCAGTGGGTAGCATTTTTATTTGAGTAACAATGATGTTATTCAACAACTATAATAAGTGGTCTGAAATACAAAGCTATAGACAAAAACAGTGCAAAGTCATTGTTATCTTTTGAATTTCAATTTCTTGTCCTTGAGAAGAGGTTCTGAGACCTGTTTGGATGAATTTTTATGAACTAATGAAGAGTAGCAATGAAAGAACATATCAGTGTAAAAAAAGATCTGACAAACTTTTTCATATTATTTTAAAGATTGAAACAATCTTTCAAATCACTTGAAATTAAATGAATATTATAGAATGCATTTCTTAATTCATATTCAGTCGACCTGGATACAGTTAATGAAGAGCACAGAGCTCATATACCATGAGAAATCAGTGCTGTTTTTTCCTTTTGCCAAGTCTGTCTGACAGGTAAGGAACAAGCAACAGATGTCTAGAAGACAAATACTCTGAAGTGAATTATCTTTTGCTGATTTCTCTATTGATTTGATGAGGATAGAGTGAAATAGTGAACTTAAGTAGCAAAAGATCAATAAATATTAATTTTCAGCTGTAACTTTAATACTCTGACCCTGTACCTTCACGTGGAAAACTGTAAGTAACTTTTCTGTTCACAAAAGACAAGTTACTCACTATGTGCTAATATATAGCTGGGACTTGTGCTTCTGACTGGAATAGACCAGACACACTGAACCAAAGAAGAGTAAATACCTCATTTTTGCCTGAAAACATACAAGGAGGGAATGGAGAACAGAAATTAAATTAACAAGGAAATAAGGTTGTGCTATGTACTGTACTAAGGGGTACAGAAGATTCAGTGTTAAATATTTCCCTCCATTCCTGTTGCTTCATGTGGCTTTAACCTATCTAATGTCAAATTCTTATTTTTCCTGTAAATTCTTATCTTAGACATTTCAGAGGAAATTCCATGGAAGACTTGTAAGGGAGAAATGTAGACAGATGATACAGAGGAAATAGAACTCTTCTGTTGAAAAGTTATTAGTAACAACATCAAGCCCTCTGATACAGCTGAAGTCAACAGTCAAATTTTTACAGATATTATCCTTTCTAATCTATTCATAGAACCAGTGAAGGAATGTTTAAGCAACAACTCTCAGAAGGTGCTGTGGAGCGCTTCATTCTGCACTGTTTGACTTACTCCCAACAGGATATCAATACACAAAGTAGTTCATTAGGGTTGGGTGTCTAATTGCCTAGCTGAAGTTTCCATCCTTATTAGTGCCATGGAAATGATGTAGCTGGGAGATACTAACTGAACAGCACCAGTGCACATCAATCAGACTGGTGCAACAGTCACCTTGTTTGCTGTGCAGTAAAGTCAAGACTGAGAAGCTCGAACTGTTTAACTTCACAGCATAAGTAGGAAAAGCTCTTGGTCTTAATGTGAGTTTGGAGGGTGATTGAGGTAGGTAACTTCTACTAAGACTGCAGTCTCATTGGGTGACTGTAATCTGTGAGTAAATTCCTTATATCTAAGACATCCTTACGAAGTAGATTCCCAAACTTCAGCAGAAGCCCTCTTTAACCAAGTAATTTTAAAATAATTGTTGTATTTAGATACTGTTTCTAGGAAGTTCTTCAAGACTCACCTTTTCAGCTGTTCCTTAAGAATCTTGAATGAAGTCAAACCAGCATTAGAGATCATGGAATGTGTTAACTATTTGGGTGATTACATTCACTTAATTGTTCTTTCATTATTTTACTTGATTTGAATTTCTAGCTTTCTAAAGTATTGGTTATCTATGTTCCATTATGCATAAAGCATGGAAAATTATTATATTGCAGTATAGCTTTATACTATTGTGTAAAACTATAAAGTTACACTGAATGAGGAGGAAATAATTATAGGCAAAACAATTTGTTCTGATTTGGCTAGGGTATAGTTTTCTCTATTGTAGATTCTATGGTTTAGGATTTGTAATTGAAACAGTGGCCTCTCTGGAGGTGTTAAAAGCCAGGCTGGATAAGCCACTGAGCAATCTGATCTAGTGGGAGGTGTCAATGCCTATATGTTACAATGTTACAATCTCTAGGCTACCAATTATGGGACATTTAAAGATGGGTCATACATTATATTAAACATATAACTATAACATAATTGACAAATTCTGAAAGAATTTTATTAAGATCAGTGAAAACTGTTTTACAACTGTAATCAAAATATGTGGGACAAGAAAGTATCATTTCTTTTTTGACAATACAAAGATACATGTATAAACCTGAAGGAAATTTCTAAAATCACATCCTAACAGAATGTTATTAAATTACTTTAAAATTATGGCAACTAAGGGTGTGGATTTCACAGGCAGCAGGGTGCAGTTAAAGTGATTTGAATGCAGATTAGTTACATTTTTCTGAAAGATACTTATGTGATAAAACTAATTGAAACTGATGCAAAGAAAAAAGCAAAATACACTTGAAAGAATATTTTCCCACCTCAAATACACAACAGAGATACTGTGAGTCCATACTACAGATGAGTTGGTCGGATAGGAGAAGTCTTAAACCAGGTTGGATCAGGCATCGAGCAACCTGGTCTAGTGGATGGTGTTCCTGGTGATCTTCAAGGTCCTTTCCAACCCAAACCATTCTATAATTCTATGATTATGAAAATGCAGATGATTGGATGGTTGGAGACTTAATAACATACACTGAAGAATTCTAATAAAAACTAATCTTAATGACAACAAGTTTAGGGATGCTAAAAATTTTATGATAAATATGTCTAAGCAAGACAATAATAAAAGATCTCGATGACAGTGGAAGCTAGTTTTCTGTTGTGAGAGACAAAGGCAAATTTAAAAAAGCAGATAGGTTACAAACAGCTAAATGTTTCTGGTCTGAAGCAGATATATATAAGCCACCATTTCCAAATAAAGAATAGGCAAATACAAAATATGTGGAAGCTATTACTATCTCACATTCTTAAATTAAGTTGGCACTTCCAATTTCAAGATTGTGCTCGCAGGTAGTTGGATTACTTCTTAAAATAACTAAATTTCAGTAAGTTAGATATCAAAACAAAAACTCCCTCAACTCAGACATAATGAATAGAATTAACATTTAGTAAAAAGCTACAACCCTGAAGATATAGTCTTAAAAAACAGTTGGAAATTGGAATATATGAAATGGCATGTGATGAAATGTTAATCCATGATGTGGGTAAATCAAATCTGGATGGTTATGAGAAGTGACCAGCTTTAGAATGTCTCAACATTTTCAATAAAGTTATCTGAAGAAAGAGTCTTCAAAAAGTGGAAAAAAATCTAGGGATGGGGGTAACAATAGGAGAGTAGAAAAGCTAGTGTCTATTTGTTTTGTCTAAAATCTGTATAGCTCTATTGTGGTTTTCTATATCTATCTATGTGTACATCTTTAATACTAGGATCTGTTTCTCCTTAATAAATTGATAAATTTAGTGTGACGACTATTTTTGCTAACTTTGGTAAATCATGAAATATATTGCATTCTGTTTCTCCCATATGCCCCAGAATCCTGAAGAAAAATATGGTTGATTCTCTGGAACTATTCTTCTTGGGACTTCTCCTAACATATGATATATGTGGCTTTTTGTTCATTTGTTTCCAAAAGCTATTTATAAAAGTGCAGTTCCCTGCAAACAGATTTTCTTCCACACAGTTTAACAAGTCTTTTTTTCTTAATTTCTTTGAATTAATTTATTATGCTAACATCAGCAGTTCTTCTGTTTGACTGACTTTAACTTTTTTACATTATAGCTGCTGTGTTTTGTAGTTGCTGCTTTTACATATAAAGACCAGGCTATGGTAAAAGAAAATTTTAGTAAAAGGCTACATTTCCAAGTCAGGGAAGAAGATATTTTATGTGGCCAGGCTCCTCTTTAGCTCCTTGTATGATTCATTAGAAATCATTCAGTGAAGCCTATCGATTTTTAGTTATTTGTTTATTCATATATTTCTTGATATTATAGCTCACTGAACTCATATCAGTTTATTTTCTTTACAAAAATTTGATACTCAAAGCTGAATGCACTGCTGTAGGTGGCATCACATCAGTATCTTAGAGAACTTCTACTGGACTTTTGGTTGGTAAGGTAAAGTATATGCAATCCAAAATTTGTATTAGCTGTCTTATTTTACCTCAGCAATGTTTTATGTTGAAAGCTGCTATCTAATTTCCTGTGCTGTATTCCTAGGATTAATACTTTCCAGGTTGTTGCCTGTCTTTCACTCTTTATTGGATTTTATTAATCCCTTTACATATTCTGAAGCTTACTTTTTATCACACTGATTTTTCTTCCCTTTGTGCTAATTTCTGAGTCCCCATTGGTATTTGCAACTCTTCTAAATCTAAGTTCCCTTACCAATTTCCTTGTTTGCTATTTTCTGTTAAATAGTAATTGAAATTATCTATCTAATTCCTAGGTCCTCAATTTTTTTCTCAAGTTGGCATATTGTTCTAATTTTAGATAGAAGAAAATAAATTTTCTTGTCAACAGTTTAATTTTTCAGTTAAGGAATGTCACTCTGAAATTATCATTATGTTTTCCAGACAATATCAGCTTCCAGAGTGACAATGTCTGACGTTTCTAGTGAATACCAGGAAATGGTATGGAGAGAGACTTTGCTTGTACTCATTCCTATGACAACCGATGTCCGGTCATTTCGTTATGTTCCACAGTAGAGGGCAAGGAGCAAAAAAGCTTAAAGGGGTCTCAACTATGGGGAAGAGTGGACAGGACAGGAGATGTAAAATATTTTCTTATTATCTTTTCTTTTCATTAATGTTTCATTAAAATACTTTTGGTTCTCTTTTCAACCCCTAAGTTTCTCTCTCCCTTTCTCTCTTCCTTGTTTTCTTGACTGAAGAGAGTAGAGAGCATCTGCCTGTTGTTATGTGGCCAGTGTAGTGTAAACTATGACATATACAGAGATTTGCAAATAGTACTTAAAATACTATTTAAATACTATTCAAATTGTATTCCTCAGTCAGGCTTCAGTGTACTATTTCTCTGAAGTACAAATGCAAAAATTAATGAGAGATGAAAAATAAAATTTCCTTGTTCAATTGCTTGAATTGAAAACCAGGTTCAGTATTGCCACTGACTTCAACAGAGAAGTAATATTTCAACATACTCTATCAATAATTAAAAGAACATCCTGCACAAACTATTTAGGTTATCTATTTTTTAACATATATGCATCTTAAGAATGAGATTATCTATTTTATTTTCTGGAAAAAAGAATATTTAACATATTTTTTTCTTTTACTTAAATATGAATCCTAACACCCTCACTCAGTCGCATACATTATTTTATTGGATTGTCAAGCTTGCTTTCTGTAGGTTGCACTACTTGGTTAGATATTCTTGATCATCTTCAGCCTCAAGGGCTTTTTCTCTGTCACCTTTATTGAACATAATAGATCTGTTCCCTAGCAAAAGCAAAATGATTTTACTGAAATTAAGAGAACTCATGACTATTTATATGAGCTGGAGCCTATTTATGCATATATGTGTCTTCATTCTGCTTCACATTTCTATGTGACAGAA
Source organism: Turnix velox (assembly GCA_013400935.1). Classification (NCBI taxonomy): domain Eukaryota; kingdom Metazoa; phylum Chordata; class Aves; order Charadriiformes; family Turnicidae; genus Turnix; species Turnix velox. The sequence continues at coordinate 456,419 of VZTY01035477.1, read as the reverse complement.
TTCTGGGGATGCTGCTCTCCAAATAGTCTCTCTGAGTATTAAATTCTGTATACTGTCATAGTACTTTAAAATAAATGTCATACAATCACATGTTAAGAGTAAAGAGTTTTTATTCTTTACTGGGAAGTAGTATCCAAACTTACTATTATATATAAGACAATAAAAAAAAATGTGTCTAAATCTATGAATATCAGAATTGTTCATAATTGTTACACTGGGAATATAGGCATTTCAGTGCTATCTTTATCTTGATATATAGTAATATCAATGTTGGGATGTGATTGCATTAATAATTTTAATAATTTATTATATTAATAATGTATGAACTTTATTTTCTTTTCACTTTGTCATTCAGAAAACAATAGAAAAAAACGCTCTGCAAGCTCCATTCTCATTTGGACTGAATGCATTAAGTATCATTATCTTAGAAATACAACAGATATGGAAACATGTGGAGCCTGTGGATTCCAGCTGAGAACTGAAGGGAGCTTTTGAGCAATATTACTAACTAAACTTGTTCACTAGGCCTCTTATTTTTCCAGGAGTTGGGAAAACAATTATAACATCTAAAATGATTAATTTTTAACATAAATTTCTATTAAATATATGAGAATGCAGGGGTGTTCTGTGAGGGAGGCTTGAAATTGCTCACAAACTTGTGTTCTTTGGGGAAGCCAGGAACAAGAAAAAGACCTGTGAGGGCCATAATTGCCAGACACAGATTCCATGATATAGTTGAACATTTCCTACATTCTAGCCTCTAGTTCCTGATCCTCAGGTTACATGTCTTATTTGTAGATACAGCTCCTAGGACTTGGAAGGTCATCTTCCATGTTTATAAGCTTACTTTGAAACTAAATACTCTGAAATCCATTATCATAATAGTATTGTATTTCCATAAGCATTTTACTGTTTTATTTTATTAAAAGCTAGTAAAACTACTTCACTTACAATTTTTTCTTAGGTTGCTTTCTTGTTCCTGAAATTCTTATTTTTTTTTTAAAGTAATCTCAGAAACCTGAATTCAGACTTTAGCAGCTAATATTTCTGGAAGTGGCTGACCATGTTACCCTCTCATAAGACATAATTGAGCTCTGTGATCACATTAAACAGAACTTTATAATTTTACAGTGCATCATAATAACTCACAAATGGTATTTTATTCAGAATGATCCTGGTACACAAACTACCAAAATACATTCTCAACAGTCTGAGTCACTGAATAAGGATATTGGAATAAGAATATTCCTGGAAAAAGAAAAGAGTGGACTTTGGGAGTTCTGGTATTTCCTGTCCATTCTGTGCAATTAAGAGACAGTCAACAGAGTCCACTGCTTTATCTTTTTCCTTTTCCTTTTTTCTTTTTCTTTAACTTTATATTTTTCTTCTTTTTCAATTTTTTTTAATTTTTAGTTTTGCTTTTATTTTTTCCTTCTCCTTCTTCTTCTCCTTCTCCTTCTTTCTTTCTCATACAGATTAAGAGTGAAAAGAGTGGAGACTGTTATGGTGATTATCTGCCATCTGTTGATTTCAGCACTTCAGCTGCTTTAGAATCCTCTGGAAAACAGCTCTTTCTTGATAGAAGGTTGAATGTACACTCAAAGGTAGCTTCAGCTGAGCAAGTGCCCAGCTAATCCCCTTAGCATACAGGGACAAGGCTGCCACCAGCCCTAATTGATTCTGAAATGAATCTGTATAGAAAATTAGAAGGTTTGGATTCCCATGTGAGCTTCAATAAAGAGCCAGGATGTAAGCCTGACAGCTGAATGGATTCAGAAATGAAAATCTGATAAGCTGCTTAAAATTGTACTTAAGTACAGAAATGATTTGAATGCTCTTGTTAATGGCACATTGTATATTGTCACCCAGTTAATTATCTCCGAAGATGAGTTCTTGCAGAGGAGAAGACATGCCAGGCTTCCACAGCCTTTTCTCATCACATATTTATTGAATTCCACACTCCTTGCCAGTAGCTGGAAGGCAGAAATAAAGGATTAGGGGACTGAAGTTCCTCTGTGGCTGTCAGTTCATTGCGCCAAACTTCAAATATGAACTGTTACATGTACTGTCACAGGCATTTCCTTTACATCTTAATTTGCAAATGAGGAGCTGACATTTGTTATGCCTTGTATTTGCACACATGAAAAGCAAATACTGTCACTGCTGGCTATTTTGTTTATCCCTTTGGAGATAGTGTATGGCCTATTTATGAATTTTCTTCAGATTTTTTTTTCTCAACAAGATAGTCATGAAGCTACATGCCCTCATATTTTATTCAGGAAGCCTATCTGCAGTTTATGAAGCGTGCCCTGCATGCAACAACTATTTAAAATGTTACTTTAAATCTGTTTCTGTTTTGCTGGTTAACAATTTTTTGATAAGTGTTCCTATTTTGTGTATGTTTCATATAGAAGGCTTCTTAAGGTTTTGTGTTCATAAAAATGCACCCTCTTTATGTGTTTCATATGTTTTACACACCTTTCTGCATTTGTATTAATAGTGGAGAGGGAAAAGGATTGTGTTGGAGGCACAAACTTTCCTATCCATTGCAATGTCATAACTTACCTTCAGATACAAACTGGAAAAGAAACAAAGATGGAAGAAGAAATTAAGTGGAAAGCTCATTGGAGAAAGCTATCCGTGAGCAAAATAAATGTTTAGGGACAACACTATAGAAACACAGAATCATCCTCTCAAATACTCGAGAAGGTGTCATTGAGGTGTAAAAACTGTAAATTTCCATATTTTTTGATTAATAGCTTCAATATATTTCTCTGAAAAAAATAGCCTTGTCTTTCTGCACTGAGTTTAAGGAGATTTTGTTAAAACAGCAGTCTGTGCTGACTGTTGTAACCATAGAGAACTTCTTGAGGAATGCTCATGTCCTTTCTCCTTCTGATTCTGCTTCACACTTTGGGCATGATTCCTTTTATTTTGACTGAGTGGTTAATTAAGCAAGGTGCAGAGCTAGGATACTCAAATTTAGTTTACTCTGAAAACGCATGCTTTATGAGACATCAGACAAGAAGTTTCATTCCAGTACTCAGGTGTACCTAAGAGTTCCACTGAAGTGGTATTTCTGTTCTTGCCTGACAAGTGTAGATGTCTAGGAAAGAATGCAGAGTATCAAGAACTGGATTACTCTCTTTGTGTAAATATAAATCTATGCTGCTATATATATTCAAGCCTTTAAATCAACCTTTTAATGGGTCTTTCTAGAGTCATAGTTCCATTGTTCATACATACAAGTGCTGTTACAGCAAATAGCACTTGTTATCTATTTCCAAACATTCTATTCCATACTGCAAGGCTGAGTAGATTTTTAACCTCCTTGACAGAAAACAAAACCAGCAGAAATCATTCTGATGAGCACTTTACATTCAGTGCAGAAGCAGTGCCATATGCCAGAGATTTCAAGTCTCCTACAAAGCTGATTCCTTTCCTTCCCTCCCCTCATTCCCCCTCCTTTGTTGATCTCAACAAGGGCTGCGTGAGGATATTAGGGGCTAGAGCAACAGCAGCAGCTGCCAATAGCAGCAAGCGCTGTATCGTCTTCATTTGAAGGATAAGTAAGACATTGTTGGTGACTGCTGTGCTCCTGGCTGGCAAATTAAGTGATGGCAGTCATAGAGATCTTCCAGACTGGGTGAATATAATAAGACCTATAATGTTCTCTCATAATTAAACACTATTCATCGAGCTTGAGTGAAAGCCCAGGAAAGTCAAAAAAACATTATAATCTGCTTATAATGAGCTTTGGATTTAAATCTAAACAAAACTGTTTTGTATAAAAATATTTCTTATTTAAATGGATTCCACTTCAGATTGTAAAGTGTCCTGGAATCTTTGGAACATTGGGAAGAACTTATATGAGTATTCTCACTAAGCTCTCACCAGGGGTAACTGTTAGTATGTACAAATGAGTTTTCTCTTGTCCTAACACTACATCTGCATTACTGACATTATTCTACATCTGTATTATATTGCTATAAAAGCTGTCCAAAATTTCTACATAAAAGGCACAGAAAAAGTGCCTACTATCTGTCAGGGGCATAAAAGAAATGGAAGGAAACAAAATCTCTGTGTTGCTTCATTGTGCATACACATATATATTAAATTCTTTAAATGGACACAAATATACTGCTATTGAAGATAAATGAAGATGTACCATTTACAAATTAGATGTCTTCCATATTAAATCATATCTATTTTTTAATAATAATATTTTGAAAACACTTGCTGAATTTACATAAACTTTATATATATGACACAGCATACAAGCACAGAAAGTTCAAAATAGATGCTCTGTTTGTGGAAGGTTGAGTCATTCACCAATCTGAAATACTGACATTTAATTTTAGTTTAAAATTCTAGTCTTTTGTGGAACGTATGTCACCATCTCTTGTCAGCAGAAATACATCTCTATTAACTGTCATAGCCTGGAACTATCCTGAAGTGGAGCAACTAGTCACTTCCCCTTCTTTCTAAAAGACTAGAGTAGAAGAAAGGAGTATTCAATTCCACACATAGGTTGGAAAGTGGAGTATGGTACTCTCCATGACTCAGTCTCCATGCGGTTCCAACACAAGCCTTCCCTTCTTTTAAGGAAGCCACTTAACACATTGGCAAAATTAAATAAAAAGCAAATAAAGTGGACTCCTTGAACTGGGGGTGGAGTGGAAGGGTATACATGATGAGAGAAAAGGAAATTATTTTGTCAATTTGGGTTTTTTTGCTATGACTGAATTCTAGACAATGAATTTGGGATAGATAATTTATTTGACTAGCTAGGAAATATTGCTCCTTATACAAGAGCATGGATCCAAGAAGTCAAAAGTTGCTTACCTATTTTAACCAATGGTTGTTTCATTTGGAATTCACTACCTTGGGTGTTGGGATCCATACACAGATCTCTTTGCAGAAGATCTCACTGACTAGCATGAAATTATTTTTGAGTGCTTTCACGTAGTACAGAGAAATTAGGCTTTTTTTTCCTGTCTTCATCTATCTGTCATCTAACTACATATATGAAAAATTATCTCTCAGGACTCTAAAAAGAGTATCCAATATAAGGTAAACACGGAGACAATTTGTATTGTCATGCTGGTAGCAGTTCTAGGTATGCCCAAAAGTAGAATGTTAGGTCAGTACAAACTTTATCATTGGAGAAGTAAGCCTATGCGGACTCAAGATAGTGAGGAGTAGGTAGGGTATGCACTGGTAGACTTCAGCACGTTAATTGCATTTTTTATATAAACCTCTTGCAATTGCTAATTCGTCAAAGAAAAATTTTTTGAGCTGTATGACTTGGTGGGGAAAAAGTATTCTTTTTTTTTCACAAATACTTTTGTAGGACTAGAAATCTCCACATAAGAACTTCAGGATTTAACTCCCTCACTGGAACTCTTAGAAAAGAATGAGTTGTCATAGGATATTAAATAGTATTTAGAAACTATTAAAAAGTATTTAGAAATATTTTTGACCATGTTTCTTATTTCCTTATTTTTACATTTCCCTTTGTATGTCTAAATGGAGACAAAAGAGAAAAATCCACCAAATACAGCATAGCTAAATAATTAAATAAAAAACAACAGGGAAAACATTCTTAGTTAAGGCCTTAGGCAAGTATTTTTAAAATTTTAGTACTGGGCAGAGCAATAAACCAAATTTTTTTAGGATGACTGCCAGTCCCATCTGTTTGGCAAAAAAATCTTCCTTTTTATTTTCCTCTTTCTACAAATAGCCTCTAGGTTTTGTTTCAAGCAGGAGCTGCTGACAAACTTTCAAAAGGATGTTGTATCAAACACAGTTCTTGCGAAGGCCAAGAAGAGAGTGAGGGATTTTATATTGTGTCATAACAACGTCCAAATGGATGTTATATAAAGTGTCTGTGCACAGGATTTTAGGAAGTATTTATTGTATCTTTTATTCACCTTTACAACAAAGACAAATGTACACACCAACATATGCAAAATGCTTCAAGGTATTAATGGTGGCAGGATCCCTTCACATCCACCTGAGACAAATTTTCCATATTATTTCCCATTATTTAACAAAACATTGGACAGAATGATATGATGTGCTTTATGTATATAGAAATTTTATGGATGACTATATATATCTTAATTTTTTTAGGTGCTTTAAATTTCAATTGCTATCAATTCCAATGATAGGTAAAAGAGTTGGAGAGAAAGAGGATATAATAGTTCTGCTTATACTTTATTGTTGTTGTTGGGGTTTTTAATTCTTGTGTTCTTTTGATTTATCTTATCTTACTAAGTGAATAAAGTGATTAGATTAAAGATATATGTGAGTGCTAATGAAAGAGGAAGGTAATAAAGAAGTTGCTTAAGTGTGGTTACTGAAAGAATTGGAAAGAGTTTGCTGTCATCTTGTCTGAGAGATGAAGTTTACCTAATTTTAAAAGTACACGCAGGATAAGATTTGGCACATTTTTACTGATCTTTGCAAAACTTAGCTATTCAGTGCAAGCAGAATTTTATTAATATTGAAGCAGAAACTGGAAGTAGCTAGGGACTAAGATTGTTAAGGGGTTCTGCGGTGCAATTCTTTGGAGGAATTTCAGTTATTTCATGGGGAAACCATACTAGAATGTACAGGATCCCTTAAGAACTTCACTAAGGCTGAATGTTTTTCATGCGATTAGACATTGTTGAACTTGGCTCTTTAATTTTTTTTTTTGAGAGAGATATAAACTGAAAATTTTTGTAGATGTCAATTTCTGATTAAATAAATTCTTGTGATTTTTAGTCAAAAGAATCAACTGACTCATGAAACTTTATATGTTTGATCTATCTGGTTGGAAATTTCGTGTTTCAGAAACATCCTTCACTTTCACAATTTCTATCAAATTATGGAAAGATGTTTCATATATAAAAAAGGAAACTCTAAACTATCTTTATATAAGAAAGAGCTAACTGTATTGAAATATTTCCATATGCAGGTAAAAAGGTTTGTAATAGGATATTTAATGGTCATTGACATCTCTCTTATGCTATTCTCACCCTCCACTCTATTTTGAACTCTGTACAGGAAAAATCTTGAATTGTTAGATTTGATTTTATAAAAAGGGAAAAAGGGAGTGTATTTTATTACTGTGACTTCTGCCTTTCAATTGAGCATGGCAGAAGTATTAATAAGAAATGAAAGAAAAAAATAATTTGGAAACTAAAGTAAAAAACCTGATTTTCAAAGAAAAGTTGGAAAAAAATTCATATAAAGGCAATGAAGACCCATGTGAGTGAGGAAAAAGTAAGAGAGAACCTTATAGTAAGGATAGAAGTAGCTGAAGAATATTAAATCATTCAGAGGAGGAACTGCTGAAATAGTGGGAGCTGAGAGAACAGCATAGAGACAGAGGATGTAGAAAATGGATGAATAATTAGACTGGATAGACAGAAGAATAAAATACACAAAAGAGAGGAATTAATAAACAAAATAAATGGAATAGTCACATTATTTCATAAGAAGGAGTACAATGAAGTAAAATTTTCAGCTCTGTCTACATTTCCTTTACTGGTGCAGTAATACTAGGTAGTTATAAATTTAATACAGCTTATAAAGTATGAATCTATCCTGTGACAATTCCCCACTGGTATCTATTTCAAATGTGAAAGGGGGAGGCTTCCATACTGTAGTGCGATGAATTAGGATGCAGGCAGCTAAAGAGGTTAGATGTTGACAATTTGTAGATGTCTCAGGTGTTACCCATTCCTTTTCCTGAATAAAACACATAATATGACACAGGAAAATACTCATTTTACCTAAATTTCACACAAATTTGGCATTGGGGAGAATGTTTAATTAAATCTACGTTTGTGGTAGTAATATTAAAAATGAAGAAAAAAAAAGATAAAAAGTAAAAGAATACAGTAAAGGTGGAAAAGCAACCTAAAAGTTTTGGAGACCTTGCGTTGCTCCCAGAAGATGACTAGGAATGAACACCAAGCCTTTGAAGAACTTTTCCGTACTAGCAGGATGGAAATTTTGCCCATCATCCTCCATGTAAGGCTGACATCACCCTGTCTAATCTTCTGGCATAAGTGAAGTGGGTAAAACACACAGAGCTTATTCCACTTGCTCTGTGGAGAGCCTTACCACAACAGAAAAAAATTAAATGAAAAATAAAAAAAATCTCTGATCCAACAGCAAATTTTAGTCTCCTCTGTTGTAACCTGCAGTTCCCCTTATTGTCAGTACAGGTATACAAGCAGTATTCTAATCACTTACCTTATATAACATGATAACATGAGCCTCTGGAGATGCCTGTTTTTCCCTCCTAATTTTAAAGAAGCCTTGGGTGGCTAGCTCGTTTTTATCTTAAGTGAGGTGAATGAACTCTTAGAGGAAACCTGCAACCTTCCAAGATACATTGAAACTTCATGAAAACCACAATAACTCTTTGCTAACATGAAGACACCTTTTTTTATTGCAGCACTTTTTGAAACCAAACTGTGCTCAATGCTAACGCAGTGGGAATCCTCAAAGTTCATGAAAGAATCATAAACCACATTCTTTTTTCTATGCTATCAAAGGAGTTAAAACTATGAGCAAAATTTGAAGTCCTTTCTGTTCTTAAATAAACTGAAATTTAGAGGCAGATAACACAGAGCAAGAATCTAGATCAAGACAACAAGCAATTTTGTGATGTCATGTCCTCAACATATTTTAGTAAGATCAGGATTTTTCAAGCCTGCCTGCAGTGCACACTATTCCACAAGCCAGTGAGTATCATTTGCAAAAGTGAATTAGTAGGTGGAAAAAAAAAAAAAGCCTGTCTGTGTCATGCTGAGGTAGATTGGAAGGAAAGGAGGAGTTGTCTGCAGGTTTTGCATTTAAAGTTATTCCTAAAACTTGTAAACCTGAGGGCAAACTGAATAATTTCCCTCACTCAGTTTGAAAGTTTTGCTCTTATGTGATGAGGAGAGGGGGGGAGATAGAGGTTGGTATAGATTTCATTACCTATAGTTGTATAAATGAAGCACATCCAAAAAATGTGGCCACATTTTTTACCTAGACTCTTACCTAGACTACTTTCCAAAGATTTTAATTTGCAATACTTGTGGATACTTATAAATTATATCCCTTAAAATAGTTACTCAGTGGTTTTCACACTGGGAGATGGAGATCAATCACATTTTGAAGTATTTGGATTAATCAAAAAAGGAAAATACAAACCAATAAGCTAATAAACCAAACCTAGACTCTATAGTTCTATCATATAAGAAAACAACTTCAAAAGACATATAAAAACTTATTTCTGTTTTCCTCTTCTGTCCCTGAAATAGTATTTTTTTTTTCCATTCTCTATGGTCTGTCACTATTAGTACCTCCTACAGCTGTTACAAAGAAATGGTAGAGAGCCTGTGATTAAGAGATCTTTTGTTAAAAGAGCAAGAGTGCCCTCACCAAGGTCATTTGAAATAGAGGCACACAGCACACCAGAAATAGGGGGATTCCAGTTGTTTCCATGATTTGCTGCTTGTTGATGAACTTCATGTTTCCAGATGAGACAGGAATTTTGTAGTTTGAGCATAAAAGGCAAAATTTTTAGATTTTGGTTAATTAATGTAAGCATTAATCAAACTCTGGAATCAACCATACATAAAGGACATACTGGTATTTGTAATGATATGTTTCTTTTAATGATGGATATGTCACCATGTTTCTTCTGAAGAGGTTTGAAGAGGTTTGTTAAAACCAAATTAAGTTGAACACAAAGGTATATCCTTCAATAGCCATATTTATGGAAATTTATCCAATATTTATTTTAATTAGAAGAACTAAATAAATCAGTGTTACTATAACATCTGCTAAGTTTTTTTACTTTACAGTATGCAAAACTGAAAGAATATTTTTGGATGTTAGGAAATTTGAATTAGTGCATCTCTGAGTTGTTCTCCAAATTTCCTTATTTTACAAGTGGACAAAACTGCTTGTCTAGGCAATTAGTAAAGTTTTCCATAAGAGAAATTATAGTCATGTATCTCTTTGGAAGTGAGCAAGAAGCCAAACTTTTCTTCTATCTTAAAGTTACCTTTGAATGACTTGCTGGGAACTGTGTGGAAAGTTGTTGAAGATTCTGTTGAATAAACTGTTTGCCTTTGGTCACACTCCTACAAAAGAAAATAAAACCTTTTGTGAAGCAAAGTTGCATCACATATAAGTTTCTATTAAACACTGAAGACTTAGTATTTTCTCATTACCTTTTGTGTCTAATTGTGTAAATACTTCAGTACTACAAAGAACAAAATGTATCATGGTATGTTTCATAATCAATAAATATATTACTAAAAATATGAGTTTTCTTTTTACTGCAATTACTTTTTAACTTCTTCACTAGTGCATCAAAGGGAGGTGGTGATTATAACCACTTCCTTACTTATCATTTTTGCATGATATAATCTTCAGAAAGATGAAATGTTTGACATCTCTCACTGGAAATACTGCACTTATTTTGACATCTAGCATGTCTTCTTTACTAGGCAAACTGTCCGGAAGGAGAAACATAAATAACAACACACTGGATTTTGTATTTGTTGCTATGGCTAAACTACATAGGGTTAGAACTAACAAGAGTTAGAACGCTCACCTGCATTTAGGAAAAAAAGTTGAAATTTAGCCTGCTGTATCAAATACATAATGAGTGCACACAGAGGAAGACACCTTTTCCAAAGTTTACTGTTCCAAATTCTAAACAAAAAACATATTTAGTCTGAACAGCCATAGAACTAGTGATCTGAAGTAAGGCAGTAATGATTGAATTGATTTTTCTTTCCTGTTTTAAAAGAAACACAAAGTAGAACCAATTTTTGGGGGAAAAAAAGAAAGAAAATAAAACAGAGATCAACCTAAACCGTCATTCATAACTGCAGTTTGAAATGCTGATATCTCAGTTGGTACTTCAAGTTTCCACAAGACATCACGGTTGCAGAAGAATCCAATCATGGCATATCTGGAATGTAGATTATTATTAAACACTGCTTTAGCATTTTGCTGCTATATTTGAGCTACCCTGTGAGACTTTGTTTCACCTCTGACATATTTTTACTCTCAATAATTGTAACAAAATTGAGAGTTTAGCTCACAAAGTTGATTTTTGTCCTTTAAGAATAACTCCCCTTTCTCCTTTATTATATACTTACCAACCCTTTCTTGGCTAAAACTACTATATAGAATATAATCTTTTGTACTCATGCAGACAGATGTAAATGGAAACAATGAGGAAAAAAAAAAAACCCATGCTGAGGGACATGTAAGTTTCCAAAAGACTGAGCAAGAGGTATGTAGACAAATCCTATTATTGGGTAATGAGATTTGTGTGCGTACCCGGACACTATTATGAAAATGTAGCCCTTTTTCAAAACAAAATGAAAGAAGGGGGCAATCTTTTCAGCTGGGGTCAAATTCAGCTTCCAGTAAGGATGTAGTAAGTTCCGTTAAAATCAACCTTATTAGTGTCCAAAAGTAGCAGAAAGAAAGAAATAACCTTTGCATTCACAGAAATTTCAGATGACTTTTAGACTGATCATGCTCTCATTGAAATTAACAGGAGTTTTGCCACTGGATTGTAGCATCAAATGTATGAATTACTAATCAGTTAAATCTCTCTCCATGTCAAGAAGTTTGCATTCCTTACAATAATCTCCCCCTAGGAAACAAAAGAATTAATATAAAATCAGGACTGTTATGAATAAAAGATTCAACCATTACATCATTGATGGGCTTGCAACAAAGTTGTGCCAGTATCATGCTTTTTAAAATCATGAATCAAGACCCTGTTAGTCACTTAAAATCATGAGCTTTAACACATAACAAATATCATATATCTACTCCACATCTTCTACTACTGGAGAATATAGATACATGTTCCCAAATGTTTTTTTCTTAATCTCAATGATGAGGAATATACTTTTCCATAGGGGGAAAGTGTGACTCTGATAAAGAATAGACTCTACCAGCCCTTTGAGGAAAACATGTAACGTGTTAAAATGCAGAAACCTGAGAACATTGAGTTATTATACAATTAGAAACAACTATGTTTAAAAGGTAAATATTTGAAGGCAGATTTAGCACAAAGTCTACCAGCTCAGGTGCCTAAAAATATTTTGTAAATAAAATAAGCCTTTATTTTATGTAATCTTCCTAGTAACTTAGACAAATTTAGTACTAGGAAGATAGGTAACTCTTGAAAGGAAAGTAATTACCTACTATTTCTAATTTTCTAAATAGACAAATGCTAAGTATTTCATATATGAGAATATAAGGTCTCTGTATGTTGCAGTTTCTCTTACACTGCAAAGTTCTTTTTTCCTAGAGGAATTCCAAGAGAAAAGAACTGCATTCTCTTGCTAGATGAGTTCCATCTCCAGAAGCTACAGTGACTGCAGTGCTGACCAGTGAGGCAGGTTTTTCACTGTCATGTCCAAAGTTAAGTCATTCAGCAGAATGCCTTCATGATCTGAGATTACCCTACTATTTGCAAATACAGTGAATATCTGTTATGTATTGCCTCTAAGATGTGTGCCAAAATTGTAACAGTTCAAATCATTGGATGATCAATTTTAAGGAATATTTTAAATGCAGATAATTGACTTCTATTTAGTTCTTTTCTTCTAAATATATTGAGTCAGATAACTGCAAAAAATTGGCAGAAAAGTATTTGATACTACAAATAGAACAAAAGTAAATTAGATTTATCACTACTTATGAAACCTGCAAATATATTTGTAACTACAGAAGCTAATACCTCCAGTTTATAATATGATCATAAATTCATGTTCAGACCAGATACCCCTTCTTTTTCAAGCAACCATGTAATATATTTGAGAAGACCATCATAGAACAAAACAAAACAGGAATAATTTTGATTTTCACCACAAAGAGCATAAGCAAAATGTGAAAGAAAGTGCTAGGCTATGAAAAATGTGATGAAGTCTTCTCTCTTTGGCTAGCATTTCCTCTGAACAGCTCAGGACAAGAGAGATCTTTGAGTGTGACTGTTGGTTATTAGCATATTTCTGGAGAGGAATATAAAATGTCTACCATTTTCCCATCTTGCTTTCCATCGAAACTGCCATGCAGATGAGGCAATTTCCCAGCTTTAATCTCAGAGTTTGTCCCAATTTCTGGGCTACATGTATATGTGGTAAAAAAGGTGGAAGAGCCATAAAATAAATTCTGAGTGAAGAGGACTCTGCCATGATGTCAGTTACATTTATTTCTGATCTGTTTTTCATTGCTGCAAGTCAAGCTCAACTTCTTTCCTATCAGTGGGTGACACCAGGGTAAAACTAGTAGAGACAAGATCACAATGAGGCTCCACATCTCTAGGAAAAGTAAGGATATCCCAAAGTAATGATTTAAAATGAAGACATAGGTGGAACACAGCTTTTGACGTGGAATTTTTGGGGGAAGAATGCATGACTAGAGTCCTACTGTTGCCATGGAGACTGAAAAAATTCTTAACAACTTCTAGGAAAAAAAAGCAACTTATGGAAACAAAACCAAAAGTAGAATCTCTCCAACCATAGTCATTACAAGTAGTAATGCGCAATTCTCTGATACTTGTTTTAGAGTCTGATGAAATAGGATACAATAAATGTATTGCTTTCTCTCTATATATGTTTATATTTTACCAAAGTTAATTTTATGTATAAATAAATGAAAAAAAAAAATCCTAGGTGTGCTTTTAAATGCATATACAGCCAGCTGATATCACAAAATAATGTAGAAACTGCAAAGCCCAGTAGCTGCCCTCCTTACACAGGGGAATCCACAAGAGGACATCTGGCCCAATCCTTCATACACAGATTTTCAGGGGATTTGGGATACTTGGATATAAATTTGCAGAAGATAATTTGTTGTATGTTTTGTTGCACAAAAAACTAAAGGGGGGGATGCATCTTCTCATCTTTTCCTTCCAATTAATTTTGAAAATGCCAGCTCCTCATTTTCCATGATTTTGAGTCATAGCATGTCACCTACCATCCAGGATCTGTGACGTGCTTCAGCAGAGGTCACTCTTGAATTTCATGTCACAGTTAGGGTGGATGGTTTCTAGTCTCATTACCTCATAAGTAAGAGATTAGTGTGTATTCACCTAGAATTAAGATGTTCAACTTACGTAATAAAATATGTTGATAATAAGGTCAACTAGAAGAAGAATATGAGTTTGCTAGCTGAAGGTGAGCATGTGGTGATGTGGAAGTCTAGGACTTCCTCTACCAAGACATAGTAACTAATATCTCTTCAGTGAAAAATGGTTATTCTAGGACCTAAACCTAGACTCTACACTATTTAAAGGAAAACTTTCAGCCATCCACTGTGTTATGTGTTGCTATCCTTCTTGCTAAGCTATGCTGTCATCCTGTCACAGAGCTGAGGTAAAATGAATTTTCATAAAGCTCCTAACTTTTTCTTGCCCAGCTGATATTAATCCTGAAACAAAGCAGCATTTCTGTGCTACTCCAACAGGATTCCCTCACAACGTTTAGTAGCCTTATGGGTAGTAATCCATCACCTTCTGTGAAAAAGAATGTTCACAGGATTCATGTGAACTCAAGACACAATTCCCTTAAGTAAAGCATTTAGGAACAAATGTAGGTAGGATTAAATTGCTTTATTGATTAAGGACCATTTTGATAGCCTGATATTTATTTAGAATAAGGCTGTAGCTTTGCTAGGACAGCTTTTTGATGTGAGAACTAAATTTCCTTAAGGTTTTTCTGTTTTGTATATTGACAATAAACTAAAATACACTAAAAAATTATTGTGGACTGTAAAAGAAGAATTAAATGAAAAGAAAATATAAAATGCTAAACAAAATATAGTGTTTGGAACCAAAACAAATCTAAGTCTTTGAATTATTATGGTTACTCAAAATGTATCAGAACATGAAAATAGGAACAAAATTGCTGATTCACTAAAGGTCTTTCTCGTATGTCAACTGGTAAGTTATTGCTCATTACTAGCTTAAACCAGACTCCAATTATTGGTTATTGTATTTCATACCTGAGAGTCTGAATTCTAGATAAAGCTGATTTTTAATGTACAGGTATTTTTCCCAGAGTGGAAGGTCACTTGAAATCTGTCTTTTGGTCTAAATGATGCTCAAAATCAATAGCATTCCCTGACTAGTTTCCCATCTTGCTTGGATCACTGGATAAACAGAGGCCTCATTCAGAACAGCATGGAATTATCTATCTCAAAATCATCTTTCAAAAAGAGGAAGACATAATAAAATGCTTCTATTGATTTCATTTTAGAATAGTGTTGTAATTTATTTGTATCACCTCAACAGTTGAGACTGGAAGGATACCCCAGAAGAAAAGAATATATTTTTATGGTTCAAAATTGATCTCTTTAAAAATAAAACATTAAGCTCCACATAAATATATGCTGTTATGCAAAGAACTGAGTGCAGAGAATCATTAAATAAAGAGACAAAGTCACAGCTAGTGTAAGAGGGCACTACTTGTGAAATGAATGGAGCCAGGCTTTCAGCAAAATATTTTGCCTGAGGCTTTTTAGCATCCGAAGTGTAAAGAGCCAGCATGCTATCATTCTGCCTGCGCTGTACAGTTTTGCTGTGGAACAAAAGATCTTTTTCATTAACAGCAAGCCCATTGAAAAGAGAAGCAATGGATCTTTTTAGCTATTAATGGAAAAAACATTAGCATAACATTAAGTACACAACTAGGGAAACCCCCAAATTAAAATTCCTCACTTGGTGTGGTTTCAGTCACACTTTTCACAATTTACATCATACTTTAAAGCAGGGGTGTCTGATTTTCTCAAATTTGTATGTATACAAATCAAAGTTATTAATTTCAACTAATGTGTTCATGTAATTTCAGTAATTATACACAAAAAACACACATTTTCCTGTAAATGGCCACCTATTATTTTACAGATGGTGTAAAACTGGCATAATTTGAACTGAAATATTGCCCTTAGGTAGCCTATTTCACCTGTTGGTAGACTCAAGTGCAGCTATTTTATGAAGATGCAGGAAAACTCCTGCATCCAGTCTTATAAGATGTTTAAATATATTCTTGAATTCTGTTGGGTCAAATGCATGCTTGAGTGCTCTTTGGAGAACAGACATTTATCTGAATTAGAATTTATATGCATAACTTCAAGCTTATTTTGCGTGTGAGTTATTTTGTTATTTAGAATCCACAGTGCAGTAGCAGGGGATTTAAAATTAGAGAAAGAAGATTACTGAAAAAGAACTGTATCCATGTCTATCATTATAAGATTTACGGGATAATCACCCTAAAGCATAACGTTTTATGACATAGTGAAAAATCAGAAAGGAGGAGAATCTCCTGTTGGTCAGTTTATCTTTGCAGAAGGATCCAGTACATATCATAGGTCACTGTTAAAAAAAAAGCTCTTCAGAGATTTCAGTGGAAGCTGGACAAGGGCCAGAAAATAAACATCTTTTGACACATTTTGTGAAAGGCTAAAAGAAGATGAGAAGAGCTAAACAGATTTCAGATCAGTTTCTACCCTCTGACACTGTTAAGTAGATTTTTAGAGGTATAAGGCAAAATCTCTTGCCAGTTACCATTGACTTAAATGGCATTTCACAGTTAACAGAACATAAAATTAGATAGTTGATGCTTCTTACTAAACATATCCTAATACCTTTGCCTTTCAGGGTTTTAACATCCTGTTTGCTAAAAAAAGGTGAAACAGATGCATAAGTTATTTCTCTTGCCTTTTGCAGTGGCATAAAGGAGTCAAGCTATGTAAGTGAATAAAATCCTCTAGCAATAGCAGGAGTGTTTACTAACAATGAATATTATAATTCATGGGGATACTAAAATCTCAAGTGTTTCTTTTAAAAAGTTCCTCTCCCTTAGTTATTACACTTGCTTTCCTTGTCTTTCCTTCATTTTTATAATTTAATGTTCTAATTCTTTCATCTATCTTTTTGACAATATTTAGTGATCAGTTTATTTGAAAGATGTCATGTACAATACATTTTCATCTTATTGTGTGATCAACACATGTGAATCAATTTTTCTAATGATAAAACTTGATAAAACCAGCTGTAATAAAAGCTATAACTGAAAAAAGCCACCAGAGAGAGAACCCGTCTTCACTGCTGTTTCATTACATTTTCTTCAGTACTATATGAAACTGATCTCCTTCACCTTCCAGAATAGGTGAAAGTTTTTCACATTTTACCCTGTCTCCTGTTGACTCATTCCAGCAATTCAGGCAAATTTTCCTTCTGTTTCTTAACAAAGTCAATGGATTTTGCATAGGTGTAAGGGGAGCAGAATTTGCTCCATTTTTTCCAAACATGCTGTGAAAATACTGATATGTTTACATAAAAGCAAGTCTGAAAACACAGCAAATCAACCCCATGCTGCTGCAGTGTCAAAAGCAAAAATTACTGAAAATGTTATTAGATTATTGTAAAAATGGTAAATTAAATCTAAACTGTAAATGATGAACAGATTAGAAAGTTTTTGAGTACAGTTGGCAATGTTTGTTTTATGTCTCCATAAATGTCAAAATTAAGACTTTAATCATGAAAGTCTAAACTAGATTCACATTTGGGCTTTGCTTACAGGAAAATGTATTTTCTTCCTTTCTCAGGCTGAACTACAGGCAATGTTTCTTGTTTTAGCAAGGCATTCAGACATTCAGATTGTTCCATTACCATTTTGATAGTTATAAATCATTAGGGTTTCAAGATGGCTGGTGAGTCAAAATGAAGAAAGTAATGCTTTTCACATTATCCCTTCAGGAAAGATTTTTTTTCTGAGAAGTCATTACTCTATTGCTTTTAGTATTAAACAACACTGATAAAGACTGGTGCATTCTACCTGAAGAAAGAGTTAATGAGGAAAGAGTATACAACCACATGCCCATAAGGCAGGAATATTACCAAATTTTTAAATTACTTTTAAATTTGCACACTGCATAGCAGTTGATTGGCTTATATAAGAATATTGCTTATTTGACTTTTTCAACAGCAAAAAAAAAGGTTAACTGCTTGATTGTGAACTTTGCAGAAATAGGTTTCTGTTCCCTGTGAAGAAAAATGAGTGTGTAACCCTATGAAGAGCTTTTAAAATTCCTCCAAATATATGACCTTTCATATATTATACCACGATTCACACACAAATGTTAATGACATTTAAAATGGTTTTTTAAAGATTCATGCAGATGTTAATTTCTTTACAGGAGCAGTATCTTTTTTTTAATTGAATTGTGATTTCAATTAAATTTTGTAGTGTAGAATTAATAGAAAAGCAAAGGTGCAACTGAGAATTTTAATGCTGAATTCTCAAAGGAAGAACAAATATTACTATAATCCAGACCGCAAAATTGAGAAACCAGAGATAGTTGGTACATCAAAAGACTCTGAAGTCCTTCTTTGTGATAAGCTAGTTTCTCGAGTCCTGTCTAGAATGTAAAGGATAAGTCTGAAATTCTCAAAACTTAATCTTATTTTGGAAGACAGAACCTAATTTATGACAGTCCAGTCCTGAAAATACAATGAAGAATCAGCACTTATATTCAGGGTTTATATCTATTATTACATTCATTATAAAAAACTCTGGTTTATCTCCTATTTAAATTTTCTCCCTTTTTTTTAGATGAGACACTTATACCTAACACCACCAAGAGCATCATGACTATCACACTGTGGAGTATTTTGGAGCAGGCTATCTTTCTTCCTTTCATTTTTTTTTTTTACAAGAAAGACAAAAAGTAAATATTTATGTACTTATGTCATCCATTTCGATAAAAATTATATACTGTTCTAAGTTTAACTGTATAGAAGAAAAAAAAATCAATGTTCATTCAACTACCTCATTGATATAAGGATAAGGATGAGTTTCTAACAAAATGTCAATAGCCTGTGTCAATATCATGACAAAGGGATGGGACCTATGTGATAACTGTTGTGTTGTATAAAAGTTACTTTTCACACATAATGGTGAAAAGGAAGGCAGCTAATAGATGAATCTTTGCACTAAGACCAAAACAGTACACAGTCTCATAATGATTTTAGTTACTCTAAGTAGGTGAAAAATGAAAAACATGCAAGCAGGGAAAGTAGTAAAATACTATCTTCTAATGTTCTGAAATTATGTTCAGCTCAGAGATCACTACTACAAACTGCTTGTTGCTTCTGCTTGTTTCATTGTCCTCTGCAAATTTTTCTTCCATAAATACATCACCTAACATCATACAAACTCCAAATCTTAAGAATCCTGTCATGTGATATGTATCAATTGCCATGTAGTAATTTTGTAGCATACCTTTGCTAATGCCAAGACTTTACGGGTGTCTGGAGAGCCAGATGAACTTATTCAGTTTTTAAATTAGTAAGTTAGAGACTAACTGTGAATATTACCAGGTGTTAGGGGTTTATTATGAGTATATGAGTTCTCAGCTTAAGTTACAACTTTGTCAAGTAGTCACTGGACATATTAAAAAAAAAAGGAGGGTGCAGAAACTTGTGCCAATATGCCATATCAGTTAGATTTTTTTCTCAGTGAACAAATCTACACATATTCAATTCACTGACAGAAATGCAGTTACAAGATATCAGTTGGGATTTTCAGCATCTCTAGTATGAACACATACACTAGTGAATTCACACATCCTTTGTAGAAAATGAGAGACTTTTCAGTTACTGTAATATCTTTAAATCTTCCCAACATCTTATGAAAAAGCAAAGAAAATATCAGTATTCTGGGTAATATGGGATAGAAAATTAATTACAGGAATGTTCATATGAAAATGTTGATGCAAAAGATGGTTTCTGGGAAGAGGATTTGTTGTTTCTATTAACAGCTTGTGACAGTGAATTGTCATCTCACTTGGGTGCCTAATGGACAGCTCAGTTCAGAATGTACTGTCTTTGGACAGATTTTCAAAGCGCTTTCTCAGCTGGAGTGTGTTTGTGCTACTGATCCTTTGTCTATAAAAATTCAGGAAGAGAGCAACGGAAACCAGGTTTATATCTCTACTAGCACTGACTAAACACAGTTTCATTTCTAGACTGCAGAGAAACAAGTATTTCTACAAAATAGACAGAGTTTGTACCAACAATTTTGAGATCCCTGTGATAAGCTCAGTAAATGTTTAGACTCTGCAGTATCCTGTGGAGAAATACTAAGTGCTGTTAGCTGTGGCAAAATGACCTCTCTGTAAGTGCTGACTTGATATAAACAAGAAATGGCCTAAGAACAACTTGACAAAAGGTGATGCTCTGGCAATGACTTTCCTACTACTGCTCAGTAAGGTGTAAAATGAGACATAGGAGCAGTTCCACTGTGCACAGCAAGAACTAAAAGAATCTCACTCTAGGAAACACTGAAGGAGAAATGTACCCTAGGTGGAGAGTAATTACCTGAACCAAGATCTGGAGCTCTCTATACCATAAAAAATAATATGTGGTTTCATATACTAGCAAATATATATGGATAAATAAATGTATTAATCACATAGCTGTGGATATCTTTCACTGAGATCTCTCTGAAAGATCCAGTAAAAAGACGCAAATATCACATACATGACTAACCTTGCCTTAGCCTCTCTAGAAAATAAAGAAAACACCATTAATTACAGAGTATTTTTCAACACTAATATTTTTAAGGTGTTCTGAAGGGCACAGGGAGATCTATACATGGCTAACAATTTTTCTCTATTGAAAAAATACTTTTTTATCCTTTAGAATTTAAGATAACTAATGTTTACTTAGTCCTCTTTGCTGATGAAACAACAGTAACTTCCAAGGAAATCAATGGTAATCAACTTGACATTACAAAGAGAGAAAAGTGTGTTTGAAATTTTTTCTAGTAAAATAGTAGACCTAGATTCTTGGACTGCTTTGTGAGCTTTTTCAACAGCAATAGTTCCTCATTCTCCACTGATTAATCTCCCATGTGCTAGCCAATTTCAGTATTTTAGAAAATTGCAAATCCAGCACTGCACATACCCAGCTTTGAATGGTTAGCATCATAGCTTCAGCAGTCCTGGGAGATAAGACCACCTGTATGGCTGGAGAGTCCTAACTACAAGCCTGAGGATTTACAGCTGAGAATTTTACAAACAAGCAAAAAAAAGTACATGGAAATGAGTGAGTGCAAAGGTTTAATTTTCCACATGGAAACTATGGATATGATTTTAAGGAATGTTTGATAGCACCAAACATCAGTCATGTATGAACTGCAATAGACTTAGGGACAGATTCATATGGGATAATATCTAGGTGATCAAATATTACTTTCCTTCCTCACCCAAAACAAAGAATACTCTTTCAGCTAATTAGCATGGGGCCTGATCCTATTTTCAGTGAAATAAAGGCAAGACTCCCATTAACGTGAATGATATTGAAATCATAAGTATGGTCATATTCTGTCTATATAGGACTCACCAAATTATTAAAATGTGTCTACAAATCAAGCTTTAGTTAATATTAATTCTTATTTATTTACTTGGTTGTGAGTCTTGACATATTTCCTTTGTTCATTAATAATGCTACAAATTTACTCTGTAGCTACATAGAAAGCCTCTTCTTTTCCTGCTGAGCTCTTGAAGTGTAACAACAATACCAAAAAGTATATTTGAACAACTATGCATGCACTGCAGAATCAATTCTGAAACACTGTTCACATAGTCTGAGACTATGACTGATGAGAATCAAATGCCTGTTCTCTCCATCAGCTGATTAGGATTGACTCCATCAGCTATTGGTGGGAGCTACAGCATCTAACAGATTATCTGAATGCCTAAAAATTCTAATAAACAAAAAATGTGAGTTCAGAAGTAGCATGTATATGTGACATAAAACTGAAAATAACATGGTTGTCTAAATTTACATTTCTGTATATTACCCCTAAAGTGACATTCAGAGCTGTCCACTTTAGTTCTAGAGGATGGATGGGTAGCATGTACCACATTTAAAATTTGCAAAAAATATTTATGTAGAATACAAGTGGCAAGCCCATTCAGATGCTGGTGAGAACTTCATCAGAAGTTTAGGGTGCTCTTGAGATTCCTGACATGCTTCTATCATGATGAAGTTGATCTCGCTCCTTCCTGTGCTCCATCAACAAAGGTTGAGACACTGGTCAGTATGGGCTGCTCTTACGTTCTCACATCTTTTTCTCTACAATGTAAAAAAGATTGAAGAGGCAACCAGGCTCTGTCCTAGTTTTTCTTGTTCAGTTTGGACCTTAGCAAGAAGTCAGTTTGACTTGGCTGGTTTCAGAAAATATTTACTTGTGAGATTTAAAAGCCTTGGCAAAACTTGTATACCTTTCTTTAAGCTATCTGCATGCAATAGAGGGTAAATGATTTTTACAGTGTCCTGGCTTGTCTTCTACTTGATTTTGTCATGTTGACAGTGTGGTGCTCTTTCTGAAGCAAACACATAATGAGCTATGTCTTGTTATATATGTGTGATGATAAAGGGAAGTCACACAAAGTATATCCTTCTGAATGGGCATTGACTGCTAAGCTGCTAATGAGCAGAGACAAGTCTGCCTTGTCTGAAAGTTTTGTAGGACAGTATGTATCAGTGAGGGTGGAGGATACAAACATCTGCAACTTTGCTACCAGGAGATATTCACATTAAAAAAACTCAGCATAAATTTAGGTAGACATTCATATCTTCCTATTTACAATTTGACATTGAAAAAATATCAATGGCTATGTGATGTTTAAAAATGTACATGTATCTGTGTTTAATACTGGAAATGTCTGGATAGTTCAAAAGTAAAATCATGTCTTTTATATGTCTTTAATCAGAGACATTTTAGGGAAAAATATGTAGAGTGTAAAGAAGTGTAGTGTTGTATTCTGTTTTTGTCCTATAGCTCTGAGGAACATGGAATATGGTAATCAAACAGTCTATATGAAATGTCATTCGTTCACAATGGTTCAATTGTTATTTAAATTATCTTTTGAGACTTACTACCCCATTTCTGCCTATCAAGAAAACTGTGGGAAAGAAAGCTTTCTCCCATAACTGTTAATTTCACCCACATAGAGAAGTTTGATTGTAAAAGCTAGATCTGGATGGGTTATTGTTGAAGAAGAATAATTTTAATTTAGGGATTGAAGGAATATTCATTTAAAAAAAGTAAAAATCAAAGATAATAAGCCTTGTGAATTCCAAACAGATAATGTTATGTTTCACAAGCCTCCTTGGCTCACCTTTTAGACTGACATTAGAAAAGCTGTTTATTGGCCTTAATTTTTATTGTGTTTGATCACAAATGTGGTAATTCTTGGATTTTCTCTATTCTGAAGCATTATCAGAGCCTTTGGGAGTTCAAAACTTTTTGCTTATCTCTGACAGCAATTCATCTACCAAATAAACTTCAAAACAAATTTACTTCACTTTGAAGTAAAATCTGCAATGTTGAGGTCATTTGCATTTACCCATTAAACTATAGTGTTTCTTCTTTTTTTTAGTTAATCAAAATGACAACCATTAATGACAAAAAAACCTATTGAGTCATTCTTTCTCTTTTTGCCTAGCGTGAAACTTATAGAATAATAATAAAGAATCACAGCAGACAAGAGCAGACAAAAATGAGTTCTGCCCACTACTGTAGCTGAGCAGTTAAACATTTCCAAGTGCTTTGATGGCTCTTATTTTTTAAAAGGCTTTATCTAAGCTTCCATATTCTCAACCACATTGAACTGTGTGTTATTAAAAAGTAGTTAAAGTTCTCTTTTCTAAAGTGATTAATCTCACCCCAGCTAATCTCCTCATCCACACTCTGCTTCTAAGGCATAACAGAAGCTATTTTTCATTGAATTTCGGTTGATTAGATAGACTGATTTAAGGCTAGTTAAGCTATGTTCCAATTGTGGTGAGGAGAGATTCCCTCTGAGTGCTAAAATCCCATTGTATCATCTAGGGATGTGAGGCCAGGGGGTTGTTTTCCTTCTTGGTTTTTTCTTTCCTCTTTTTTCCCTTTTTTTTATCCATTGAATAAGAGACTAGTCCCAGCTGGATGTAAGAGCACATCCTTAGAAATCCTTTCCCTCAGGCTAACACATTTACTTACTTGCTTTCTTTTCTCCTTCTAGCTTCCCATGACATTCAGAAATAAAGCTGTTCGAAGGAATATTCATTTGTTCCCTCCTCTCTTCTCCCCCCTACATTTTGCTTTGATTATCAGTTCAGAAACAAAAAAGTCAGGAGTAGAAAGCCCACACAAATAATTAACATTTGTCAACAAGAACTATTATCCTGCTGGATGCAAAAAAAATTGCATCTGCTACTGAAGAAATAAAGTATGTCCTCAGGAGGAGTGAAATTAATTGCATTTCAAAAGTGACCAAGACACTGAATTTTTTAGTGACTAAACAAATAATACTATGAAACTAACTTTACCAATAGGTGATATGTATATCATGGTAAATAATTTCCTGTTCAGATAAGGAGCAGGTTAGAGAATAAAGGAGGAAGAAAGCAGATATAGAAAATCTGGATGTTTTGCATCCACTGTGTTGGTGTATGTTACCTCAAAAATGTAGTGTTTTGCTTATTCAGATATCAGAAAGGGTGAAAGGGGCTTTGAAAGTTTAGTGTGAAACTATTCTTAAATACAAAAGGAAATATGAGATGCCCAACACTTGATCCATTTATATATTCATCACAGAGGCCTCAAGCTGGTAGGTAGTGCTTTCAAGCGTGAATCTTGACTCCAGTGAGACTATGTCCACATTGAAAGGTGGCCATGTGTTTCACTGCTTTGCTGGACTGGGGCCATCCTGCTCACTGCCTTGCTTTGCTTTGTCCTAGTTCTCTCTCAAATAGTAAAGCTCATAGCAAGTGAAAACAGCATCTACCGGCTGATGCACCTAGCAGCAAGAAGCAGAAAAGATGTAGAAAAACCCAAAGAGCTAGAAGATAAATTTGATTTATGTATTAACTTTAAATACAAAGAAAAATGGGGACATGAACAATAGCTTCCATATATTTGGTTTGCAATAGATGTTAAAATCTTTGTCAGCATTAATTAAAAATTGCTTTGATGGAAACACTGTCTCATTGAAAGATTGAAAGAGGGTGAGTGAGCATAAACAAAGGATAATGTCAGCAATATATCCAGATGTAAAGAGCTATGTAGCACGGTGCTGCAGGGATCTGTGTTAAGTCGGGGATTAATATCTTCACTAACCCAGGAGAGAAGTAAATAGCATTAATTACATTCACACATAATACTAAAGAGGTGCTTGCAGGACAGGGAAGTAATACTTAATTATCTTTGAACCAGGATCAGAAAATACCTGTGTGCTTGCACAATGCCTAATATAGCTGGTCACTAATCTTAACTGAAGCCACAAAGAAGTAATACAGTTCAAAATCAGGAATTGTTATAACAATGAACAAGAGCTAAATATACATTTAAAAAAAATACAGTTAGGGAACATATCACAGGCATTCAAATAACAAATCAGATGGCAGTAATTCTGAAAATTACTGTAGGTGTAAGAATATTTTCCATACCCATTTGAAATGAAAGAATCAACTCACCTTTGAGACGTGCATGTCCTGTCTTGTGACAGGAAGGTATATGCACTTTAGTGTATGGTTTGAAAATCATATATGATTCTTGACAAAGCATTACGAAGATATTAAAAGAAAGACAGGAGAGTGCTCAAACAAAATATACAAACATTTTAAAGTGAATGAAGGCGTAACTATGCTTTTATGGTAATTTTCCCAAGTATACTGTATATTTGTGCAGGTTTTAGGCATTTTAGGCACTAAAGGATGGTATAAATATATGAAAACATAAATATATCAAATTCTGGAGTATTGTAGATAAAGTGGAAGTACAATAAAAAGCACATTTTAGATAACATTACTTTGATTTATAGTTTTTGTATTCAAAGAGGAAATACATACAAATGTTGTTTAAAAAATCCATTGCTTGTCCAAAAACTATAATTAAAGGTGTTTCATTCAAACTATATTCCTTTATGTCTAATTATATTTTAAATATTATGTATTGCCAGATGGGTATATTTTTCTTTATGACAGATTGGTTATCTATTTCTTATGATGTTTGAAAAAATTAGTTGCATTTATTATGGCTATCTTCTAGTACTTTGAAAAAACAATTAGGTTTATTTCATCATGCAGATTTTAGGGCAGTATGAAAAAAAGTCTAAACGTCAAGCTGGGCTAAAAATCTGAAAGAGAAATCTGAAAACT
The DNA here is from genome assembly GCA_013400935.1 of Turnix velox. Taxonomy (NCBI): domain Eukaryota; kingdom Metazoa; phylum Chordata; class Aves; order Charadriiformes; family Turnicidae; genus Turnix; species Turnix velox. Next base: position 430,177 of record VZTY01035477.1, on the reverse strand, counting down.
CCTTATCAGTCCTTTAGGTAACTGTGTTAAATGGGATTCAATTGAACAGATCCATCTCTTGAAACATGCAAAACAAAAATTAATAGTGCACTATGAATATCCTGGTATGATAAGTCACAAACTGCCAGAGAGACAGGCAGCATGATTCAATAGTTTTTTTCCATGTCTAATTTGTAAGACTGATGTTATTATCAATATTCTCTGAGCAAGAGGGGTTAGGGAATGTTTGAACTGTATGTGATCTATCACCTCAGCTCCCCTGCAGAATCGTGAAGTGCTTTACTGAACCAGGTTTTCAGCTTGCAGCCTTGTTAACCTGCAGGGTACGAGCCCTGGGAGGATCAAGATCACTTCTGAACCCAGCCAACAGCTTGAATTTTTAATAAAGTGACTGCCAGGCAGAGGGATTTGAAATTCAGGATTTGTTTCACTAATATTGTAGCTAACAGTCATTTTTCCTGAGCTACCATTCTATACTCTGAATTTCTCTAAATAGACTACTTTTAATAGCTCTGTCAATGACTCCTTCTTTCTTTCTTTTTATGTAGGGAAGCAAAAGGTAGTGAAGGAAGACTAAGTGCTGTCTGAAGTTAACCTTTTATTGTAGCCATGTGCAAATGCAAGTTTTTCTTCATTAAATATCATAATTCAAAGTTTATTTATTATGGTTAAATCTAAAAGAATACAGCTTACTTTTTTTTTAGAAGGAATCCTCTGATAAATGTTTATCTTTGATGGGTAGATTGATCCCTGATATTTTAAATCTGCAGCCAAGAAACAGATCAAAACAAAAATTAAATTAAACTGGCAACCTGGATTCATAAGAAGCAGTACTGTTAGCATCTCTCTATAACATTTGTGATCATTGTTTATGGCAGCATAGCCACTTGTGGGACCACAACTGTAGTAAAACTATTTAACAGTTTTACTGCTGCCTATACTTTCAGAGCAGTGGGGTGATTTTAAGTGAAAATCTCTTTGTAGTTGATGATTAGACTGTTTTATTTCCAGTGTATAAGCGCAATAACCATATGAGTTGCCAAGACAGAAATAATGGTTGAGACAAAGGCAAGATTAAAAGCAAGACTGTAACCTAAGAAGTGTGGATTTAGCCAAATAAATTTTTCCATTTTGCTTAGAAGGACTTCATCATTGCTTTTAAACTCAGATGAGAATTTTCAGAAGCAAAACTGAAATCAAATTTGTTCTTACATATTTTTGTTAATATAAACACAGACTTAAAAGTTCCAATAATCACATCTTTCTGTAAGTAACTGCAGTATCAGAAAGTAATTCAACTCAATCACTTTAAGTGATATTCGATGGCTGGCATCTTCAGCAACAGTATCGGGCACTTGCAATCAAATGTAGCAATATTTTATCAAAATTTAGGGTCATTTATGTAGTACAAAACACAAAACTAGCCTGTCATTGTAGAAGTGTGATTTGTGTAATGAGTTACAAACTTGACAACAAATCTATTTCTATTGGATTACATTTCTATGGATGATATGTGTCACAGAAGGTGACAGAAGGTGAATTTTATTTCAAATCATTACAATGCTATTATTAAGGAGGAAAGGAAGTTTACTCTGCATTTATGCCCTATTCTCCCATCTTTTTAAAAGGTGTTGCTTACATATTTTTATCTAAAGGTCACACACCATCATTACCTAGCTGATATCAATTAAGACAAAAATGGCAACACACTGCACAGTTCACAACTGGATTACTTTTTCATTATACGAGCTCATCTTTAGCACTAAGGAAAAAACTGAGGGCTCGAGCAGAGCTTCAGAGAGTACTTAGAAATCCTAGTAAAGTGTTTTGCACCAGATCATCTGATAACTTTGTTTTGCAAATTCTTCTGTAGATATATTTGGCCTATCTTCTCATCATTGATACAGATCAAGCCTTCGCTTGTCTCTGCAGATTGTTTGTTTTCAGATGTCTTCTTTCACTAGCACTAAAATAAATTACAAGTATGACATTTATATCTCTCCTACTGATTTAATCTCCCTGTACTCTTTTTGAATAAAACAAGGATGGGGAAAGGTGCCCTCAAATTAATGTGAGTTTTAATGCTTTCTTTTCTTTTCATTTAGCCATAAATTTTATATTCTGATTGCCTTTTTTTTTTCTTATTAGATGATGATTACCATGTATTTTTTACCTTTTGCCTAATTTTCACAGTGAATTTACTGCTCATGAAAATTCCTGAGTTAATAACTTAGAGACTGACTTGCACTAATTTACTCACAGGCTCAAGTCATTAACAATCCCCCATAACCTTTTTACTTCTTTTTAATTAGGCAATTCCTCTTTACAGATAGCACAGTTTGAGATTATCCCATGGCTTTGCAGCACTTGTGAGTGTGGAAACCATCCACAATATGAATTGTGTGAAAGGGAAACTCCTCCCGGATGAGGATGGAAGGGAACTAGGGAAAAGAGGGGTATATCCTGCTGTCCTCCCTCCAGCCTTGAGCTGTTCTGTATCTCCAACTGTCTATCAATTTCCACCATGGAAATGAGGGGATAAGAGAGAGAAAAGAGCAACAAGACAACAAGAGAAAGATAAATGAAGTGACCGAGCCACACATTGCTGAGATGCTTAGGAATGTCTTACAGTGATAGCTGACAGAGCATTAATTTATATTGTGATATATTAAACATCCCTCCCTCAGGCTTTCTTCCCAGTGGTGCTGCAGCCATGGATGGTGGCCAATGATTTAGAGCAGATGATCCCTGCTGCCTGGGAGGACAGTGTTTGTCTGGTGCTGCACCAGCCTCTGAAGGTGCAGCCAGATTCTTTTAGCAATAGGAAGAACTGGGAAGTCATGAGGGTGAGTATGAGACTTGCCACAGTATACACACTCCAGCCATTTTGTACCCCTATTCTCCGTACCAAAGGCAAATCCCTTTGTATTGGCTTTTTGCAGCACTACAAATTTGTTATCTTATTTCTTTAAAGGACATGGGAGGATGCATAAAAATTGAAGTGTATTTTGCTGTGGTACTCACAGGTACTTCAGCTGACAAAAGGAAAAAGAAATAGTTCACTGGTAATGGAAGTATCTTCTGGTAATCAATTACTTCATTCTCAGTAGCGTATTAACATTGCACGGTGAATCCTTTCTGTCAGATCCTTTCTGTCCCTCTCCCAAAACTGTTCTGCTGTTAACATAGAACTATTAATTAATAATGAATCAAGGTCTATACGACATATATGTATATCCAAAATACGGGTTTGCTTATGAGAATATCTTTCATATAAACTGTTTTTTAATGAGAATAGTGCTTCAAATATTTAATGTAGAATATAGCATTTAAATGTACTTCCCCACAGCAAAATATCAATAATGTATAAATTGCATTTTACAGTTTCATGATAGCTCTTATAGGTTCATATTTTTAAAGTGAGATTTTAGTTTTTTCATACACTTAACCCCATTTTAAATATAGATGTCGAAATATGATTAAGAGAGACATTTTTTCCCAAACATTTTCGAGCTGAGCACAGCAGTTAAAGTAATTGCTTCTCTCTCCAAGAAGTAACATGTGGGTTCTTAAATTCTAAAGTAATAGAGACCTTCTCTAGACTGAAATAATATGGCTTTCCTACAGAGAGAAAATTGCTGTGCCATGAAGAAGGTTAATCTCTTCTGAAAGCCGTTCCATATTGGAATTCCAACAGTTTTCATGGATAAAATTCTCCTTCAGGAGCAATATAGTGACAGGGAAGAAAGGACAGTATTCAGAATAATGTCCTTCACCTTTTAGCTATTGCCCTTGCAGCGACTCTGCTATGATCTGCAGCTTTCATACTTAGGTATTGTTGAGTATGGAACAATACAAAATCATTTGAGCAGATGTTAAAGATGGATGTTTGGGATGCACATAATAGGTCTTAGTGCACATCCCAGATAAGGCTTTAACTTGTTACATCACCTCTGTGACAAGACACCACATGTAGCTCATGAGGTTTGTAAGGTTTCCAGTGTCAGTGTCAGTGAAACAACAGTATTGCGTTAAAGTCTGGAGGCAAGTAGTTTGGCATGAGTTCAGAGATAATTGTTCAGTGTAGGCATGCTGCTAAACATGTGCACAGTTCTCCATAAATAATAAAAATTATAACATAGAGCTAACCTAAATTAGTCTATATCCCAGATGTCTTAATGAAGCTGCAGACAGAAACATGATATCACTTGGAACTTTCAGCTCCAACCCTTCCCCAGGAGATACAGGGAGATACAGGCCTATGTATTTTTTTTTTTAGCAGCTGAACAGGGAACAATGTCTTATAAGGAAATGGTGCTGAAAGAAATAAAGATTAAGTAACAGCTTAATTTTACTTGGTAATTAGAAAACTTACCCAGCAAAAAGTGCAGGTGCAACTTTCTCCTTTCCCCAGGACTGTGCTGAACTGCATACCTATTAAGGAGGATCATACCCATGAGGGTTTAAGACAACATGGATATTCTCAGCCTCTTTTTTACCACCATGTAAGATATAATTCTATATCTGTCAAACTACAAGTAAAACTAAGACAGGATATAGCTACTAGAGTTACTAGTCATAATACTTTCTGTAAAACACTTTGTGCTGATTTTTTTTCCCAGATCTGTTTTAGAACTTTATTTAAACCAAACAAGGAAGCCTATCATTATTTCTAGATAAGAGAAGGAATCTAGGGAGCCTAAGATCTGGAGAATGCTCCATTTCTGTGATTTGACAAGCTAGCTTAATGTTGGGTGGTCCTATTTTGGGGTGTTTCAAGAGCATTTACATTGCTTCTGATAGAATGACATTGAGGTGGATCTCCACTTCTGGACTAATACAAGAAAGTCATGTATATAAGTTGGAGGAATGCAGACTCCTCCAAACAACACTCACTAGGACTTACAGTAGAACTTTAGGAATTGGAACGAATTACAAAGAAGTAGTGCATATTGCAGAAATTACATGGAAAACAGCCTGGATACAACTTTCAGTAGTAACTTATGTGACAGCTATATTTAAATTTTGCAGGCTGCACCTGCAAAAACATTACCTGTAGGAAAGTGCAGGACTAGAAAGGCAAAAACATGAAAACTCAGAATTACTGTGTATTTATTTATTTATGCTTTGGCAGTCTTGTTGATGCTTGACTACCTATTTGCATCATTATTCAGATGCTGTTTTCTTTCTTGTCTTGTGATATTTGGTTTTCTATTTTATTGCAGAATTGAGAACATTATAACATTTTTAGTTACTTTATAGGAGTGGGTATGTTAAGTGCTGCTTAATATGGAAGTGCAGCTCATACATTTATTGTGGTTTAAAAGATGGAGAGTAATTTGTGGCATATGTTTTTGTTCCTATAAAAGAACTGAGCAAAGCAAGATTAATGCAAATTAGGTATTGTTGTGCTCAGAGGCATCTACTACTAACAATGTTCAGTGTAATGAAGGGTGAATGCCGTGCATGATTAAACTAGTCATACACAAACAATAGCTTAAAGAAAAAAAGCATAATTTTAGGATATGATTTTATTCTCCCACAGTCAGTTATTTGCACCAGTAAAGACAGGAAGAACATGAGGTAAAGAAGAGCAAGGTAAAACCAGCATCAAGAGTATGTGCTTCACTACTGAAAGCAGAGATCTTGAAGGCAAAAATGGTCCCAACAACCGGCATCATAACTGTGTTTCTACTAAGTTTAGGGACTATTTTGAGGTGATGTACAAATTCAGCCTAGCAGCCATTAAGCAAATAGAAACCTGCAGCCAAAATTCTTGTCAGTTTTTATAGCTCAGATTTTGTTGTGTAAGCCAAAGCTGATTTGTGTATGGTTCCTTTACAGTAAAAAGAAAGATGGCACTTCCAGAATGCCACTTTATCTCTTCTAACTATAGATAGAGCATTTTAGTACTGCCTTAGACTGCAATAACTAACTTGTTGCTGTGTTTGAACGAGGTGAGATTAATCCCTTGGGTTCTGATATCAAGTGGAATCTGCTATACAAATGACTAGAACAATGATGTCTGATCTTGTTGTGACCTCAGTAAATTCTGAGACTTCTTTAAATAAAAACTAGATCAGATTGATCACATAAACTGTAGAACTCAGACAGAATCCCAGTATTAGTCTCACATTTCTGAATTACTCAGTTATAGGGATTTAAATCCCTGAGTTTTCTACTGTTGGCTTATATACCAAATAGTGAGTATTAATCTTCCCTGTTCAGAGAACATTTGAGACGCTATTTAAAAACTAAAACTATATATAAATTCCAGCAGCAACAGTTCAGTTTAAAAATTGCACTGCAATGATCTTTTGAATAAAAACAATTACTGTTTTAGGATTTATTCAGACTATGTTTTAAAAATTCTATTTAAATTTTATGAATAGAAGCATTAAGGTCTTATTGATTTTTCTTGTATCTTATGTGTTATTCATTTTGTTTTCATTTGTTTCCAGAACTAGAATAATTTATTCAATTATGCTTAGGAAATTTTATTTAGAGCAACAGTAATGTTCATTATTTGTTTGTTCTGCACTTAAAAAAGAAAATTATTCTTCTGATTTCCACAGCAGCCTGGACCCTGTTTATTCAAAAGGCTTTTCTCTTATTCACCAAATATAAAGATTTCTGATGATTTCTTTTGCTTGAAGTCTGTGGGAGAGAACCTTACCCTAGAGTACTTGACTGATATCATGAAAAAGATCCAAGGCAGTATGACACTTCTAGGCATCTTAAAGAAAGAATGAACTAAGGCTGAGCTCTGACAGTATTCTATTTCTGGAGGAGCTACCCTCTATTTATTGCATGAGTTCTTTATATTAATGCCTTAGTTTGTTTTAGGAGTTCATTGGAGAAACAAATCTCCCAGTTGTTTCAAATGTTTTTTGTACTTCTGTCATTGTAGAGAGGTATTGAAGTGCATAAGCTGGATGCCTTTCTGATGAAACTAAATGAAAAGACACAAGCCAGGAGCACATACAGAATCCTACAGCCATTAATGGGCATTGAGACTACAGCTAATACAAAGTACCCTCCTCTCCCCTCCCATTCTGTACAGAGTGCTTACTGGGTCCTCAAAACCGTTTCTTCACTACAGGCCTTCTATATGCACCACACAGACTGCTTAGGCAAACATAAAACTTCAATCATTTGATGTTTCCTCCCTTGATTATCATGTAATGGTACTAGTGGATTTTGAAAGAATTGTATTTAAAATTCTTCAGCTTTGTTTTCCACACACATTTTTTTATGTTGCCTCCTTTCCACACCCAACTATTTCACTCTGTTGCTTACTTAGTATCATGAAATTCAAATAAGATAATGTAGTTTTCTATAATACTGTCATGTGGTTGGCCAGATAGGCCACTTTAAATGGCAGATGGCCCCCCTTCCTCCCTCAAAAGACAGGAGAGGAAAGGAGGAATAAAGAAATATATGATTTTAGAAAAGTACTAAACTACCTTAATAGATAATGAAATAATAATGAAACAAAAAAGAAAGAAAATCTATGGAGATCCCTCACAAAAATATTTTAATTATTTATTTTGAAAACAAAGAAAGCATTTTATTTACAACTGAGCATGCATCCATATTCATAACTAAGCAAAGTCTATAATTCAAATATCCCTAGAACTAATATAATAGTTGCACTGACTTAAGAGTACTAAGAGATTTCCATATACCCCTGCTAGTAAGCTTGTTGTTTGGAGCTAGAAGTCCCACAATTATTATTATTAATTTTCTTTCCTAATGTCTAGTCAATGTTGGCAGAAGCAAAGACATATTTTGGAGAAATTTCTTCCTTCACATTCTATTGATGATTCTTACTTGCAGGAAGTTTAAATCCTGTTTTAAGACTCTCAGCTTTTTTGCATATTTAGTTTGACATAGCAGACAAAACAAATAAAAGAATGTTTTCTTTTGGTCACTAGTCAGAAGCAGAATTACTTATATCTTCAATGCTCAATTACATAATTTTTCTCTCAAATTGATCAGTCTGCTGTCAGAATTAGAGTGTTCCACCTTACCCTCTAACTGCAAAAATGTCTGGTTTAATTGCTTACTGTAAGAAAAAGATATTTGACCTATATGCAAAGAAATTCATGATGAAAGAAATCCCCATTGATAGAGGAAAAAATGCCCCAAAAAATAACAAAGCAAATAACATTTTTTCTTAATAGTAAATAAATTCTAACTTGTGGAGTTATTTGGCATTAGATAAATGCCATCCACTTCTTCTGATCAATGCTTTTTTTCCCCCTATGTTTACATGTTTTATATTTTCTTTATTTCTTTAAAGGTAAAATGCAGAAAGGTTGTTAAAAGTGTGACTTTGATTTTCACTTTTGAATTCTAGGATTGACTATAGTTACAGGATTTTCAAGAAGCTCTGGTAGAATCTCACAGACTGTGACCTGAAAGAAAAAAATGGATTAATCTGTATCAAGAAGTTATAGTCTTATAAGCAGAGCAAGTCAAAGGGAGAAATATATGAGCTTGCATTTTCTTAGTAGAATAGCTTTTACACTAGAGCCTTTATTGTCATGGTGTCCCACTCTATATAGAAAAACTGATTCTGTTTTTAACTGCTAACTGAACACTCTGCAGTTCTCCTCCAAAATTTAAACACCTGATTTCCTCGAAGCACAAATGAACTCTCAAAAGTTACTAAACCTGTTAATCATGATAAATCTTCTAACCAAAGCAGGAAGCAGATTGTTTCTATTCTGTGATACTCTAACACTACTTTCTGGGTCAGTGTAGGAGCAGTAAAATGTCATGGTGTCCCCTTTGCTCCTAAAGACAAAGTGTATAGTGTTCAAAGTAAAAAAATGATAACCCTCCACACAACTCTGCAGACACAAAAGTCAGTGAAGAAGCAGAGGAGGTTCTCTCTGTGCTGAAGCTGAGATTTCCCTGCAGTCCATGATAAAGCCCATGATGAGGCAGGTTGTTCCTCTGAAGCCCATAGTGGAGCAGAAATCTAGCCGCAGCCTGAGGAGGACCCCATGCCAGAGCAGGTGGATGCACATGAAGGAGGCTACGTCCACCAGGAGATCCTCTGCTTGAGCAGACTTGTAACAGAACTGATGGCTCCATGGAGAGAGCAGCCTATGTTGAATCAGGTTTGCTAGCAGTACTTGTGACTTTGCAGGGGACCCATGCTGGGGTAATATTTTCCTTAAGGACTGCGCTTGTGGAGTTAATCCATACTGGAGCAGTTCATGATGAAGTGAACCCTATGGTAAGGACCCACACTGGAGAAGTTCATGGACAACTCTCCCATGAGATTAACTCCATATAGGAGAAGAGGAAGAGTGAGGAGGAAGGAGTGACAGGAAATGTGCAACAAACTGACAAGAAATCTCATACCTCATCCCAATTCATGCTTTACTAGCCTAGTAAATTAAATAGTACCAGGGACAATTTGCAGATGTTTTCTTTCAACCAGCACAAAGAAGCTTAAGTTTCTTCTATTAAACTCAGTTATCCTGAAAAGAGAGTTGCCAAATCCAAACAGTTTATTCAGAAAGGTAGCTGGTTGGTGTTAAATCACAAATATTGCCCAGGAATTGTATTGCAGAGTACAAGCTGGTTCAGGCACAAAATCATGCCAGGTATTGCCCAAACAATTTAATGGAAGAGATATCTGTATGTCATTATCCAAGAATTGTTTAATATCCTGCTGTAGAAGTAACCTTGTACCACACATACACCACTAAAAGCAGCAATAAATCTAGCAGGAAAGTGACTTCCATTCTTCATTAATGTACAACAGATTATTTATATTTTTTGTATAATCCTCCTAATCAGGAAAGTACTGTTGATAAAAATGAAGAATATACTGAAAATTTTGTATTCTTTTTTTTAACATTCCTATCCCATGATTCTTCATGTATAGCAACAAGCTATCTTAAGAACAGTAAAGTAACATTAAGGAGAGCAAGATCTTAACCAGAATTGCTTTATATGGACTTGCATTTTCTCCTGAAGTTAGCAATGACAATGCATAAAAACTTGTATTGCCCAAAAGCATAAGTGCTAAAACTATATATGTAAAGCACAAGATATTTAATTCCATGGTTCCTGAGATATTTAGGCTATTCCAAATACTATGCTCCAAAACTAAATCTTGGGAGAGTAATGTTTTCATAGATAAACCCTAGACAAGGCAAATCATAGCACAAGCATCACCCTCAGGGCACCTTGTATTTATCATACCCACTGAAATATGGAATAACAAAATAAAACCTAACCCAATTACATGATAATGAAATAAAGTTTCAGTTTTAAAAAATGCTTTGGCCTTCTCTTTGTATCCTTATCAATCTGCTAATCTAAGAGTGGCTAGTTCTACACAGACCAAATGACTCTAATTGTGCAATTACAGCATTAAGGCTATTCCATTTAGCAAGCAAATTGATTGGCTAAACATACCTAAGTACTTTATTATAATATAGAATTTCATAAGAAAATAAAAACAATGTTGTTCAGGCCTGTTTGTTGAGAAGAAAATGCAGGACTAGGGTTTTAGCTAATGTAGACTGTTGAGAATCCACTAACTTAAATGAGGTTTGTTGATTTACACTAGCTGAAGAATACAGCCATCCTTACCAATACAGTTTGGATACTTTTATTCTTCGTTATAATGATGCTTCAACTGCTCATGAGTTTAGGGTTATTATTTCTAAGATGGAATAAATTCTGGAGGCATACTATTAACAGGAAAGGTTTTGTATAGTGCTGTCAATTTGCACAATCCCTTTAAAATTACTAATGGATCATTCCAGTAAGCAAACTTGCTTTGTCATAAACCTAACTAGAATAAATTAAAAGGTGAACCTCAAACTTAAAAAAATATTTAAAAGATCACACTAAGGATAAACTTAATCTTAGCAGTCCAGGAGTGATCACGTGTCTTTGAAGAATCAATAAATATTGCAGAAAAATATTAAGCAATGTGTTTTCAACTTATAACATTAATATATTAATTCTGGTGTTTGAGAGGAGGAGTAGGATTATATTAGCTCAAGTTTCTTTTGTGTCATGGACCATAAATTAAGCCTTTGTTCTTCAGAGTTGCTATTTTTTGATTGCACAAGCTAAGAGTATAAGAGCTAATGTTGCTTAAGTAGAGAGAATATAATTTATTTTGCTCTTTGTAGGCAAGTGATGCAAAATTCAGGAAGACTCTAATGTGAGGTCTCTCTTGTGGCATTGTTGCAATATAAGTTGGTATTGTTACAGTTATTGCTCCATGACTTTGATAGTCTGCACAATTATGCTATAATGGGAAATTGAATTACCTAAAAATAGTTGGGTAATTTTGGATTTCATAGGGCACTGTGGCTGGCATCTATCTGCTCCTGTTTACTAGTCTTATACAGCAGTACAGATACACAAACTAAAATAATTCCAGATAATCATGCTCACACACTTGACTATAAAGATGTCAGGAGTTTTGAAAATTGAAATTCCAGACTTGGATGTCTAAAGTTACATGATTGATTTTATTTGCTTGCAAAGAAAGTAACAAAGTCATCATGGAAAATTAGTCTTCGGACCTTGGGAAAAAGACCTTCTATAATTTGTGTTTCGTGATGAAATAACAAATTTTATGTACAAAGCTCAGGAAATAAGTAAATAAGTGGAATGTTAAATTGATTTATTTTTCAAAATTAAAGTAATATTACTATAAACACGTGTTTATAAAGTCCATGACACTTCCAGAACAGCACTGGGAAATAACACTACCAAAACTAAATCAATTTAGACCCAAAGTTACCACAGAGTCATGCAATATTGCATCATTTCTTTTGCTTTGGTTTGAAATCCAATTTGATACATCAGAGACATCTCTATAGCAAGAAAGATAAAGAATTCCAAGAATTAGGCATCAAGAGAGGAATTCAGTTATACACAAAGACATCAAACCTTCAGATGTCTGTGGGTGAGGTGGGTGTTAAAGCTTCCCCTGCAGTCAATGGAAGACTAATCAAAACAATCAATGGAATCTCAAGTGAGTACACAGACAGTACACAAGAAATTTGATTCAATTGCCCATAACCAAGAAGTGAATTAGGTGCCCAGGAGCATCTGTATGGGTTGGGACTAAATCCCACTCTGCTTGTGCTATATCCCATTACAATTTATGGAAATTTTGTCAGTGCAGCCCAAGAAGAGATTTATTTCCCACTATTGTAAACATCTAAGATTGCATTCAGTGATCTACGCAAAGATATCATGTGCTATTTAAGTGATGGCTTAGATTGATACTCAAAATATCATATCCAAAACTGATGGATATGATGCACAGGAAATTAGCAACTTTCTGATCCAACAATTAGAGACCATTTTGGGACACTTCATGTTAATCTCAAAGGCAATAAAAGTTATGGCTAAGTTACTGAAGCACATCTTAAATGTTGACATTCAACTGAGCTGAATTACTCTACTGATGCTATCAGATGGATCTCCTTCAATTATGGCTAAGTGGGATGAAAGTTGTTTGCTAAAATATGCACTAAAACATTTTAATGATCTTGTGCACCATCATATATTTACTGAGCAATCTCACAGGGCTGATAGCAATGCCACAATAACTGCAAGAGAGTTATTTTCCATATTTTCGGGAAAAAAAAAACAGAAGCAAAGTGGGTTATATTAGGGTGCTTTGAACATCATTTGACACCTCTGTCCAAGCAACTACTTCCTACCTGCACATCTATAGGCATGAAAATCTGGGTGTCCAACAGACTTCATTCCATCTTGTCCTGCTCTTCTTAACTAAAAAAAGTTTATAGCTGATGAGGTTATAAATATTTGTATGTTTCTTAGGTCTGTGACATAAGCAAAGGAAATCAACTGTAAAGTTCTCGATCAAACCCTGAAATCTATGATATCATCTTAAAAAAGGCTATGCAAAATGTCTTAACTGAACTAATACTTAATTTTTCAAATTTCTCCTTTCATGCTTCAGGCATGAACTCTCTTGGCCTGTTGAATTAACACAATGATTTTATAGTACTATTCAGAAACAGCTAATACTTGAGAAAAAATTCACATGCTAGGGGACCATAATTATAATTTTATATAATAATAATGATACCAAAATTTTAATATAATATGAGCTTTACCCTGTTTGTCTAAGCTTATTAAGGTTTTGAGGTAGATCTTGTCACAGGCCACTGGAGCATGATCAAGCTCACCTTATTTCAAACATTCTGTTACTTACAAGGAGAGTGTACACCTAATAAAGAAAACATCAATATAAATTTCAGAGGTCTGAAAAAAGATTTCAGACAGAAGATTTCAGGAAGATCATAACTTCCAGGGAGTGAGACAGTAAGTTTCACTAATTCTTTGAGCTGTCTTTTGAGATGTATCATTTTTCCTGCCTTATCACAGGTGCATAGAGAATCCATTTTCTTCTGGCTTATATAAATTTATAGTATTTTCTTTATTCCTTTCTGTCATCTACTATGAATATAGGTATGGATATTTTATCTTTGTATCACATGGTGGTAGATATAGTTCAAGTCCTGTCTAGCTTTCAATAGGAGATTGAGAGATTCAGGTTCAATCTATTGTGGCTGGAGCACTCACCTGATTCTGACTATGTCTCAACATTAACAGATTTTTAACAGTTTCATGAAGAGCAATCCATTCCTAGGATTTCCAGGATGATACTGATGAGCAGCAAGAAATGTTCAAGGAATAATTAGAGGGTAGAATACTACTAGTATTCAGACATTCATATCTGTTTGTTAACACGCCAGAGATGGAAATAACTTGATTGAAATAACTTGATTGAAATAATTATTTAATATGATCTTCCACAGAGACAGCTACTAATTTTGGATTCTGATATGATGAATTACAGTGTAATTTAAAAAAAATATTAAATTTTTATCAAACATATAATTTGATATATCATTCCGTATGTGTTATACTCAGTGTATTATAGTTTCACTTGCAAGTTGTTTAAAACAACAAAAGTAGGATTACTTGTTGTTTGGAAAGCATATATGAGCACACATTTCATTAAAAGGAAGCTTCATCTTCTGAAAGAAAAATATTAAGCATCCATTTATCTTCTCTGGTTAATTGTTTTTTCTGACCTATTTAATATTTTTAATCAGTGATTATATTTAATTCACAAGCTTCAATATTTTCTACTTTATTAAAAATGCCTTTTCCTTAATTCAATCTTTACATTAATTTTTCTTACTTCAAATCAAGTATGGGTAAGAAGTGCTTCCTTGATATTAACTGGATTAATTTCTGGATGGTTGGAGAAGAAGTCTAAAGTTCAGTCTTTTTTCCTATCCTACCTTTCCATAATTTCTCCATCCTCAAACATTGCAATTTTGAGATAAATGTCTTCAAACTTTGCATATTTCTTCTATATAAACGTGAGATTTGACTTAAAAGTTAATCCCCAAATATCTGAAAAGTAAGATCAATTATATGATCAGACTGTGAGATGCAACTCATTAAAGAAGTCTGTCAGTTTCCTCCTCATTACTGCCTGTGACAGGGATCCAGAATGCACTGCTAGCAAAGCTTCATGTAATATATTGTTCAATAGATAGTGTTGAGAAAGCTTCTTTTGTTTAATCATGTATTTTATAAGGAATTCTTTCTTTACCTATTCCAGCTCAGCATATAGATACACTTTAACTATAAACATGAAAGTCTCTTTAAATCAGTTGAAAACATTGAAATAATTTTTGCCACAGATGGTTTCAGTCTATGTTCATATTTACATCAGTATCTCACAAAGGTCATGTAAAGAAAGCTTCTGGAATAGGAAAGATAAGAAAATATTTTAACTCTGACTAAACTCTCCAAATCTTTTTGCTTCTTCCCCTTCCAGAAATAAATCCTAGCAGACTATCTGTTTACTTATGACATAATTTATGGACATTTTCCCATTTCTTTTCTAGGTGGTCTTCACCTTTCTACTTATGCTTCATTTGATCTGAAGTCTAGAACTTTAGATTTTATTTATACTTTGTCTCAGTTTTCATAATGGATGTTAGTTATCCACAGCTTCTAATTGATATGTTTATTATAAAATACAGTTGATACATGTATTTTTTCCTTAATTTTTATTGCATATGTCTAGTGTTAGATGACTAGGAAGAAAATATTGCATAGTTAAATAAACTTCTTGTAATAAAAATAGCATTCCTGGATGATCCCTTGTTTGAATTTGACATTTCTATGTTGACAAATGGCACCTTTACATTTCTAGTCCACTAGCATACGAGGACATCCAAAGATTGTATTGTCTTGACTGATAAGACTAACCTAGGAGATGAAATTCTATCATTTTCTATGAGCAGAGCAGAAAAGGAAGAAAGAAATACTGTGAAGAAAATTACACTGGAAAAATCAGAAAAGTTTCTTTTATCACCAAACAAACTTGGAAAGGAGGAAGTTCCCTGTTGTACACCAGGAACATGTAGATCTGATTTACATTCACAAAAAAGATTTTTGCAGAGCATTTCAGGTAAAATCTACATGAATCCATTACAACTTCCAGAAAAAGAAATCTGTAGAACAAACCTGGTGAATAAACATGTTCACTCTTAATCAGTTTACTTATAGTCATAGTCATAGTCATCTAGGTTGGAAGGGACCTTTCAGATCATCAAGTCCAACCATCATCCCAACTCTTGCAAGCTTCATACCTGGACAGGGACTTGAACCCTTGACCCTCAGATTAGGAGTCTGATGCTCTCCCAACTGAGCTATCTTGGTTTTAATATTCCATGTGCCAGAATTATTATGAACAGGGCACATGTATAGCATATATTTTACTTCTGATGCAGACAGCTAGAAGAGATTATTCTAAAACTTGAAGCTTCGAAAAACATAAAATCTAACTTTAGCACATAGAATCATAGAATCAGAATGGACCTTCAAAAGCCATCTAGTCCATACCCCCTTCCGTGAGCAAGGACATCAGCCTGGTCAGAGCCTCATCAAGCCATGTCTTGAATATCTCCACCACCTCTCTGGGCAACCTGTTCCAGTTTCTCATCACCCTCACGATGAAGAACTTTTCCCTAATGTCAATCTAACCGTTTCCTGCTTTAGTTTAAAACCAATCCCCCTCATCCTATAACTACATGCGCTGGCAAACGGTCCCTCCCCTCCCCAACTTTCCTTTAGTCCCCCTTCAGGTACTGGTAGGTTCCTATGAGGTCACCTCAGCACCTTCTCACCTTCTCAACTCCAGGCTGAGACTGAGAGAGCTAGGGCTCCTGTCCTCACAGGAGAGGTGCTCAAGACCTTGCATCATCCTTGTGGCCTTCCTCTGAATCCTCACTAATATTTCTATGTCCTTCTTGAGCTGAGGGCTCCCGAGGTATATGAAGTACTACAGGTGGGAGTCTCACAACAGCAGAGTAAAGGGTCAGAATCACCTCTCTTGACCTGCTGGCCACAGCTTTGCTGATGCAACCCAGGATACGGTTGGCCTTCTGAGTTGTGAGCACACACTGTTGACTTATCTCCAACTTTTCATCCACCAGAACTCCCAAGCTCTTTTCCACAGAGCTCCTCTCTATCAGTCTGTATTGGTAGTGAGGACTGCTCACTACCACCCTTTATTTGCCCTTGCTGAATTTCATGAGGTTTGCCAAAGAGAAGCATACTGTGGGAGCTAAAAGAGAGGCAGCTTGGAAACATCTAACTGATAAAAATTAATTCCAGGAGAGCATGAAGGAAGTTAAAAGACAAATCCCTGTGAAAAATCTGTCATTCACAGGTTCCAAAATAGTGGGGTTTTTTTTGCAATTCAATGAAAGGAGTAGCAAAAGTAGTTTGACTTGTCAAGCTGATAGGATTGGACCAAGATGGATTACAAAAGTTGAAATCAGTGCAGCTTATCCACAGCTCAGCCTCAAGAGTTCCTGAGAAGAAAGGAAAATATTTATGAAACAATCATATGGAATTATCATAAGTTACATTGATTTACAAGTCCTCATGTTCTTATCAGAAAGATGATGTCTGAAAGTCACTGGCAAGTTTTAAGAGCAGCAGAGAGGACACCTTATAACCACTTGATTTGATCAGAAAATATTCATTTCATAAGAAGGTGAACATGGCTTTGGGAGTATCAGCAAAAGATTGTTCATCCATTTTGTTTAGGACTGTCTGCAGAATAGCACTACTCAGCAGTGATGAAATATAATTTCTAAATAAAATCATATGGAAGACATACTATCCGCATATTGCTATAAGGAGAAATATAATTGGATGTACAAAGTTATATAAAAGAACTGTTTTTTGAGATCCATTGAGATCCATTTTAGCATTCTTAGCACAATCATTAACTGGAACAGATTTTGTTGAGAAGCTGCAGAGTGCCTGTCTTTGGAGATATTCAAAACTCAACTGACAAGTTCCTGATCAACCTGATTTATCATGCTTAACCAGGGAATGTTGTGATTAGATGATCTCCAGAGGTCCTTTCTCCCTCCAACCATTCTGAGCTTCTGTGATCCTTTTTTCATTTTTTTTCTCCTATTGTGAATTTACTGGAGTGAAAAGGCAAATTATGTCTCTGTGAAAAAAATAATTTATTTTAGTGAGGTATATGGAGCAAATGGCAATAAAATGAGAAAAGTTAGGGTGAGATTTTCTTAGCTCTGTTTTGGTTTGTTATGAAAACAGAGATTATTCATGTCTCCTAAAAACATTATGACCTATGACCTATGTCATAGTCTCTGTCATGAGAGTAAGTAAGAAAAGAGACTAAACTATACTGTCACTTTTACAATGAGATGATTACAGGCCAAGATGTCTCAAACGTTTCTTAATTAAATAATTGATTCCCAATAGCTATGTCATATTAAATAATTTTTCTGGACTTCTTTCACAGGCAATTTAAAATCTCAGTGCTGAGCCTAACGTGACACTTGTGCAAGATGAACATGAAAGTACAAAGTGATGGTAGTGTAGATACTGCCAATACGGACAGTTTATTTGCCATTGTTTAGGTAACATTGCAGATCTTTTTTATATTATTATATATTGATATAATCAGTATGAAATTAGGCAATTTAGAAGAAAATTCTGGGAAGATATAGAGGATTTAAGATTGTCTTCTAAAATCTCCCCTTTGGGATTATAGCTAAAATTACTAGGCCAATGATAAATTTTATTTTTTCGATTGCTTTAGATATGTAGATTACATTCCCTGAAAGACAGAGAAGAGCTACAGGGGGACTACATAATCCCTCTGGAACACCTGTGCCTGTTTGTTTACCCTCAAAATAAAATGTATTTTCTTGTGTTCAGATGGAATTTCCTGGGGTTTAGTTTTTCCTCATTGCCTCCTACCACATCAATGGACACTGCTGAGAAGAGTTTTAGCCCCCCCCGAGCCTCCACTTCTCAAGAAGGAGCAGTTTCAGCTCTCTTTCCCTCCTCATCTGAAATGTTCTCCAGCTGGAAGATGCAGGTCATAAAGTGCAAGCTGAAAACACCTTTTTAGTTCCCATCTGAGTTAAGTGGAATATCTTCTTTTGGATTTAGGTAGCAAACCATTTACCTAGCACAGAATTTGGTGGACAGGTTGTAGAAAAAAGCTTACTTCAGAATCTGTCTACAGCCACTGGAAAAAAATGTCATGCCTTAAATTTTGGATTTGATGTGCTAAAAAAAGACATCCTCTATGTCTCTGTGTAATCATAGGCTAGAAATAATTACTATTATTAGAGAAATGTATTTGGAACATTCTATCTGCTACATTTATGCAGACTTTCAGAATCATACTGTACAACTAATCCCTGTAAAATAATTATGTACCACTAACCACAATATTTCACGCTTCTAAATGTGATGATTAGTCCTTTTTAGGCCATCTGCAATTATTTTACAAAGGGAAAAAATTACCTGAAAGAAAAATTACATCAGTGGGTAAAAAATAATAAATATGAATGTTAATCCATTTCTGATCAGCATGAAGCTTTCTGATAACACATGCAAAATCTAGTATTAATTTCAGAAATGTTTATAATGAAGATATGAGTGACAAAGGTTGTGTCAAAATTATGTAAATGAATTGATTTTTAATCTACCTATGCCTAAGAAAAACAATCACCTCCTACAGAAGAATTGATTTTATTTATGTAATGCTAGCTGATGAAATCCCCGAGCTCTAACAAGGGTTTATAATTTGATAAAAATTACTGGTGACTGGATCTGCATTTTCTTCAAACCGCTGCCCTGCTTCTTGCTAAGTGCACTGCTGACATGTTTGATATTGAACTTGAACTTAAAAATTACTATCCCAGTGGATGTTTATTAGATTTAGCTGGCTGAAGTAAACCTAGACACAGTGCCCACAGTACAATGTAAAAAAAGATCTTATTTATGTGTGCCGGGAAATGTTGCACATTTCTTCCAGGAAAAAAGGGAAAATCAGAAATAACAAGAACAAAAACACCCACAAAGAAAGGTATTATCCATGCTATTAGAGGAACAGAGAAAATTGACCTGTGTTAGACTAATGTAATGTCATCTCTGAAAACATTACATTACTGTATAATGTAATTTATTTTTATATAATCTTTTTTATACACATTATTGGGAAAAAGCTTTACAGAAAGAAGCAGTTATAAATTGAATACACAGGCTGAAGCAGAATAATCTCAGTCAGAGGATCTAATTTTTCAAGGGAAAATATTACATACATTCTAGTAGGAACTCAATGCATATGTTTAACTTGAAAATATTTTAAAGATAAAGATAGCAGAAGTGATAATTTATGAAGGAAGACATTCCTATAAATATTTAAATTCTAATAACATATGCTCATCTGCAGATAATCAAAGTCTCTTTTGGAAAAAAAGTAATATTCTGACAAATACGGTAAAACTTTTTTCTGCCTGCAGATGACTGGGTTGCTAGAAACTTAACAATCATGTAAGTATCTGCTTGTTTAATAAAACTTCTGCTCAGTTAGTCATGGAAATTATTTCTTATACCCACTAAAGTCAACTGGAGAAATATGCATTGTAATGATCTGTACTCACGGGTGTTGAATATCTCATGTCTGCAGGAATCTTTCTGCTGGGGTTCTGCATGCTGTCATCACACTTTCTCCTTTTGTTCTGTCATTCTTTGCCATCACAGATCAGTAACAGTGAGCTAGCATGAGTAGAGCACATCTCAGAAGTCTCAATGTTGAATTTCAAGTGAAGTTTGACAGTGTCATATATCACTCAGTGTCAACTGTGGTATAAATATCAAAGGATTTGTTAGGATGAAGGAGAAGCAATGATAAATAAAGATGAGGAAAAAGAGGTAAATAAGACGAGGAAAATTGCAAGGAAAATAAGAATGTGCACTTAGAGGGAAAGGGAATAGTCACAGATGAACTGTCATAGAATTGGAGAAAAGGAGAATGTGTCGTATGGCACGGAGAACACAAAACACATCCCTAAAAAAAATCTAGGAAAAATAGTTATGTGAAAACAGTTATGTGCTTATAACTGTAGACTAAAAGAAACTGCACGTAATGTTAAATTATACTAAGCCTTTCAACTTGCTTTGGTATGAAGACAGCTTTCTGATTTGTTACTCTTTCTCTTTTTTTTATTTTCTAACACTAAAACATGGCTGTAGAAGAACTACCAAAGTGTTACATGCTTATCAGTAATTTACCTCTAAATTTATTTGATGAGATCACATAAGAGAATTATAAAAATGTTAACATCAGCATTAGTTATTATCAGCTCATTAATATGGCAGATTGGTGATTGGGTAGGACTGTGGGCAATATTGTCTAAAAAGAAGAAATCTCCCCAAAAAGGATTCACATCTCTAAGGCTTTTCACTGTATTTAGTGATTATCAAAACCTATACTCAGCTGTTGCTTCATTAACAAGAAAATCAGACTGACAGCTTCAGTATGAAAGATGTCTGGACACCAGAGAGTTTTCAGTATACTCAGAAACAATTCAGTGTGGGCGATAAAGACAATTTGGACCTTACTTTGTATCCAGCCTTGACCGAGTCTCAGCAAGTACGCATTTCAACCCAAGTTCCACACCCTGATGCTAATTATAGTTAATGTCAATATACAGCTCTTCGAGCAGGATGTACTAAAAAAGCAGTAGCTACACCAACCTTTAGCATTTCAAACAGTTTTTCACACTTACCCCTTACCTTCCTTGCTGACTTACAGGACTTCATTTCTAATACACTCAATTTGTGCCCCAGCACCACTGCGGAAGCTGAACACGTTATGATGTTTCTTGCACCAGACATCATCTCATCTATACTCCAGTTAATAATTTTGGAGAGAGATAACTACTCCTTCTTAAATTTATGTCCAAATTTCAAACAAAAAATAATTAAGATCAGATTTTTGTCCTGTTGTGTACAGAAACTCTAAATTAGTACTGACTGCAAATCTTCAAACACAATTCCTTAGCAGTTATTAGTTGTACATGTTGAATTTCATGCTTTTGAAAAATACTTCCTGTATTTGTCACTGTCTTTAATGGAATAAGCATAGTTTTGCACACTTTTAAAATATGATTTGTGTTGTCCTAATTATCAATCCTGTGACATTATCTAGGAGGGTTTCTTGATATTTCCTCATCAGCCACTCTGATTTCAAGTGCATATCAGTGTTTACTTGACAGAGGTTTCACTCTCTTTCTGAAGTTGGTTTTTACTGTTCTTTGGTGATTTTGGAGGGTATTTCTTTGCATTCTGTTAGTTTTCTTTTTATGTTTTTTATTTAACTTAGTAATACAATGTTATTATGATCATTCATGACAGAAGAATAAGAACATTTCAGAGTTTTGTTTTATTCCTTTCCTCTTATTTCCATTTTTTATATGAAACACATAAGGCATTACTTTACTTTTCAGTAAGCTGCCCTAATTTGATTTAAAGCACATATTTTAATATGTTATCAACAACAAAGCTTCTGCTCCATCACTCTCGATTAGACCAAAAAGAATGCAAGAGTGAATCTACAATATGTTAATTCTACAAAACTTTGGATATTTTTATTTGTTGTGATCCTCTCAAGAAAGATAGGAATGCTATTTATTTCATGCTAAAAATCAGGGCCCTGCAGTTCTGGGCTTTTTCCACATATTTAAGGAGATCTGTCTAGGCTCCAGGCAACCAATATTTACTCTGAGTGCTTCTAGTTAGTAAAGGATAGAGTGAAGTTTAAATTAAAGCAGCTTAGAGATTCATTGCAATGTATGTGACACTAACTGGAAAATAAATATATTGTTTGCTTTCCCAAAAGTTTTCTGTGACCAAATACTTACTATAAGCAACACAAAAGCATTAAAGACAAAATATTTAAAAGATGTATAAGAGAAATCAAAGGAAAATCAGCAATATGTGCCTGTCTTCTGGATGTAAAAGACAGACAAATATTTTTTATTTACATATTTTGCTAACTGCTTTATGTAATCTGAAGTTTTCCCTCTCCTGCCAAAGTTTGAAGAGTTCCTGTGAGCTTAAAATTTATTTCTTTAGAAATTTAAACCTTTCCAATTTATCTTATCAAAGGTTTCTATCTTATCACTGCCTGTAACTGAACTTTAATCAGCACAGTGCTGATGGTACTTAAGAAACAGGGTTCATTTTTATGTGCATTGCTTGACATTACATGTGCCAAACTTTATTAGAAAAGTGTTAGAGCAGAGTGGTATCTGAGTGGTATCTCTCAAGCAAATGCAAATTTTATGCTGATTTTTAATTTTTTTTTCCATGTTAGTTCACAGCCCTGGAAAGGTATTAAGAATTAGAGTATTTGCAAGCATCAGTTTCCTTTTAATTTGAAATAGATCTTCCTATACATTTTCTCTCAAATAAAAAATTTTCTGACTGGTGAAGACAAAAAAACTACCAAACACTCCTGAGTTCATCTGACCAGAAACAGGACACATCTAGCAAATTCTGTGAAGCTGTGGTCTTATATAGACCCTGGTACACATATGCAGCTATCTTTTCAAGTGGTACATGTAGGCAAAGAAAACAGATCTCTCAGAGTAAAACTTTCTTCTACATTATCCGCAGGTTTACATTCCTTGGGAGAACAATTATTGGAAAGGCCAAACCTGAGCCATTGTCAACCTTAACTATGAAAACGCAACAAAAAACTGTCATTTGTTACAAGGGTTGCAGTTAATTTTCCATGCAAATCTCTTCTATCCAGTATCACGGATTTTTTTGTTTGAAGCCTGTCATCCCTTTTCCTCTTGTTTACCCCATTTGAGTTTGGCAATATATCCTGTCTTGTTACAGGGACAGTTTCAGGATATAGCTGTAAAAGAAATTCAAAGATTTTTAAAATTTCTACCATGGTCCTTCAGCTACACTTAGAAGACAACTTGATACTCTTTGTGATTAAGACTATGCATCTAGAAAAGAAGCAAAGTAAGATAACACACCTAGTTGTAAGCATATATTCCATTTAATGAAACCACCTACAAATCTTGAACAAAGCCAGTGAAATGAAAATGAGTACAAAATTACTGAGTTATTGAGATGGCTGGATGGTGGGAGTTGAAAGACAGATTATATATATATAGGTACATATATATAGAGAGAGCACAGAATAAGACATTTTTAATAGCAGTATATTTGCTCATGTAATCTTAAATACAAATGACAGAATTTAGAATCACATTTGGATGGCTTTATTAGAGGGTAGAGGACATAATAGGTGTGTAACTTAATGAAACAGTAGCATTACAAAATAAATGACGAAGCAGAAAAAATATATTGCAATGATTTACTGACATAAGTTACTTCCTTTAGGTAGAATTCTTCCTAAAATTTTTGATTTTCAAAAAAGAGGAAACAAATATCAAAAAAACCCCACTAAAGCTCTTAAAATAGATTGTGACAAAAATACATATTATTTGCAGAAGATGACTGTAATTCCAAATATTTCTGTTGGTAACTGAGAGAGAGTGGAGGAGGATCTTCTGCTTTTAACATCCTGTATATTTAGTTACATAGTGTGAAAGTCATGCCTGGATAAAATCTTTTCTGTGGGCTCTATATCCTTAATCCCTGTACTGAGGAGCTAAATGTGATCGAGACAGAGCCTAGATCTTGTGCTGGAATGCTTACAAAAGGAGAAAAAATTCTTCATAATTCACAGTGAATATTTTAAACCTATAAAAAGTAGAACAAGATAATAAATAAAACAATCAGACCCATAACTGCTTTGAAGTTTAGTTGCTGTGGTAAAGATCATTATCGTAGTGTCTATTGTCCTCATATTGAGATAAAATATTATGGTTTCATACATGGAAGTTTGTCAGTGCTTCCAATGGTGCATTAATTTCTTCAATGTATAGAAGAGATGTGAGTATCTTGCAGGAATTACAAATCCTAGGCTGAAAAATCACCACAATGACATATCCAGTTCAATTTGTACATGCTTTCTATTTGATTATTCACCAGTACAAAGTGTGTTGTGTTTGATTGCATGGGAACATGGGAAAGAGGAACAGTCACTGGATGAGAAAGAGAACTCTGTCCTACCCATTAACTTATGTTAGTGGAAAATGCTCTTGACCTTCTGAGTTAGACACTCCACCTCTCTTCTCATCTCTTCCCTTGACAGACAGAACTTGTATCTGACCCTGCAATGACATCAGCCTTCCTCATTCTACTATAAAGGACCTCGAAACAAAAGAAAGCAGGTTTTTTACATGGTTTCTCCACTCACATATAAATAATTGTGAGAAAAAAAATCTCTTGAAAATACATTTTTGTAAAAGATTGGGTTCAATCTGAATGTATTGATTCAGTATGTCTTTCCAGCTGTTCATTCAATGAAAAAAAAAGCTGTTCCATAAAATAAGGCGGGTTTTTTTGGTTAATTTTCCCTCCTGTTTATGAAATTTTTAATGAAAATGCTTCAGGGATCGACATTTGAATGACAAAAAAGGGGTAGAATGCAGAAGTTGTTGGCTTGTATTATAATGTATCTTGAAGTAAATTCAACTGACAGTCAAATTTGTATTTTCTTTTTTTCAAACAGCACCATTTCTGTCATGTTCCTAAAAAACCGAGCAGAATCATAAGGATAGTAATAGTAATAATCATGTGGCATATGCTGTTAAAAATGAAATTTTCACAAGACAAATCTGCTACAGTAAGATCAGCTCCATGTAATCTAGAGAGAGGATGAGGTTTAAGAGATTCTAATTTGGATCAAAAAATTAAAAAATCCATGAATTTGTGCTAAAGGTGTCTATCTGTCCTCAGTTTACATGGGCATTGTTTTACCAGAGTTAGGAGGCTGAGGAGGCTGTCTTTGAAACAGCCTTAATAACCACATTTTCTGCTGCTACTCTCAGAAGCTTTGTCACACACCACCTGTTTACATGCCCAGAGTACTGATTTAAAATACAGGGTGTCTATGCGACAGGTTTGCATTGTGTCCATGCCTTATCTTTAACTCTGTCTTTAACAATATTATATACTCAAAGAACAACCGAAAAAGCCACCACCATCTTTTAAACTGTGCTAAAATTGCATATTAGTAATGAAAGCATAGATATGTCTCCCTGGTTAGTGGATTTTAGACATACTATTTTACACATATGTTGAAGTACCGTGCAAGTTAAAAACATACAGAAAGAAAATTCTACTATTAAACAAAAAGTACATGAGGAGCTACAAGAAACATAAAATTCTTTTCTTTTTATGTTTTATTACAAAGTTTGGTGAATCCTGTGTTCCAGGTTATGTAGGTAACAAGGAAAGGAAATTCCCTAGTGTGCAAAATATGCATTTTAAAATAATGTTAAATGTTTAATATTAAATTAATTTTTAAAATATATTTTAAAGCATGTATTTTAAAAAATCCAATTTACAAAAATAATTGTACCATACTTTCTAGAAAGGAAAATTTTTTAACTTTTGTTTATTATTTATAAAGAGAAATAACATATATATATATAGAAACGGCAGAATTGGTCTATAATCTTTCATACCATTTACTTCATGACAAAACATCAAGTGCTGTAATTTTTCAAGATTATTTCACAGGACCCATCTTGATAAAGCAATAGCTTATACTGAAAACAATCTATCAGAATTGTCTAGTTTGTCTTCAGAATATCAATGAAATTGAATTAGGACTATCTGAAGAAAGAAAAATTATAATACAATCAAATGGTTTAAACTTTGACTACACATCATCACTTGCAACCAATACAACCCTCTGACTACAGAGTTAATGGGAAATGAAAATGAATATTTGCTTGAAGTTAATTGCTTGCATCATAAATTCTGTATTGCAGCAAAGTCTGCACACTACAGACAAGTTCCCATTTGGTTCCAAAAGCTGTGTAACAAAAGTTTTCAATTATTTTATCCTCATCCACCAAAGCAGTTTCAGAAATGTGATAAATATTTCACCTGATCAGTCTTCAATAAGCTGAAAGTTTAAGGCGAGTCTCCGAAGTGCTAATCTCCCCAGAGATTCAAATTATTCTACATTTTCTGCATAAAGCTTGTTCTGTACATTAGGAAATTGCTCTATTAAAGGTTTTTAATTATAGTGAAAACCTCTCCACTGCTAAGTTCACCACACTGAAAAAAAAATCCTTTAAATAACACAATTTTTGGATCTTTTAGAAATTCTATTACTATAAGATAAACTAAGACTGAATTGCAAATTAATTTCATATGTACAAGAATTGATTTTTAAAAAATTTTGGAATACAGAAAAACTGAAAAATACATTTAAAAGCACAAATGGAATTATATGATAATATCATTATCCATACATAGTCAATAATAACTGAGTAAAAAATACATAATATGCTAACACTTTTTTCTTAAGTCTGAAAAGGAATACATTTTCTCTGTTTTCTATGACACATAATGAAAGGTGGGTGTTGAAAGCCAGACATGTTTGTTTCAAAGAGACTATGCAGTTGTCTAAGATTTCAGTTTCACATGCATAGTAACGTCTACATACTATTTTTCATCAGTTTAATTATTTTCAAGTTATGTTTGATATTAAACTTATTGGAGAATACTGGAGTAAATCAGCATTAAAGAAAAATAAAGAAAAAAATAAAGAAAAAACTGTAATTAAAATTAAAGTCTGTGTGGATCAAATAAGTTTTACTTCATTATGAACCAAGAAGACAAAATTATAAACTGGTGTAATAGCCTTAATATAAAACAAGTTATGTCACTGCACAGCACAGAGATAAGACACAAACTTCGAAAGGCAGAATACAAGTATTGTGTCAAGTATCAAAAGTAAACACAAAGGCTCCGTTTATTGTTTCATGCAATTCAGTGTGATAGCTTAATACATACTAGCTTAGCATTCACAGTGAAAATACAGGTGAAAGTACCAGTCTTAGTCATTCTAGTCATTATACATAGATACTGCCATCTTTCAAGAAAATAAATATATGTATAATTAATATTTTTCAGGAATTCACTTGATTCTTGAATTCTTGCTTCTATGCTCAAGTTCATTATAAGCTTTGGAAAAACTCAAGTGTAATGTTAAAATTATTGACAACCACAACAACTGTGATAAATTGCAGATTTAAGGGAGATTAGAAGAGCTTTTTGCCATCCTGGTAACAATACCCAAGGCAGCAGACACTCCCAAAGCAAGTGATATATCCAGAATCACATCATTTCCTTACATTTATTTTTGGCTTAGTTCTGTATTGTGAAAACAGATTTAAATGTTGATCAAGTAATTTTAGACTAAATCTTATGTAGAGAAAGCTCAAGGTAACTTATTTAACCAAACAGTTCTTTGGGGAGTAGGAAAAGCAGGGTTTTCCTAACAGTTTATATTAGATGAGAAATAAATATTATTAATGAAGTATTTAATGAGGCTCAGAAATCATTAAATTGATCTTTGTGGGAAAAGTATGAGGAATGCTGCGACAGAGGAAATATTTTATTAGTTTCAACCGAGCCTCATTTACGCAAAGACCGAGTCTTCCAGTGTGTGGGATGTTTAGAGAAAAATATCTACATTTTGTAAGACTTCTCCCATAATGGTGAAGAGAAAGATTTTTCATTAAAAATATCAAAAAGTAGGTAGTTCAATACAAAACCTGACCAGTACTAGAACAGAAGCCAATGCTTTACAACACCTTAAATACCTTAAATGGTGCTTACTATGGGAAAGGTCTCCACTGAAATTTCTGTGCTTTCACTGAGATCAGTGCTTCCAATGATGCTCTTTTTCTCAGTAGTAAAATAATTTCTGTTCTGGTTGAAGTTTGATGTCTTACAGGTAATGAGTATGCATCTTGGTGTATCTATAAAATAATATGAACTTCAAATACTTAGATATATTCTGGAGATTCAGGAAAATGCCATACATCTATGATAGGATTGTAAGAGCATAAAACACGACAATCACATACTTCTTTAATCTCCATGTAAGATACACATATGTATAAACATAAAATTTAATGTATGTATATACATTCTGCCTCACACAAACTCTTGCTCCATTTCCTTTATTTAGTTTTGCTTAGATAGTTACATATTATTATATATATGAATTTATGCTTTAGCTTTTCTTCTTCTCCCTATATTTCCATCCTGTGGTTTTCTATTGTAAATTTAGTGACCTTTAAAAAAAATTTCTCTGTGTTTTATAATTTCCTATGAATTGTAAGCTGCTTGTTTAACTAATTTCTGTCTTTTCTTTAATACTATCATAATGGCTTCTGAACATTTATCATATTTTTCCATATTATTGCAGTAAAAATACTATTTTTTCTATATTTTTTGGAGAAAGTAGCACAATAAGGAAGTAAACCTGACATTCTTTTATCACATTCCACTAGATACATGAAGTATCCTGTGTATGTGTTGTGTGTCAGAGATATAAGGAGGTAAAATCTTAGACTATTTACAAATAAAATAGAATTGTTTAAGAAAAAAATCAGTATGTAAAGGATCTCCTTCATCATTAATTTTTAGTTTCTCTTTCACATTATATTTTTAAATACACTTCAATATCACTTACAGGTTTAATATGTTTTTTAACATATTCAGCAACTAGAGTTAATCTTATAATCCATTTATTTTTCAGGTGGTACAAGTAGTATTAACCAGAATAGAGGATGACCTCTGACTGGTTAATCCTAATTAAAGCTGAGCAAGAGATTTTTCTGTGAAGTTTTCTGATGACTTCACTTCTGTGGTCTATAATTCCCACTTCATGAATAAAGACAGGTATAGTGTCACACGGCTCTCTGGACAAATTTGAAGTTTCAATTGTATGTATGCAATGGAATGAGATGGAAGAAAAAAAACATATTTCCAGGGGAACATAGCAGAAGATGGCATCATTAATACTTGCCAGGGTATTCAAATTCCTGTACTGCCTCCTGCACTCAACTACTCATTTGGATGTGCTAAACAAAACCCTCAGATCTTTTCAACTTTCTTCATAATAAAGGCAGTACAAAAAGTCTCAGAATCATAAAAAGGATAGCTTGAATTTGCAATTCTGACTTGTATTGCCCCTCAGATGGACAGAAGTCTAAAGGGTGGTTTAAATGTAAAAGTTTGGTTTATGGTTTCTTTACTTACTTGGAACAGTTTTGAAAGGAATAATACAAATCAATCTAATGATGGTGACAGGCCGACTACATTTATCTTCATCCTGTCCATGGGAGGGGGTAGGCAGCTGTTGATGGAGCCACATAAACAGTAGATTTATCTGCCATATTGCTGCTTCCTGCTAACTGTTCTCCAGGTGCTATCAACTTAGTATGATGAATTGCTACCCCATTGCATTATTCACATGGGGCTCACAGACCACTACTGTAATATTAGAGGAAATCACTGCTGAATGTGCTCTCAGCCTAACCTCAGTAATCCACCACTAAGACTGCTCAGTAATCAACAAGCAGCACAAACAAACAAAAGAAACCTCAAACAAAAGCTGTTTGGATGAAAAATCAAAAACATGATTCAAAAATTAACTCTAGTTTTCTTTGAAGGAGAAGTTTATGAGGGAGATTTAAACCATCAGTTATAGGTTATCCTTTAGATTTATCTTCACAATCAAGTTTACAAGTGTTTGAATTCTGTTCAGCAGTAGTTCTTTTTTGTTACCTACACTAGAAATATAGTGTAATTACCCAGATATCAAAAAATTTCAAGCTGATAGTCATAAATTTATTTATACCTTCAAAAAAGAGGGCTGCTTTAAAAAAAAAGTGAATCCTTTTGCATTGGTAAATATTAGGCATTTATAATTTGAAAAACAAGAGCTTTGCCCTAAAAAAGGTTTTAAAGCACTCTTTGTGGGGAAAAAAATGTTTCTATAAAACTTTTGTGTTTCTGTGGAAAAGTCAAAATGCCAAAAACCACTCTTGATTTTAAACAATTTTGTAATGAGTTAACTAAAAAACTAAGCAAATGAAAATAGAATTGTTATTTCTTTAATATAACTTCATTATGTTTGGGTTTACAAAAAAGTATTCTACTTGGTGACATTCTCAACTGTGATTTTACAGGAGAGTCTTTTTTTCTTTTTTTCTTTTCTTTAAGTGGTAAAGGCTGCAGAAAACCTAGCTTGTTATTTAAGTTCCTTGCTAGAAGTAAGTGAACCAAATTAGGTCCTTAAATATGACAATTAAGGGTACTGTATGTACACTTCCAAATTCGGACAATATACCTAGTTATTGAGCCACAGCAGAAATTGATAGGAATTGGATGAGTATGTACCCTTCAGTATTTGCCACTTCAATGAATACATCAGAACATGCTGTGGCCCTTGCTGTAATCTGATCAGCAACTTAGATATTTGTATCGTAAGGCTGTTGGCTGCCACTGAGTGAGCATCCACTATTTCCCACTCCTTTACCTTGATTTTCATGCAGTATCTTTTCCCATTTCAGTTTAATCTCTGACAGCTACAGCAATACTTACTTGTACACAGCTTTACCAGGGGAGTGAGAGAAAGAGCAGAGAGTTCTTTGAAGTGGGTGGAAGAGTATTAAGCAGTCCTTTCTCCATAGGCACAGTAACTAGTGAGAGAGTTTTGACCCTTTGAGCCGAACTGAAATCAGTTATTTATATGCTTTGTTCAGTTTCTTTAGCATTCTAACTTTAAAGGAAAAGATTAATATATTTATTTAATGGCAGAGCATTAGGTCCAAACCTTTTGCAACATATACTTACACTGAACTTCAAGAGATATTTTTATTCCAGCTTTGTAAGCATTAAATGAAAGCAGCAGCTGCAGCAGCTACCAGTTAAGAAGTAGAATGTGATCCAAATTAAAATCAATTGTTTAAAACTCTGGATACATTTCTTTATCCAACAAATATGAAACAAAAGAGATCACATTATTATGTCAACAAAAAATATATATGGGGGGATGGAGAGGAAGAAGTGGGGAGGAGAAAATTGAGCAGAGACAGTTCTGAAATATTTATCTTTTTTTGTAGATGTTTAACACGTAACAAATAGGGGATAAACTCCCTAGCTTTCAGTATCCCTTTAATATCTTCCATTTACATTTCTGTTAATTTCCTTCTTCATTCTACCAGAAATTCAAAACATTAAAAACTTGCTAAGTTTACGGTGGAAAACTGTATAGCATTGACAGACAATAATCAATTAAGTCTAAGATAAAGATTTTAAAGGTGGGATTAGACCCCTGTGTTTCCTTTAACTAGAGACATGAGAATGATAAACACAACTGTCAAGATGTCTACTGGCTTGTGTTACAAGAAACTTAATCCATTTACTCACTGGTGTGATGTCCTGCTAGCAGGAAGCAAGAACACACTAATTAAATGCTTCAGTTCTCTATTTAAATGCTTACATTTCTTCTCCAAATTGAAGGGTGTCCACTGCAAATTGTTCTTAAGAAAATTGCTTGGATTTTTAAGCTTTGGTTGTAACAGAAATGTAGCTGTTGTTAGCAAATTAGTAGTTATGGTTAAAGTAAATGGAAAACAGAGAAGTAATTATGACTACAAATTATTTCAAAAGTATTAGGAAAGCAAGATGAGCTACTATGTTGTTAATGACAACAGGACAAAACTGGAGCTGTAAACCTATAAAGCAAGACTAAAAAGCAAATGATTTGGCATCAGAGGAGGAAATTTTACAGTAAGATTTAGTGTTTGCAGGTGTCAGCTGATATTCACACTCCATGAGCACCGGTTGGTTTTACACTCCATGAAAATAACTTGTAATGATTTGTGTTTTACATATTTGTAATCCTGAAGTTTTAATTGCATTACATAATTATGACATGGAAGATTGCATATGTTTCATACCAGCATGTGTAACTGAGGTCTGTAAGCTTCTAGAAGAGAGAAAATTAAGAATCTGACTACTTTGAGGGTGGAACTTTTGGTTGTTCCCTGAAATTATTGATTTATTAGAAATAATTTATTTGCAGGGTTTACTTTTGTCACATGTTATGTTTGTTATGATTACACTTTCTAAAAAGCTATTTGTTTAACTTACCTTTTTTCTTGAATCAACAGATTCACAGAGCTGGGGACAAGTTCTTTTAGTCAAGGAAAATTATAGACTCCTCTAATGAGGGGTGTCTGACACTGGAGATAAAGAGAAGAATGTACCAATCTTACAGCAGAAAGTGCAGCAACTGAAAATATTTACTGTTCCTATTAAAAATGAATTAACAAAAACAGGTGGCCTTTTAATTGAAGCCTTTATCACTCTTTGCTCAATCCCATTTAAATGCAAATTTGAAATCTTTCTTCTAAACCAATAGAAAGTTAAAGCTGAACACGAACACTTAACATGATACAATTACGTGGCAAATCATTAAGTGTAATACAAGACACCACGCATATGGAAATACTAAGACAGCCAGTGAGGGTCTTCTTCTTTGTAAGCTGTTAAACTCATCATCAAAACAACATACATACTTTGCCTGGATTTTGTAAGATACTTATTTCAAATTAGCCTTAAATATTGTGCTCTGTATTTCTTTTCAGCTGTATATCATCCTTGTCCCATAGGGGGGGAACTTTACACTCGGAAGAGTCAAATCCTGACAGCTGTCTGACATTCCAGACGTTGCTGAATTTCTAGGTAGGAAATAGTAAGTCAAGAACTTAGAATGCAAACCAGCTACTTGCTAAGAGGTGGAGATACATACGCAGAATGATTCTTGTTCCAGGGAGATCATATGGAAGTGACTGTCAGGTCTTTCTAGAAACTTTTTCCTTTCTTTTATCCCTTCCCTTGCCTTTTCTCCTCCCTTCCCCACCTCACCCAGGCTTTAAGGTACCTTCCCTGTGAAACGGATTTTATATCTGTTTTGTATTTTTCTTCAAAATGTTTGTAGCCTATACTGGAGTGAAATATGTTTTACTAAAAATGCTATCACAAAGCAACTAGGAGGAAGGTGGCCTCATCCTGTCTGCTGGTGAATTACCTGGGATGAAGAGTAGAACTGCTCCTATGACAGCATAGTGAATATGATCTGAACTGTTTATATAAAATTTAAATAATAATAAAACCAAAACAAAACAAGAAAGTGAGAAAAAAAAACCAACCCACAACAAAAAATCCCAGAAGCTCACTCTATTGTCATGGAAATCTCTTATAACATGAACAAGCTTCTAAAGAGGAATTAGTCATTTGGAACTGGTAGCACTACCCAGAGTCTGCACGAGGTGCTTAGTATTATTTTTTTTGTCATCTTTGTTCTATTAAATATAAACACTTTTTAAAAAAAATAAAAGCTATCAACAAGGTAACAAATAAAAATCTCAACCAAAACAGAGCAAACTAGTAAATAAACTGCAATAAAATGGAGATGCCAATACAGAAGAGATGAAGAGACACAAAGAAAAATAAGAGGATTTGTACCTTACAGAGAAAAATAAAAAAGATCAAGAGCATAATAAAATTTTTTTCTCATAAAATTTATCCTTCCTAGGATATCAGATAATATTTCTTTTGAGTTTGTCACCTCTGTACTGCACTTCTATACTAAAATAAATAGTAACAAACATTTTAGGAAGGGGTCGTATATACCTTCAGTTATTCAGCTATCACAGCTTTCCTGTGGCTGTTTCACACTATGAAAAAGGATATTTTTAATTTGTCAGGAAAAAAAAGTAACAGACCTCATAGAAACTCTTGGGAATGTATAAAAAGCAAATTTTATGGCTTCCAGGTTCAAAAGTTCAATTCAGGGGTGTGGCGGCATGAATTTATTTTGCATATGAAAGAAATGGTCTTGTGACTTTCCATATTAATGGTCCTCTTTCATTATAGTATTAAGTACACTGGGAAGGATGATACACCACACAGGATAATATAAGTTGACATATACAAAAGAAGCATAAGGAAGCTTAGCTCCTGACACTGTTATTTTGCTTCTGGGTATCTCTGAAATGCTGAATAAATTTTTCATTTGATCTTAGCTTAATGCAGGCATCAGCTGTTTGCAGAGGAAAAAAACAGACTTAAAAAACATCCAGCCATCATTCAGCCAAACGTTTGACTCCAAAAGTTATCCAGTAATTGGTGAACTATTGAAATTCTTCTGACACCTACACAAACTATTGTGCAGAAAATGGATAACTTGATGCATACAGCTAATGGCTGCCTCAGTTGCAGCTCCTTTAATTTATTACTAACTAGATTTTTTTTCCATAGCCAAGTCAAGGTCATTTGGGTTTTCACTCACTGCTTTCCTTGGTAGCAGGAGGGATCCTTTCCAGGCTGAAGAGGCAGAGCAGGCAGCAGGGAATCTGCAACAACTGATTCAGCTTCTTCTTTCTGAAAATGAACTAATCCAATTGTCATGCGGTGAAGTAAACTGATAGTGACATATTTGTGGGCAAACTGTCATACTCTCAATTATTCTCTTCCAAAAAATATTTCTGAATTGCAAGTACAGGTCTGACAGCCTCAGCAGTTGGAACATTCCTATAAGACCAAATCATTAAAGGGAAAAGTTAATTTCAGCATCATGTAGTGCATTTCCTTGCTTCTCTTGCTAAATCTCGCTGGTACACTTCACTGAAGAAGTGTCAAAATGTTCTTCTCACACTATAGATGTTGTAGTATGGCTTATTTTTTATAAATTGAAAAATTATGTTTTATTGTGCTTTCTTTTATGTATTTGAATAATGCTTTGAAAAGCAAGTTGACCTTGCCCTGTCTTAATACATTTTTCCTTGGTGCAAAAAGAACATATTTGAAAATAGTTATCTTGTTTTGGCATGTACTAAAGAGGTGGGATTTTCAAAAGCATAATTGGTTTAATGTATTTACCACTGAACAGTGAATTCTTGTAGTGCTATGAAATCCAGATTCCACCTGCCTTGCAAGGATTCTCACTTTTACAGTGTTGTTGTTCTAGGAGTTGGGTATCCACCTCTTTTATTCTTTATTTTAAACAAAAGAAGACCATTTAAACAGTGAGGTACTTATCTGTCAAACTGAGTCACATATCATTCTAGTGTGATCTTTTTCATTCTGAATAGATGCAAAGCTGCTTGCTATCCTTCCTGGACAAATTTGTGAGGGGTAAAAAATGAAATGCATTTACCAAAGGTTCCCTTAGACTGAAAATACTTTTAACTACAATGCTGTTAATAACATGGCTAAGTAAGTAGTTGATATACCCAGGCTGATTAGCCTAGCTGATGGATTTGGAGTGAGGATGAATTTTCCTCAGCACTGCATAAATAAAACATCCAGAGGTGTTCAAACTTTATGATGAATCCTCCTTAGACAAGTGCCTTCTTCCTTATTTTGTTTGGTTCTGGAGTAATTCTGGAGGGTTCTAGGGTTTTTGAGCTCATGATTTAATCAAATCATCTAGCATATTTAGACACTGCAACAGTTCATGTCAAATCTTCACTTAACTCCAGATTACTTGATCAGAATTTGATCTCTGAGAAAGAAGCTTTGAATAACTAACTCAGCAAGGCACTGTTTGAGCTAATTATTATTGAGAGCTAGGACTGGGAGTTACCTGGTAGAAGTATCTAGAGATGAGCAAGCATAGCTTCATTCTCTTTGGTTCTTGAACTATTAACATTAATCTGTAATTAACTTCATATTTAAAGTTCCTTGTCAGGGCAAGGCATTCCTTTTATGCCCTTTTCTTTGAGAAAAGACAAAAGCACAAAAGAAAAAAATCTGAAGAGTAGGGGAATAGTTAGAATCTTGGTAGGTTACTCACCAGTGCTCTAGGAAACTTAAATCCTCTATGTGGTGTTGAATGGTAAAAAGGGATATAATTTTCTACATCCATCACATACAAATAAGTATTACTCTTTGAAGTAGAAAGAAAAATATGTTGTTTTCTGGCAACTATTCACACAATATATACATCCAGGTGTGTCCTACAATGTGATCTGCCAGGGTTTGTTCTTTTTTTCTGGGCATGGTCTGGAGCTAAAGGATCATGCTCTTGTAATAAAGAAGATTTTCACCTGCCAGAATTTGAAACTCTTGTGAATTTTGACTTGAACAAGAACTTCAAGCAACTAATTAACACCTAACAGGATCCAGCTTCAGCACCATGTGTGTGCAGGTACTGACAGAATTTGGCAGCAAGGAATGGGTTTTAAGGATGCTATTCTTGTGCTTCATAATTTTTTATTATTTTATATTTTAAAAAAGGCATACTACTGTTCAATGTTCCATAAAAAAGGGGTTCTGCTTGGCTAAGCAATATACTGTGACTCTAAGTCACAGCTTTTTCCATCTTACCATCTTACCATCTTTTGTTTCATCCCCTGTTAATTAGCTGGCATTTTCTTAATGATTAATTTTCAGAATTGAATGCGGATCTCATTAATTTTACTCTATCTTTGCTTTAGATTAGCTTTAAAAAAACCCTGCAAATAAAAACGACAGTGACAACTTTCACTGGAAGAAGTCTTCTTTCTGATTCCTGACAGAATACCAGTATCCAGTCTGACTTTGCCTTACACTACACAGGGTCATTTCCACCAATAGAAAGAATATCACTACAGTTATTTTTTCCCACTTTGCTTCCAATTTAAACAAAAAGAAGTGACTGCATAAACTGTAAAGGAATGACCAATCAAGTTACATGTACACATGATGGAGACATGAACACACACACAGAACTGCAAAGATTCCATCCAGTTGACACTCCTCCTGCAAGAGGAGCATGATGACAGCTCAGTATCACACTCTGCCCCCACACTGGAGCTTTAGACAGGAAATAAAGTCTATATCCAGCTGTAAGTGGATTTTTGAAAGTAATAAACAGGAACAGAGCATAGCTGGGACTCTGCTGTTAACACCTCTCTCAAAAAGGGATGAGCACAGGAACTTTAAGGACAGGAGATGAGCTTAATTTTTCTCCATAGTAGTGTCATTACCAGAAATGTCTTCCCACAGTTATAATCACTCGGTGCCTGGGAATCCTTCTTAGGGTGAGATTGGCAGCTGAAGTGCTGTAACTGCAGATTTCTTCTCTAAATACTGTTGTCTCTGTTTTACTGATAGGGAGCATGAAGGGCTTCCTGAAGGTTTGTTCGTGGCTGAGACAGAGGAGAAACAGAGAGAACTACTGGGCCTTTTCAGACTAGTCCCAGATAATTAGGAGAATTCAAATGTATCATGCTAGTATGCATATCTATGAAAAGGAAATCTCTTTCTTTTTGGATCTTATTTTATTTTCTTCTGGTGATGTTAGTCAATATGGCAGATAATAATTTTTGTTGTTCTGTTGGCTTTTAACCATATGAATAAGTTTGCCAATTAAATATTTCTTTGAGACTTTATTCTGTCATCTTCTTTTTTTTCCCTTCCTTTCCTTCTTTTTGATGAGAGTAATTCATTAAATGAAGGGCATGTGCAGCAGCAGCAGATGGAATCACCTTTGTTTCTCCTGAAAAGAAATGATGGCTTAAATTACTGAAATGCTGAGAAGGGCAAAAGGAAGTTCAAATGCCAGTTGTCATTATGATAAATATAAACAGCTCTACACACCTACAGACACCCCCTATAAGCTTGACAGTGTTTTGTTTAAAAAGCAACAAATATTTTTGCTTTTGTTTAATAGTTCACATTTACTCTTCTGAAATATTTTGCCTTGTAAAACCTGAAGACAAGAAAGCATAATTCCAAAACTGCCAATGAAATTTCAGTGCACAGCTGAAGAATCAGTGGATCTTTTTAATCCAGGATGCTTTGATCATTAGGAAAGAAAATGGTTAGGAAATTATCCTCAGTGGATAATTGGCCACAGTCTAAATACTGTGAAGTCAGACTAATCGAAGGGATTAGCAAGCCGTTTCCACAAATATATAGAAAATAAACTGATGCAGCATATATCAGTATGTAAATTTGCACACATACACATACTCAAATACCCCTCATATGAGAATGTTGCCACTTCTAACATTAGAAGGAACAGTGGAGCATTTATTCTTGTGCATAAAGCATATTGAATGAAGGGATAAAAAGTTATCATAAAAATTATACACTTACATTTTCTAAAGGGAAAAAATCAAACCCAACTAGGGTAATCTCATTCCCCATCTTCCTCACACTGTCCCAAACAATGTCAATGAAAAATGTTTTTTCAGAGTCTTCATGGACATTGGACAGACTGAATGGGTTTCATCTCATCTACCCTTAAGTCATGAAAAGGCCTTGCCATCTAAACCTGAGCTCATCATCTAAACTGCCTTCATGATTTAGTGGGATGAGAATCATTCTCTTCAGGAGTCCCTCTCTCTCTCCTAACTACAAAATAGTCTGTCAAAATAGCTGTGACTAGGCGCTCAATGCTTGGGGACCACACTTAGGCAACATGATCCTTAGACCTCACAGTACTGCAGTGTAAAAACTAGAGTAGAAAAAAAAATTGCTCAGGGACTGTAAGTTATCGTTCCTTAGATTTGTGTTAAGAACTGACACTATTTTCACTCTTTGGGAGAGTTCTGCATATTGGCCACAAAAAAAGTTAATGAAAAATTGTTTCTTACAGGGCTAAACCCATGTTTGCAGCTTCTGTACAAGACAATTTTGATGAAATGCCACCAGTCAAGGTGGTGCACAGAGTTCTTGGTGTCCATCTATTTTATCACATACTCCTCTTTCAGTGTTGCATTTTCCAGAGCAAAACATAATCTCTGTAGCTCCTAAATCTAGCAGCATAAATCTCTCAATAAGTATTTTGTGCCCTGATCATTTGTAGAAGCTTTAAATTCTTGACAGTACAGTGGCAGCTGATGTCTGACTCATATCTTACAAGATGAACTCTAAAAAACTAAATATTTTTTTACCACTTGCACCTGTAAGGCCTATCCTATCTATGCCAAATGAGCAGTAAAATTACCTTTTATGAATAAATCTAGTTGTTAGAACATTATCTTTTTTTTACTAGATTTGATTTGCAGGGGCCCTCAGCCTTAAGCATGCTAGGCTCATAGATATTTTGAAGTGAGTCTTTATCCTGCCTGTGTTAGAGTTCTTGATATAATATATGCATTAGAGCAGACAATAGGGTTACACTCAGTTTTCTGTGACTAAATCAGCTGTAAGGAAAACTTCTGTTTGCTTTTTATTCTTTTTTTACCCCAATTGAATATTGCTATGTTATTAGGGTATTTTATGGATAGCCTCTTGGAGGGCAATTCATCTGTCCTAAGTAGGGCAACTAAAGGCTTCATTTTTAAGTCTAAAATACTCACTCTAGAGATACATCCTGAGACATCTCATGGAATAACCATCAGAAGCCCCCATCTTCTTGTCACTAACTACAAAGATACCATAGGGAGGCTAGATAGAGGAGTTCAAATCTGAAAATTTCACTTACAAATATCTAATTAAGCAAGATGAAACTCATCTATCAAGATGAAACTCTGCCTGTCAGCAGAGAGATTTGGACTTCAGTCCTTTGCAGAACTGAAGAAAGACCTTGAATTAGTAAAAAATTTTTGAGAGGAACCCCTCCTTCTGGCTGCTTGTAGAGCCTAACACAAGAGAAGGACTCGTATCTCTTTAGTACAGATGGATAGATTTGCTCTGCCATGTTACCTTGGAGCCAAGCACTTGGTCTTTGTCGAAGTTTTTCCACAGCACCCTTTTTTCTTTAATATATTTGACAACAAAAATAAATTCTTTATCCATAACAAGGCATACACAGTTTTCTCATTCTCTCTCAATGACGTGCACCACACACAGGCAAACCCAAATCTTCCATCATTTTTCTGTTTGAAGTTAATCTTCACCAATTTGATTTTATGAAGAAGCTCACAAAAAGACTCTCAGAAAGTCAAATTCACATTAAACAGAAATCTTCCTGTTGCCAAACTGTTGATATTTTCATTTATTTCCTGACATTTAAAAATCCCATCATCCAAGTATTGGGCGTATGGTGATAACTCATTGCATATATCACAGAACAGAAAAAACACGTCTGTTTCCACAGCTGAGCAGACTGATTTTTACAAAACTGAGCCAGTGGTGTATTATCGTTTCAAACAAGGACAAGTTGTCAAGCTTTTTTTGCCTGAGAGGCAGGCATACATTAACTCAAGGCTGCTAACAGAATAGTGACAAAAGAGGCACAATGCTCTTTCTGATTCCCCGTTTCCTCCTCCTGAGACTCAGTCTCATTTGGAGCACTGATGCTTACCAGACTCTACAAAAAACACAGCAGCTGTTGTCAAGAGAGAAATCTCCATTTGCAACAACAACAAAAAAATCAATTAAACAAGCACTTTAAAAGAGAACTGAAAAGTGCTCCACACTTTGCAGACTATGATATATATATTTTTTTTCCCTAGGTTTAAACATACTGAAAAAAAGGCAACAACCCTTTCTAAAGCTACAGGATCTCAAGAGGGTTTAGTTCAAAACTTGAAAGCAGATTAGCTACTTTTTGTTGGCTTTGATAGAAATCTTTTGTCTGTCTGCAGAGCTGTGGCTTTTACTAATAATACAGGGATGGGAGTAATTTCTAATACATTTGGCTTTTAGGTCACAAACAAACCTGAATTTTTTATATGTCCTTATTTCTGGGAAGGTAAAGGTTAGTGCTTGATGTCTGATTTACTTTCAGCTGTTTCAAAGCCTGTGGAAAGTATTAAAAGGCAAGAGATTCAGGTAATCTATTCTAGATGGCAGTTTAAAAAGGGAGAAAATGTGAGGCTTATTCTCTGTTTTGCTCCTGTTGCTCAGCTACCGTTAAAAAATAAAATAAAATAAAAAATCATGCTCCCAAATCATGAAAGCAATTTGGAAGAACTTTTATGTTTAATCTGATTTTGAAATCTAACCTTTTACAGGCATACATGACTTATTTCTAATACATCTCCTTAACTATTTAGTAAATATTTGGAAATTGTACCGTAATTTTCATTCCAGAGAATGAAAACTCTACTAGACTGTAGAGTGTTGAAAAAAAGTATAATACTCTCAGATGAGATAAAGAGGTTATTTTTGCCCACACATATACCGAACATTTACTCACTACCTTTCAAGAATGCATGAAGTTCTTTCCTCAGATAAATCATTGAGTTTTATTCATATTGAAGCAGTGTATAGAATAAGGACTAAAATGCAGCATTGTTTGAGTTTGCTTTTGGTTTTGGGTTGGTTTTTTTTTTCTTTTTCTCTCTTAATATACAGACCTGAGACCCCAAGTAATTTAAACTTTCAAGGTAGAAAACTGAAATCATGCGTTTTATCCTACTAGAAGGGTTGGCACAATAATGAAGGGTATAAACAGATGAATTAATCAATGAAGGAAAAATAATTTGACTCAAGAGTCTACAAAATAAGTCAAACTGATGGGGAGAAACAGATTCTCCTTAGAAACTGCCTTTCTTTGAAAACTTTCCTTGATTTGTGCACTGTGTATGCATATATGCATACATGCATGCATACAGATGTGTATATTCTAACAATCTGCCAGAAAATTTAGAAAAATTTCAGAAGTTCCACTTTCACTGAAAAACATGTGCATTCTGATGGAATAATCTACCTTGTCATGTCAATAAATTTTAACATCAAAATGGAGAATTTCTCTTTTTCTTCAATAAATTAGTTATTTCTCGTTTTCATGGTGGTACATCTCCAACCAGATGAAGAGGGAAGGTGAGCTCTATAGAGCTGATTCACACAAGCAGAGGTACAGGATGTAAATTTCTTATCTTTGGGAACTTCTAATTTAACAGTCTTTTTGTTCAATTCGCATGTAAAAATTCTTTGCATTATTCTCATCAAGAAAGAAACTGGCTGCGTTCTCAATGCACGTGTTCCACTCTGAAGGATAATTTTTGAAAGAGAATATAGAGCAAGCTTCTCATGCCAGATTCTCTAAATGGCAGTATATGAAACAGCTGACATTTGACATTTCCATGTAAGACTCAGAAGGATGAACAGATCTGTTTTGTAGCTAGGCCTCAGCAAAGCTGTTCAGATTGGTCTGTCAAATTCCAGATAATATCTACAAGCCTGAGTTTCATTTCACATGGATATAAATCAGCGGTAATCTCTTGATCACAGTGAAGTAGGAGGACTTCCAGCTTCAACAAAGCCAAGATTTTCATCATGTTTTGGGTCTAATGGTGTTACAATTTCACATAATTCACAATAGAGGATAGGAGAGTCTCTTAATTTTTGAATCCTGTAGTAGCAAAATCTGGAAGAATGATTTTATTTAAATGAATGTGTTTTCTGTAATGTTAAAACTCTTCTGTGTATCACAACGTAATGGTGAAAATCAGAACTATTTATGGCTGAATGAGAGTGAAGATGGATACTTATTTAGCTTAAAAAGTGGCTGCTTACCTACTCTCTTACATACAACTCATGTCTTTCTAGAACCACATTAATTTCCCTTGACTCCTTTAATGATACATAAATGCAAAACATATTATTAACAAACATATAGCCTAATAGGCAGTCTGTCTCCCTTCATAATTTGTACTTTGGCTGTCGTAGTACTGACAACTCTACTATGACTTCATTAACCAATGTCTAGTTTGAAAATATTAATTTATTCATGCAGGCAGAAAGCCATGTAAAGGAAGAATACAAAACAACTTAATACTAAATGAAAAATCATCCTTAGAAAGCCTATTTTTATATATGCGTATATATATAATATATACATAAAGGTTAAGATTTATAATTATGAAAAAATATATAATTCCACTTTTCTTCTTTAAGTGAACTACTGAAGATAAGATAATTATTAATTAAGTCACTTGAACATTTTGCTGTAATACACTATCAAGACTATGAAATGAACAAAAAGCAGAACAAATGGCATTACTCATAATATTTTAATTGAAAACTTTAGATATTGGCATATATTAGGAACAGATAAGGTGCGTGTTTTTTGCAAACATCATATTTCTACCTGCTATTTCAGGAAATTATTGAAAGTATATATTTTGTATGGACTTCAGACTACTTTAGGCTTGAAAACATGTATAAGACAGCCATAGTGATGTAATCCATATCACAAATGGAATTGTTTTAGCAAAATTATGGATATTGAATACTGTACATAAAAGTATTTACTTTTTTGCATTTTCTGATTTGTTTTGTTGTCTTTTTCTGAGCATAATGTAAAATTTCTGGTCTGTGTATAGCATCTATGCTAATAAATTCATGAAATCTTGGGTAATCAAAATTTAATTTTTTCAAGTAAATCATGTAATACATTCTACCAACAAATTCCTGACCATTAATAAAAAAATTAATAAAAGTATTTTAGTGAGTATAGCTATTAAAAATATTAATTTAATAGATTGTATAAAAAAGATGACAGTTACATTCAAAAAGAATGTTAAGCATTCTCACCATATTTTTAACACAAGACATAGTAACACACCACTTTAGAATATTAAAAGCTAATCACATTTAGGCATTGGGATAATAAAATTTAGCCAGTGATTGTTATATTAATATGAAAGAAACAGAACTTAACCTGGCTTCTGAGCATCAAGTAATTTCTTATTTATTTTTAGCTTTCTCATTTTAAAAGTAACATTTATATTTTGGTTTGCTATACTTGGTAGAGCTTTTTGTGGCTGAAATTTAGACTTCTA
Source organism: Turnix velox (assembly GCA_013400935.1). Taxonomy (NCBI): domain Eukaryota; kingdom Metazoa; phylum Chordata; class Aves; order Charadriiformes; family Turnicidae; genus Turnix; species Turnix velox. The sequence goes on along the minus strand of VZTY01035477.1, from coordinate 386,078 downwards.
GATAACTACTATTTTTTACAAAATTAATGGAATCGTGGAATTGTAGATTGGTTTGATTTTTTGTGCCATATTTTTCATTCTTTGTAAAAGCAGAATAACTTCACTAAGTATAAATCAGTGGTAGATAAAGTCCAGTACAAAATACAGAATCTTAGAAATACATTTGTCAAAGACCTTCAAAACATGAGTTCTTGTTTTACATTGTGGGATTTTTTTCGTCTGTTCTTTCTATATAATATCATTTGAGGTGAAGGAAAATTCATATATAGAGTCTGGAACATACATGCCACTTCTTGATGCTTGCCTTATTTGTGTAAGCTGCTCCTATAGTCAAGACAGAATGTGCTTTGAAAATGTATTCAACATCTGTATCTGCACGGTAACTCTTAAATGCTTGATGTGCTCACTTACATTATGCTGCATCACTATAGGAAGACTAATCACGTCAAACAAGTTAAAGAAAACATCTAGCCAGGAAGAACACATTTTAAGAGTTCAATATTTCAAATGAATTATATGTTATTTCATGGTGACCAGCATTTGAGTTTGAAACATATTTCTCTTCTGGGAACCTAGAGCTTGATTATGCTCCACTAAATCCAATGTGAATGTTGTTGTTTAACTTTCTGAGAACAGGAAAGGAGGCTTTTGCTAGGAAGACATTGACATATGTACATATGCTTTAGAAAAATTTCTATAGGTGCATGTAACTCCTTTTACCTCTGATGTACTATCTTGCATCAAAAACCTTTCTGTAATGGAAACATTGCTTCATAGTAGCCCAGAGAATAGAAATATGGCATAGATGGTGCATAGATGAGGTAGCATGCTAATTAAATTCTTTTACACAGTGAATTTGTATTGACATAAAAATTAAGCTTTTCTGTAAATAAAACACTGATGCTAAAACAAATTTAGAAATGTAAAAAGCTTGGAAATCAGTTGTGGTTGTAGAATATATGTGATGCATTTTAACTTTTGATGTTTTTCCTAAGCTCCCGTTAAGCATTTTCACCATGAATAAACTAAGGGAATGTGCAAGCAATCTTTCTGTCCTGTGGAAAAACACCATGTGTCATTAGGCAAGCTGTCTTTGCAGAATGGACAGCATCCAAAACACCATTCTGTAAAAATGAAAAAAGTCAAGATGCTCCACATCTTATCTTAGCATAATTATTGACTCAGAGGCATCATGTGTAATGGCTGTCTACAGCAAGCGTGGTCCATATTATCATTAGGCATGCCATACACCCAACACTAATTCCAACATTAGGAATTCAGTCCTAAAGCAGCTCTGTTACACTCAGGTTTTGGCATGACTTCAAAGCTGATATTCAAAGTCAGAAAGCTTAAAATTACACAAGCTTATTTAAATTCTTTAAATGGCCTGGCTTAGTAGATTTATGGGCATTTGAAGCTTTGTAAATCAGTGAAAACTGAAAAAGTGAAAAATAAAACCTAATCTTTACAGTTAGAGTTTTCAGTGATGTGTCATTGGATTAATTTCTATGTATTCTTCCTGTCTACTGTTCACTCTCCATAAATTTCAGGAGTACTAGTGTATTGTAAGTGCACTGCAATGTTTTCATTTGATTATGGAATTGTTTCCTTGGTTTGTATATTATGAAATCGCACGAGATGTTTGGAAAACAAAAAGTAAACAAGAGCAGCAACATCTAAAATTCCACCTACATTAAGAAGTGACTGTTTTCTTATCTGCTCTGAGAAATTGTTGGACTTGAGTCACAACTTTTTAAAGACACTATCTTGTGACTTGATGGCTGTCATGAAAGAATGTGTTGGTACTTGTGTCACATATTTTAAACAGCTTTTGCAATGAGACCAGCTGAAAACTACTTCCTCAAATATCACTTCTATCTCTGTTATGTGCATGACTTCATGTATTTAGGTGTAATATCTAAAACATAAGAGCAGCATACATAACACCACAAATAGAATATCATCATGTCATCACATTGTGATATAATATAGCTTACAAATACTCTACTGAAAGGAAATTTTTCCCCTCCTAATACAGTAATTTTCCTAAAAATTATTATTCCAAGAATGAAAGGATATGGTTTAGAATGTGGACATTCAATTTCTCTGTACTAGAAAATTTGTTGTTGGCATTTATGAAGTTAGGCATAAAAAACATATTTTTACCTATGTTTTACATTTACTAATTTCATGTAATTTTACTGTGCTACAATATAATTTGAATCTTAAATTTTGTGGTAATTCCTGGCCATCCAGACAGCTTTTTAATAAACAGAGAATATGCCTACCCAAACTATTAGCAGACAGTTTCTTCAGGAGAATACTAAGGAGAATGGTGTCAAGTTCTTTGTAAAGTCTAGGAGGACAACATCCACATCCAGTTTAATACATTAAGTGTTTCACCTTGCCACAGAAGAAGATCAGATTAGTCAATTAGAACTTGCTTTTTATAAAACCATGCTGACTAGTCCTGGTCACCTGGTTGTCCTGTACATGCCATGTGAGGGCACTCAAGATGCACATCAAGATGCTGCATAATCTTGCCCAGTACTGCAGTCAGAATGGCAAGTCTGTAGTACCCTGGATTCTCCTCTCTATCCATGAAGGTGGGTGTCACATTTTCTAACCACTAGACCACTGGGATCTCCGTAGCTAACCAAAACTGCTGATAAATACAGGAAAGTAGCTTGGAAAGTGGGCATGTTCACCAGCTCCCTCAATGCTCTTGGGTACATCCTGTCTGATTCCACCCATGGGGGCACTGCACTTCTCCTGTAGCAAACGGGAGGCCTATGAGATTTCACTGACCTGTCTACTTCACTTAGAACAGAAGAAAAATAGGGAACTGTTCCATATTTGCTAATTCTGTACCATATCCACCCACTGAGGCAAAGACAGTATGATTTGACTAAGCTATACCTTTCTATTCCTATTAATTTTGAAATGAGATTTTCAAAAAGCTTGGCTGTGAATCCCAGGGTCAGTGCTATTATTACTGCTGGATTCAAAGTTGAAACTACAAAAAAATAAAGATATACCATTTACAAACTGTTGCCTCTTAAGGATGGCTACTCAGCACTTACGAGAGAAGGGATCTTTTCTTTAAACATATTATCCATTCAGCAACTGACAGTTTTATACCTGCTGCTCTGTGAACATGGAATTTATTCAGCCAAAGAATGAAAAAAGAGGAAGTTTGAAAAGAAAATTCAAATTAATTCTATAAAATCCATGCAAGGTAAGTAGGCATTTCCTTTCCTTTTTAGTAAATTTTCATAGTTTTCTCTTCCTGAAGAATTTTCAGCAGGCTCATTTAGCAGGAAAAAAGGGATATTTTTTTATTTTTAACAACCCAAAGTAAAAGTATTCTGTCAGAAACTAAAACAAATGAGAAGCTGCTATTTTGCTTTATTTTAAAAGATGAGTTACATAATTAAGTGAACATTAACTTTTTAATTTCAGATTAAGAACCTTTTACTAAACAAAATATACACAATGGATCAGCAGAGGAAGGAAATAGAGAGGATGGATGGAATCTTTTTGCTAGAAGTGAAGGGATACTATTTAACCACACAGATCTGGAGATGAAGGAAAGGGGAAGGAAGAGCTACTAGTCTCAGAAGTGGCTGTGCTTCTGTCAGTAGCAGATTCTTAGCACCCATCTCCACAGGCCCATCTATTATGACCTTACTGAGTGAAGACTTGTCTGGAGACAAAGAATGGACAAGTCTTATTTTATCCCTCCAAAAACTCACAGTCCTTTGGAGAGAGTGAAAAGGAGAGTCAGAGACAAAGGCATCACCAGTTCACACTGAGATCCCAAGTGCTCATAGATAAAGGTGCAGGGCCAGTGTATATGATGAGAGGAGTTGGAATGAGGTGGATGTCATTGTGTTGCCAGTGAAATAGTAACAGGAAATCTACTGACACTGCTAGATGAAAAAAGGACTCCTGATGGTGTGTAAACAGCTGGTTTCTTCCTACCCAAAACTTTGACTAAAGCCCTGTTGTGGACTGGAACCTGGATATGTTTCACTCAACTTTAGCATCTTTTTAAACTGGCTATATTGTTTGATTGTTCTCATTCTTTTTTCATGGGTACTAGTGAGAAACCAGTCTCCAAAAAATGAGACAGTCCACCAACAAAGTGAATTATTTACTTCATTTGGAAGGTATCTGTTTCCTTGGATCATAAAGGCAGCATAGGATGACAATATGAAAAAAAACCTTTTCATGGTGAGGGTGACAGAACACTGGAACAGGCTGTCCAGGGAGGGTATGGGGTCTTCTTCTCTGCAGACATTCAGAACCTGCCTGGATGTGTTCCTGTGTGACCTGTGTGATCTAGGTGTTCCTGCTCTGGTAGGGGGATTGAACTAGGTGATCTTCCAAGGATCCTTCCAATCCCTGACATGCTGAGAGTCTGTGAATATTCTGAAGAGTAGCAGGACTCAAGTTTACATATCAACTCAGTTTTACATGCATGTATACAACAGTATGGTCAGAAATATCAGTCCATTATTTTTTTGGCAAATACAGCATTTTTGATTGTGATTCTTGTTCAAATAGCATTACAAAAATAGAGAAAAAATCTGGACTTTATCTGATGACTTAGTTCAATTTATTTTGTTCTCTTCACATTTTAAGACATCCTCTGGCAATAAAGAAATAACTTTTGCTGATAAAACCTTGCCTAGTGTTTCTGACTGTATAGCTAAATGAACTACCCATGCATGAAAAGTAAATCCAAAATTATTTTCTGTTATTCATTATAGTATATGTGGAAAAAGAAAATCACTGCACAGATGTAATACGTAATTGATTTCGGAGAAGTTGTGGATAGACCTTCACAATGCTGACAGTATTCATCTCAGACTAATCTATATATCTAAAACTATGCATCAGATTGTAAACTGGTCAGCTTATATTCTCTTTTCAACCAACAGAAGTGTCCATAATATGAGACGTATTTTTCCTAAAAGTCAGATTGTTTGTAAAGATGATCTAGTATGACAGGCCTATGATTAATGAGACTTTTAGATATCTAAATTTCCTATGCCCAGCTTACACTCACATAATTATTCAAGTATATTTATGTCACAGAAGTTAATTTGATAAATATAAAACTATGCATGCACAGCCAAAATTTTGGAGAATTGTGACCGTTTCTTGGGAATTCATCATATTTTTTCCTCTTCTGTTATTTACAATAGGCTTAGATTTCATTCTGTTTGGTGATAAATAATACAGAGTGAATCTCACATTTGAATGGAAAGGCATGGAAATTTCATTGGTACATGAAAATATTAAAAAAAGTAGTTTTCAGGAGTTGCCTTAGATTACATTAGCATGGCACTATGGCAGTGACAACTCTTGAAGTCAAGATCCTTTCTCTGAGCAAGTACTGGTTCCTATTCTTTGCTTTGTTTTACTAACTTGTGTTCTTTATTCCCATTATAGAAATCAGACTGTTTGCATTCAAAGAATATATGCTCACTGTTCCTTTCAATAACAATAAAATAAAGCAGCGTCCTGAACAAGCCATTTAATAATAATAAAAGGTCATTCAGAATTGCATTGCAAAGTAAAGAAAAAGCCCATCTTATGTTTCCTTTAAAACTTGATAGATTACTTGAGGATGATGAGTCATCTCTGTGAAACCACTCACTCACTTCTGCACTTCTACAAGTCTCTAAGAACTGTCATAGGACAGAACTGGAAGAAATACACATCCAATATGAGCTGAGGGAGAAGCTGGTTTGAAGGGATACTTAGTCTATGTGATTATCCTCTCTACAAACAGAGATTACTCCAGAAAATCTAGAGGAAAAGTGGACAGTCTGTTGCTTTTCATCAAACAGGAAATTTGGAGCTTGTGGGAAACCTTGATTTAGGAAATGTGTCCAATACAGTGCACTCAGAATTTCCTTTTCAGAAAAGGAAGCAAACTGTTGCATGCAAACTCAAGGCATTTCTATAACATGATTAGCATCATGTGACTTGTGCTAAATATCTCTGGGACTTTTTGTATCATTTTCCCTATAAGGAAATGTGAATTTTTTTCATGAAGATGATTTCTATCTAAGACTTTGGAGTTTTTTCCTAAAAATATAGCTGCAAATATATTTTTATGCATGTATATCCATGAACGCACAGTTGTCTTATACCAGCTGTTTCAGAAGCACTTTTGTCTTGATCTTCACACCAGTATGGAAACATAGAGTATGCTTGCAAGTGCATGCACAAATGTACAAATTAATTCTAACATTTATCTTGATGTAACATCTATTTATATGCAACTAATAAAAAATCAAAACAGCACCACTGAATATATGAATGGTTAGGATTTTTATAAAGTTTCATATATAAGATTGTGAAAGCAAATTAATAAACATTTCAATTAAAATAATTTGTTAATTTTGTCTACAGATGATAGTCAGCAGTGAACTTCTAACCAGACTGGTGGGCAGTAAGGAAGAGCTTAATAAATCTTCCTATATGTAAGTGATAAAGTAGTGTGGATTTTAAGAGTAGGCAATTTCATTTCTCTGCAAACAAACGTAATTTGCTCTCAGAAAAATACTACAACAAAAATGCCCAAAGTGATATTTTAAATTATTCTTGCATATATTTACATGGCTTTATATTATTAATGCATGTTGAAGGAACTGTAGATCACACTTGATTCTTCTGATAAAGCATACTGAGTCCAAGCTACAGCATATTAAAATGAATGAGCAACTACTATAACCTAATTGCAGTAGTATTTAATGGGTAGAATGAAGCTATAAACTGCATAAATAAGTCTTGTTCTGAAGACCAAAAGTACCTAAACTGTAAAGGAGTTATATTCATCATGACATGAAGAGAATTAAGAAGTATATTTTTACATTTATTAATTCATTTATTAATGCCACTGGTGGGAAGAGTGGGGAAGTGAAAACAAAATAATAAGCATCAGTTATATGATGGACTGAAGATTTCATCATTGCCCAGAGAAACTAGAAGGTGAGAAAGTGACTTTTTATTACAGTGATGACTTCTAAGGAGCAAAGAAATTTGCCTTATTATATTTAATATTTCTTTGTTTTACAATGGTGGAGGTAAACATAGGTAAATAAATTTGAGTTGAATGCCTGGAGATTCTCATATACTTCATAAAAAGTATCCAGTGCTCTTCCATAACAGCTTAGTGCAGAAACACTTCCTCCTCTGTAAAGCTCTGAAAAACATTCCCAGGCTGCATGGTATTATTTGTTATAAATTTTTTATAGATGTGCATCTGTGTATGTACAGTCAAATTGGTGACACAGCCCTTACTGCAGACTTCAGTCACATTTATCCTAAACACGAATAATCAAAGCTCAAGTAATGAAAGCTAAACACTGTGAAAAAAGACATGCACAGCTCCTGAAGACAAAACATGGGGTTTGCATAAGTTGCTAACTAAACCCGTCTATTCAGTTAGCATGCCAGTATCTTCATGTTTCTACTGTTTGACACAATGATGGATTATTTATTTACTGAAAAGCACTGGTGGCCAGAAAATCTGATTTTCATGCATGAAATCCATGAAACCTCAGCCACTGAACAGTTTCTTTTACACGTGGCAAAGGTCATCTATCAAGGGATTTTCTCACGTTTTGTGTGATTGGTCATGCCTCATTTCATTCAAGAAAATATGATTTCCCCAAAGTGTGTGCATTTTAAGAGACTCACAAAGACTGAGAAAGTTATTTCCTCTTTGTTTGTGATAAGCACAAAATATAGAGACTAACCTACAGGGAATGACAAGCAACTGTTTGTAGCTGGAAACCATATTTAATCCTATCATTAAGGAAAAACTCAGAGAAAGTTAGGAACAAAAAGAGTGAAAAATTAGAGACTTAACCTTTCATACTTACAAGTATTTAAAGAAAATATTCAGTATATATGAAAAGTGATTTTCCTCTATTGGGGAAATATTAGCTGTTTCTGCTAAGATCTTCTATTCTTTTAAGCAATAGGATGTCAAAAGAAGTTACATGATATGGGATTTTTATGGAGGTTTCACTGCTCTTAAACACTAAACAATTTTACTTCCATGTTCTAATCTCTTCAAAGAACTGAAATAAAGTTGCAGCCTGTGCTACCCAGTGTGGATGCAGTCGGGAGACTAGGACTAGCTCTTATTGTTGCATGCATGTATAAAGTGTCTGTAAAAATGAAGCCCTCTTAAACAGCTGAAGGTCCACAGTGACAGATTACTATATGAAAACAGATGTAGAAGAATCCCTTGAGGTGTTATCCTCTTTTGGTTTTTTTTGTTTGGTTTGTTGGGGGTTTTTGTTTGTTCTTTTTGTTTGTTCTTTTTGTTTGTTTTTTTGTTTTGGTTTGGTTTATGTTGTTTTGCTTTGGTTTGGGTTTGGTTTGGATTTTTGTTTGTTTGTTTGTGTTTTGTTTGTCTTTTATTTAGTTTTGTTTTGGTTTAGCTCTTTGTTTTGTTTTGCTTTGCTTTTTAACTCATATGGGCAACAGGCCTGTCTTTTGTGAGGCTGTGCTCTAGGATGCTAACAGGTGTTGATTATTACATGGAAAAGCATCTGCAAGAGCTTTCACATTTTTCTGTATGCATCTCTAAATAACAAAATGTGCCTTTAATCTAAGGAGTAATTCCTGATTGCACCGTTAGTGTGTTTTATGATATCTTATAGTAATTCATCTTACTGCTCTTTGTACAGAGCAGATATCTGAATACAGAGCAATAATGACAACCATGTCTAACATGATATATACAGAAACAGGACATAAATGTCAAAAGGAAAATGTTCCTATCTCAACTGAAAAAAATGAGAAACCTCTGTCTTTTAACTTGTGTAATCAAAATACAATTTTCTGCACATCATGGAGTGGAGAAAAAGAAAATAAAATCAGAAGTTTGTGGCTAATGAAGGTTCCAGGATCTTTTAATAATGCACGAATGTTTGAACACTGACAAAATATTATATATGAATATATTAATGTTAACATGGATTGTTAATTTGGCTGTATTATTTACAAAGGTTTATAATTTTCCCTGTATCTGGGGCTCATAGTGTTGATTGCATCTTTTGGCATTTTCTTTTCAAGTACAGTAGAGATAATTACTGCTACAGCTCAAAACTTATCAGGGAGCAAAAAAGCTTAAAATACCGTGTGGTAGGAAAAGAAATTCTGTACCTCAGCTACAACAAGGAGGAAGATGATTGTATAAGAATTTTTTAAGTAGATGGGATTGAAAATTTATTAAAAAATAAAAATTGGCTCACATGCCTAAATGAGAAAGATCATTACAGAAATTCTTCTGTACTAGCTGAAATGGGAAAAGCTGCTATTAGCTTAAGAATGTAATAGGATCAAAAGAAAAAGGTGAATAATTGCTGATGAACTTTTAAAAAAAATAAAATCTACATAACTGAAAAAAAGTGAGAGTGAATGAAATCTTAATATGTGGTTTTCATATACTTTTGCATGGCAAATCTTGACAATCACAAAGCCTGAAACATGTAAAACAAGACTGGATAATGAATGATTTAAATATAGGAATAGGGTGCTTTCATAGTTGAGTAGAGAAACAGTCTGAAACCTCCTGTTTTCCTCATCTAACAGTTATTCCCCTCCAATTGTACAAAATAATCTGTAATACTTAATTCCACATATCACAACAAGCAGAACACAGTGCTTACAAAGGACTACTTTTGTTTCTGCTCCTTCTGGGGCAGAACTATATATCAGTATTACTAACATATCATCTCCTAGGTTGTGTACAGCCATGCCACTGTCATGATGCATGCAATTGAATACTGAGCACAGGGTTGCCACTACTGATGCTTTTGAAGGGGTGTGTATCTCTCTGTTGTGTTAAATTTGCAAGCCCAAACTTAGCTGCTGCTCCAGCTGCCACCACTATTTATGAAAAGCAACTTTGTGATAATTAACCTCTCATGCACATACAGTGTGACTGAAATAAGTATTACTGTAATTGCTCTGATTTGTCTTGGGGTGGAATTTTACATAAAGGTTGTCAGAATAAATCAAAAGAGTGCAAAGATTGTTTTAGTTTTTATACCTAAGCAAATGGTGTATTGCATAATCAGGAGAATTTACCAAAGAATCTTAGATTTTGTAGAGAATTTTTTTTCTGCCACTGTCTTGTGAAAATCCATGTTAATTCCTGGAACTGGATGGTTATTTACTGTTTTGTCTTGGTTTCTTTTTTTCACTCTTAAGTATAATAAATAAGGAAAAAAACCTAAACCAAACCAAACCAAATAACAACTAAATTCATACTTTATATGAAATATTCACAGCATTTCAGAATTCTCCTAGGCTCACAAAAAACTTTAAGTACTAATTTTTTGTATTATACTAAATTATATGCAGTAGATATGCTCTATTTTTCTGAAAGAGAAAGATGTTTGGTTGAAATAGATGCGCAATACATAATCTGCTTTTAGTTATTTTTTTTAGGAATAAGCACGTTTTAATATAATGAAAATTTAGTATTTAATATTTAATGTAACATCTAGTTAAGCTATAGATAACAATTAAAACACCCTTTATCAGTAAAAATAATGAAGATATACTTGCTTTATTTTTACTGACAAGCAGAAATTGACTGTAGTTGTAAAGTAGGTCCATTTAAGGCCTAGTGAATATTTATTTTTCAGATTTTTTCATAACTACAAAAAAAGATTAGCAATAGGTTCAGTGACAAAACTAATTCAGCGCAAGAGAAAGGCATGGGGGAAAAATCCACAATCCCTATAGAATCAATTCTTTTATGAATTTAGAAAATAACAAGTAATCATTGCTTGTTATAGTTTTTGACAGCTTAAGTATAAAAAAATCAATTACCATGAAACGACTATCCAGATTAATGTTGAAAATAAACCTGCTTCTTAGGTACCTGATAACATAGCATTGATTTTTATTGTTTGAGGGAGGCTGGCTATATTTAATTTCTTTTATTGATTTTTTTTCCTAAAGTCCTATATTCAATGCATGTGAGATACAATGCAATTTCTTATCGCAAAGTAATGCCAGGCATCAAGCTTTTGAATTAATTTTACATGAGTGAAGGCAATGCTTAGCAATTTGCTATTTGAGAGCAAAACTCATAATTTTCTTCTTTATTATTTATAAATATCAAGAGGTCCAGAAGTGGGCATGGTGCTGTGGGCTCAAATGAGTAGACCTTGTAGTAATTCCTAATATCTTGACACTGCAGCACCTCATGTCCTATGTCTCATGTACTTTGAATGCCAGCAGTGATTGAAGGGATTTGGAAACTGGCAAAAAATATCAGCAATATTTCAATTGGCTTTTGAGACTGTGAGTTTTAAATTAGAATGCAGTTTTAAACAGAAGTGAATGCATGATTTAAACTCACACAAAACATGGTAATTTTTAAAAAAATCATATTGCTTTAAGTGGTTCCAGGGGTTTTTTTTGAGCTAACAAATAACTAAAACCAAAAAGCATTCATGAGTCTGTATGAGCAGAATTTTAATGATTCTGGCATCAGCAAAGTGAAAGCAATGTCATTTTGATAAGAGAAATGCAAAATCTCCTTCAAATAAATGTAAAATAAGCAAAATCAGTGATTCAGAAAAGTAGAGTGAAAAGTTTGGATCAGTGTTTCATTTTCACAGAAACGTTGATCATCTTGTCATGCATTATATCTTTGTGGCAGCAGCTTTCCTTGTCTAACTATACCAGATAAGGTGTGTTCTTGTCAGAGAGATTGCCTGTTATTTGGTGATAGCTCAGAGGATGAGTTTCTCTGCCACAAAACACTATTGTATTTAGCCATAAAGGAGGATGGTGACATTTGAAAGTGGATAAGCAAAACCCAACACATAAATGCACTGTAATGCTCAGAGCCAATTCATTGCAGCAGGTGAAGATCACACTCCATCTGATTCAAAGCAAAGTAAGTAGAGCCTGCCCAACTTACCCCGAGGAACTCTCAAAGCTTAATAAAGATGTCATGGCTGTATCTGGAAAGACCTGACTAGTCCTGAATATTTATCTACCCTCATGACTCTACCTATTTGAAGTGGGGCAGTGGGTGGCAGTGTTACACTGCTGCTTCCAAAGAAGGGAAGCTGTTTTAACCATGATGATAAGAGGGATGTATCTAAATTCAGTTTGAAAAGCCCCTTCTTTCCTGATCATTTGATCATGAGTGCCATAATAAAACCATTCACCTGATTTCTCCTGGCCTCTCTGTTTTCATTAGTATAATTTGAGAGGCATAATATTGTCAGGTCCAATACTTTCATTGCAAAAATAATTGAAAATGTTGCTTTGAAAGGAGGAGAGTGCGCATGTTGTTATTTACTTTAGTTCGACTGGTGCACATGTTTAATAGTCACGCATAATTATCATTGCCTTCTATGGTGATAATAGCTACCAAGTTTCCATCAGGGAGTGCTAGATTTTGGATAGACTGGTCGAATTCAGCATCAATAGAAAATAATTGGAATGTAAAAGAAAATATAGTTAATTAGAAATTATCCCTCGATAGCAAAATGCTGAGATGAATGATGGTATCAGGGTTATGAAAGCATTTTTGTGGCTAAGTTATGAGGCTGATTTCCTTTCCCTAAAAATGAATTAAATTGTACAGGGAATAGTTAGAGATGGAACAGACTCTCCACCTCTGGAGGAGCTTGTTTCTTTCACTTAATCTCATGAGGTATACAGGGAGATCATCTTCCTAACATCAGTACCAAAAACTGGAGGGATTTTAATAGCCAGATTATGTCATATTTTGTGCAGCACATCTATAAATGAAATAACATTTCGGCAATGTTAATGCAGCCGATACAAATGCATGGATGATTGCAAAAAGTCTGACTTGCAGTCAGGTATTGCTAGAGTTCATGCACTGCCTGGAATCTTCAGTAAGATTGCAAGTCTGCCAGTTTTACTTCCTACATTAGAAAGTTGTTCTGGATATCACTGAGATAAAATAAATGGGATCAAAAAATGTGTCTCTTTACTGTCTTTTTTCACATTCAGTTCTGTTCTGGAGCCTAACATAATCTCCTTTTCACTGTAGATAGGTGGGAGTGTGTAAAATTTAGCAAACTTAGCTCTGAGTAAAAACTCAGTCCACCTTCATTTTTTTCAGCACCTCTCAAAATTCTGAAAGACGAAATATTTTTGAGTTTAACATTTAATACAATTGCTTTTGTGGCGTTTTAGGGAAGACCAGATGAACACCTCAAAAAAATTCATTTTCAGTCTCCTCAAGCAACATTAGTAAGCTATTTAGTGGTCTGTGTGTGGTGTCCAAGTGTAAATCTATTTTAGAAGAAAGATTAACTTTCAAAAACCCGAACTGAGTTAGAAGCTTTTGTTTTCTCCCCCAGTCTGAACTCACTAAACTGGTGAGTTCAAAGTTTAACTGTACACATATTTCACCATAAGTATTTGTTCATACAAAAGATATTTCCTTCTGAGATAATACCTGTACTATATCCAAACTGCAATGCCAGAGTGTGCTTCTATTTCTCTGTCATACAGGTAGACATCTATGCCCTGCAGGGACAGAAATGAGCATACCTTTTGTTTCCCCTTCTGATCTTTATGAAGGAGAAATATACAACCTTACATATAGGTTGTGAAAGCAATTACATCATGGCTCTAGATATGGGCATTTAAGTATTCAGAACCTGCGGCGTACATTAGTATATCTCTGCTGCATTATCTACTTAATGCACATAAGAATAAATTTGAGGTGCGTTGCTATGAGCAGCTGTAAGATGTTTACACAGCAGATATTCCTTTATCAAGGGTATCTAGAGAACGTGTAGGAAATGGAATCTGGAAGTCTTTGTTAATGTAGGCCAAGCATGGCTGAAGCCACATTTGATGGGCTTGAAGGGTTTGTGGTAACACATAGGTGTTCTTCATTATCTTCTGAGCAAAATTACAAGGGAGATGTCTACTGAGGCTTAATAAATATGTAAAAAACTACTTCTGAAGGAGTATATTTCCCAATTACAAATGATGGGAGCCTGGGTTGTAACTTTTACTCAGCACATTATGAATGAGGAAGTGCAGACAATCTCCAGAAATTAATTCTAAATAAAGAATGAAGCTCTTCAATATAGAGATTACTTTCTGGAAGCTAAAGAATACTCTAACATGCTTGCACAGATCCCAGTATTCCTTCTTCGAGGTAGTGGCATAAGAATTTGATTAGACTTTCTCTTGCATTCTGGAAGTACAATACATGTCTTACATTACTTTTAAATGCCCTATTTGAACCATGATTGGAGACAAGTTTGGTTTGGTCAAGTAAAGGTAGTAACATAATTCTAAAATTTAATATAAAAAATGGAATTTGCCATTTGTTTAAAGTAACATTCTGACAATAAATATTCTTGATTACGCATTGTCTTTATTATGATATAATTTTTTGTACCTTTTTATTCTTTAGGTAGTGCTCAAGAGATCCCAGTGGAAACCTTGAGCCCCATTATTTTCTCTAGTCCTTACCTCTACAATTTAACAAATAACTTTGATTTTAAAGCTTTGAGTAGCCCTGTCCATTATAAGACAGAACAGATAGAAGGAAAAATTAAAACAAAAGAGATATATCTATCATAAACATTGATGAAGCAATTACTTTGTTAAAATAAAATTTTGACCCATATACTAGATACAATCAAATGGGTAGCCATGTAAGAAATCCCTTTAAATCTTTCATTGGTGCAGATAGCTTTCTTACCAATTTTTTTGAAGAAACCAGACTGTCAGTAATTTTCATACAGTCTTAGAAAGGAGAAAGAGAAGTGCTTTTTCTAGGAAAGTGTTTGCTGAAAAACTAAAAAACTATTTTCAGGGAAATTACCTATTTTAAACTGCAAATTTGCAAATTTTTACACTGGAGGGCCTTGATTTTCTGGTAAATTATTTGAATTTAAAATTGTAATTATTTCCTGTTGACACTTTCCACTTTTGTGCAAGGAAAATGCAGAATGGTAGATGTGGTGTTGAAGGCTCCTTGGCTTAGCAACAGCACAGGAATTTGTGGAGAATTCCAACCCCACATAATTCTGTTTCCATAATAAAGATTAAAAAAAAAATAAATGTAGCCCACTGAAGCATAAGAAATGCTATCTACAGTTGAGCCACTTAACATGAAAATGTCCTAGGCTACACAGAGGCAAGTGTGCCTTTCACATTAGAAAAACAAAGTTGACCCCAATTAGGTTTGAGATGGTTATAAAATACAGATCATTTACACAGCTGCTTACTTGCTAGATTTCACACCTTTCCTAAAGCCTTGTCACCCAAACCATTTCCCCATCAGCTGCCCCTCTCATTCATGAAGCAGGAGCAGTCAGGGTTCCAAGCAAAGCTAACAGTAGAGTCTTACCCAGGGAAAGCTTCTCTACCTTGGTGCTTATCAGATCTACATATTGAAGAGAATTCCTGGAAACCACTAAGCATTGCAGAGGTTCCATGTGCTCACAGAGTGCAACAACAGTCATTATTCAACCTCAGCAGACTCACCTGGGAATTCTGCCCAAGCACTCTGCAACTGGATCATTTTCTCTTGTGGAGTAGCCCAGTTATTTTTTTCTTGTTCCCTGACAAGAACAATTTTTTCAGCAATTATTAGCCAAGCTCTTAGAATCATTTGCCAAGTATTTTGGAGAGAATACTTAGAGGATAACAGCTCTAGTATTGTTCCTGGGGGGAGAGGAGGGGCACAGAGGCAGTTATTATTATTTTGATTTTGGTTATGCAGTATTGTTTGAGTATTTTGGCTTTCTGAGTTTTCTGGGAGTTTTGTTTTGTATAAAAATGCATGTAAAGCATAACTATTCAGCATCTTCATTAAGAATTAGATGCAAATGTTCCACGAGCAGAGAGCATAGAAGCTATGATAATCACTCATAAGACTTATTTCTTTCACAGTTTTATTAATGAAGAACACTGGGATAATCCATCAGTAAAAAATTTCTTTAGATTTTTACTCATATAAATCTTGTGAGCAGAAAAGGATAATTATGTATTATTATTTTTTAACTAATTAGAGTTTATGTAAGATGTCAGCTCCTAGTTCTTCTTTGAAAGACTCATCCTCCCAGAAATCTTTTTTTATTTTCACTTCAGCAAGGAAATTGGGGTTTTTTGGCTTTTAAAAATAAAATGGTAAGCACAGCTGGTACATCTCCGAAGACAAGCAACTGAAATCTGATAGTTCATCACAGGAAGGATTAGACCATGTTCTAACTTGAAACAAATTAGCATGGTCACGTAGAATTGAAGGAATGGGTCCATAATAACATTTTCAATTGAGAGTCTCATTAAAACACAGAGTTGAAGGATTCATCACTAATAGAGCTAATACTTGAATGAGGAAAAGGATGATATGCTTGCCTTGGAACATTAATCAGAATTGCTTTATTCAGTTCTGTAAAGCAACTATGATTTTAAATGGTTGGAGTTCTTACACAAAATGGAGTTTCTGTGAATGCAAAGAGTTTACATATCCAGTATATTTTTGAAATGTTAATGGCTTTTATTGTTCATTTACTTATCTCCTTAATTGTTCAAAAATATTTGGCCAGCATCAACTTAGGAAAAAGATAGGATAATTTAGTGGTTACTGCTTTAATCAATCAGAATGGAAGATCAGTAAATTTCTCTGCTACAGATTTCTTGTGTGGTCTCAGGTAAACCTCTCAATTTATATCATTGCAGGCAAAAGTAATTTCATACCACAAAAAAAGGTGAATTTTATACAATGAGGGCAAGGAAACCTCATCAATATCAGTACAGAACTTGTATTTCTCTATGAAAAGGAATGGATCACAGCCTGCAGGAAATTTGCAGCTTATTTTAAGAAATATTGCAAGTATTTTGTAGAGTTAATACACCCACGTTTCCTCATCCCAAGCCAGATCATATTATTATTCTAGGACTGAATGTGTACTGCATGCTGCTCATAGGCTTGTGTAAAATAAAGTGTACTATAAATCATCAGTTCCACACTGATTATTGGGGAAAGGTGTATATGAGGAGTGGAATACAATGAAAAGGTTAAGTGGAAATACTTGCACTTCCTTCATCTTAACAGTGATGGGTAACTTTCATACAAAGCAGAAATCTGAGTTGGTTGTTTCCAGACCTCTTTATACTACAGTGCAGAAAAGAAAAATTCCCACTTTATTTTGACAGAGATTCAGTTTCAATAAAAATTGTACTTGGGATAAAGTTACCTTTCTCTTGGGCTTCATCATTCCCAAAAAGATGAGCAAACAAATCTCCGTACTTAAAAGGCTTATCATTTAGTATTCTGTTACAAAAAAACACCTTAATTGCTAATTTCTCAAGAAAAACTGTTTGGATTATTTTTTCTGCTCTGGAGAATGATTGAGTAAAATATTTGGGGCTTTGTTTGTTTATTTATTTCTTTTTACAATCAGGAACTGCTAGTAAATCATGTCAGATAAATAAATTAAACCAGCTTGATACAAATAACATATTTTTAAAGTGTTACATTTCCTATACATAAAATGCTTATAATACCTTTACTAACTCCCAGTCCAGACTTATCCATTTCTTCTGATCTTCTAGTCTAATTTAATGTTGAAGTTACTGATACAGAGTTGCATGTCTATTGATTTTTATTTTCTTTAATATCATTAGGAACACCTGTGTCCTGGAACTTTTTAATTTCAACTGCTTTTATCTTGGCATGACGTATGACAAATCTAACTTCCTTTGGGGTCAACAGATTTTTATTTACTAAGTACTGAAATTATCATTGAATTTTCTTGGAAGTCACAGTGAAAATAGACCCATGACCCATGAGAGACAGTACGTTTCAGATATTTATATAATTAATTGCAGGTACCCCTTCATGAGATTATCTGAAGGAATTTGCAGTAGATTTACAACCAATCAGAAGAAGTAAGCAACAGAACTGCACTAATTCTGTCCTTGGATTCACAGTGAAATTGTAGTAATTATGGAATTCTTTAGGCTGTGAACCTTCATTTGACAAGATTTTCAGTTATTATCATGACAGATATGTAAGTCTATTGCCTGTTTTTTAACTCCCAAAGACCATGGAGCTTAAGAGCACTGTTGGAAGGCACAGAGCGTACACTGGGACCTCTCATATTTTCTTCTGAAGACTTTGATCAACATGGAAATAGTTCTTGATGATAAAAATTAGATTGCATTAATATTAATATTCAACAGTGTGATAAATGAAAGAAGTTTGCATTAATTTCATGCTTCAGACCAAATGAGACATCGCAGATAAAAATAAATACATTCAATTCACAGTTTGAAGGTTATCATTGCAACTAGAAAGGTTAGAAAGCCTGGTCTTAAACACATCCAGAAGGGGGGGTGTCCACAACCTCTCTTGGAAACCTGTTCCAGTGCTTCACCACCCTCTTTGTAAAAAATTTCGTTGTTATATCTAGCCTGAATCTACCCCCTTCCAATTTACACCCGTTATTCCTAGTCCTTCCATCACATACGTACCTATTAAAAAGTTCTACCCCTGCCTTTCCATAGGTCCCCTTCAGGTATTGAGAAGCTATTATGAGGTGCCCTCAGAGCCTTCTCTTCTCCAGGCTGAACAACCCCAAATCCTTCAGTCTGTCCTCATAAGGGAGTAGCTCTAGCACTTCGATCAGCTTTGTGTCCCATCTCTGTATCTGTTCCAACAGCTCAATGTCTTTCTTATGTTGAAGGCTTCAGTACTGGATGCAATGCTCCAGGTGGGGGCCCACCAGAGCTGAGCAGAAGGGCAAAATCACCTCCCTTGACCTGCTGGTCACACTTCTCTTGATGCAGCCCAGGATTCAGTTGGTCTTCTGGGCTGCAAGCACACTCTGGTGCCTCATATTAAGTTTTTCATCCACTGATACCCCCAAATCCTTATCTTCAGGGCTTCACTTAAGCCACTCTCCACCCAGCCTCTCTCTGTGCTTGGGGTTGCCCCAGCCCAGATGCAGGACCTGGCAAAAATTAGCATTTTTCATTAACATTTTATTTTATCTTCATAGCTCTGAATAGTGTTGTCTGAGATTCCTTTTCCCTAATCATACAGAGAGATGAAGGATGCTGTTCAGCCATCTGTCCTTCCCTTTTTCACCTGAACCACAATGTTTTTGCAGCATGTTATGACATGTATTTGATGAGGAGATAGGGTATCTCCTTTTGCACTCTCACAAGAAAAAACTGTCACAATTCAAGAAATACTGTTATCTCTTAATAACAAAACCATGGAAAAAGAAAAGCATAGAAAAAGAGCTTCTAGCTGTGTGAATAACCACAAGGCCATATCTACTGTGGAAAAAAAAGTGGTCTCATTTCTACTGTGACTACTGAAATCTTTGTGGTGCATTATTATCAATAGCTGACATCTGTGCAGAACTGTCCTGTATGACACTGGTGCTCCACGTCTCGCACACAAGTAGCTTTTAAGCAAGGGTGAAATGGGATCTGGGTCAGAAATCCCCTAGGGACTATCCATAGGAAGAAAAATCTCTGTAGCCAGATTTCCAAATCATTGCCTTTGGCAACCCATTTCCAAACAGGAAGATAAGAACCCAAAAAAAACCAGCAGAAACAAAAGGTGTATAGTATTAGTATTTCCATCCTAATCTCCCTTCTCGTGAGTACATCTGAAGTTGGAAATATGTAATTCCTAAATAAGTTTTCAAAATAATTACAGATGCAGGAATGCTTTACGCTGGGGCTATTAAACACGTAGCAGTGTGATGATTAAATATAATAAGCTACCTCCACAAGGTCTACTGGGTTTTTTTAAACCAAATACTCACAGTTAAGACAGAGAAAGGGATTTAGTAGAGCATGGATATTCAGGCCATCGTTCATGGGACAACATTCCTGATATCACAGGCCACGTCACTTCTTTGTGCTTCTAGATTTAAGATTCATTTTGTGATTGAAGTTTCTAAGCCCTGAAATTACCCTATAAACCTTAAAAGTGTTTGAAATAGTCCAGAAGAGTGTAAGAGATGTAGCTATTGCCCTGTGGACCACTGAAGTAACATCAACTCAGCAGACAATAAACAATGTGATTCACTATCCTGTTTACAAAAATATACTGAGGTGCTAATTAGTGTGGAAAGAAACTTGGGGAACTTTACCCTTAGAACTGCAGTTCATGTGAGAGACAGAGAAAAATAACTTTTCTTAAGAAAAATGTGTAAAAGAAAGCATGGTTTTTGAACTGTACATTTCCCTTTATTAAGATGTCACATTTTCAATCTCCTAATCAACACAATGTAAAGAGGCTTGAAATCATTTTATCCTGCTAAGCTTAACGCTCTACTTAATTAACATCATAAAAAGGAACGGCTTTTTTTCTGCAGTTCTCTGCAATTGGTTTCCAATAATTACTGTTATGTCTTTTTAGCTATCTAGTTTACAGAAAAGATCATAGTGTACGCAAAGTTTACATTAAAAAAAAGTTCAATAACTTGTTATCTAAAGATAACAATTTAGCCTTATGTTCACTGCATATATTATGGCTTTTGTGGCTCCTTTTCCCTTTGAATGACACGGTCAATGGTTCATCACATTTGCACCTCAGAGCCAATTGTTACCCACTCATGTGTGAAAATAGCAAAGTCTATTTAGATTAAATTGCTCAAGATCGTCATGGATTGGTAAGGGACAAATCACAACATTTTGCTTGAAAGAAGATTGTTGTTGCCTTACACTTCTCACATTCAAGGCAAAATTTTAAGTATGATAAAAAAGCACTTTAAGAGCATGGAAAGAATTCAAGATTCATTCTGTTCCTTCTGCTCAAGGAAGATAAGCACACTTTGGAGAAAAAGAAGAAAGAAAAGCCAAAAAAATATGTTAAGTTATTACTATTTATATAATTTAAGACATCCTACATGATGGAAAATGTACAAGAATATAAGGAAGTCTCTCAGGTAAAAATCCATATATGAACAAAGTTTTCAATATCTATGATATATAGTATACACACAATAAAGTTACAAATGTACATCAAACACGTTAAAATCATCAAATCACTTGAAAACTACAACAATTATGATGTTGTGTTTAGAAATATAATTTGTTTAAATTATTGCTGTAGTCAGTGTTTAATTATCTGAAACAGTAAAAGCAAAGATGGCCTGTACTAAATAGAAATGTGACAGTCAATATTATAGGTATAAATAAAATTAGTAGAGTATAAATAATGTAAACATAAACATATATCCAAACTACTTTTTTTAATTTAATCCCATATTGAACATATTTCTTCAGGCAAAACTGTCTTTGAAGCATTTTTTTCATTATCTTTGCTGCTTGGAATTACGCTAAACATATTAAAGTAGGGTTAAAAATGAGGTGCTGCTACAAATATTGCATGACAAATTTTTTAATAACAGTAATTTTCCCTACAGTAGAATTATAGACCTAGGGCAACATAAATGAGGAAAGAGATAAGCAATTCTTGGGAACTAACATGAAATCAGGCAGCTCTAAGCTCCATAATTGTTGAGATACTCATGAAAGGTGAGTCATGAACAGATGAGGCAATCAGTATTTTCCCGTAAAATAGTGGTAATGTTTGTATCTAACATGTAGTGAAAAAATTGTCAGTAAATTGATCACAATAGAAGAATTAAAGGTGGTCAGTTTAACCATGCAATTCAAAACCAGAAGTAAAATCCTGGAGTGATGAAATCTGTGACCTTTTTCACCCTCTCAGAGTATATGATCTGAACTTCTGTCCAATCACATAGCTGTTGGAGGAGTTGCAGTACTGTCAGTTCTCCTTGATCACAAGTTTCATTTGAGTAATTGTTTCAAAACACAAGTAAAATATCATGCTTAGTCCACTACTCTCCCTTGTTTTAGGACTGTTGGACAGAAAAAATTCCCTTTAATGATTATTCACTATTTTGGCATTTCTTGTTACTACATGTGTGCTTATTACACAGAGATACAACAGAATGGAATTAACTGTTAAGGGCAGGTTCAGGTCTTCATATGCACATCTAAGGGCATAAACAGACTTGCACAAATGCAGCTTAAGTCATTCAGAGAATATGGCTCAGCAGGGCTAGAAGTGAGCTGTAACCATTGTGTTTAAGGCTGTACCAACTCAGTGGCATGAGACCTAATTTCTTCACAGGACTTCTGGGTCACACTGGCTCAAGACAATAAATTTTCAAAAGTTACTGCATGGTATTTGCTGATTAGCATTGATGACTTTGCCTGTACAATGCTGTCAGACAAGATTTCTCAGTTACAGTTACAACTATAGGGAGCAGGAACAAAGAGCAAGAACTAAGAAATGTTCCCAGGGACATTGCACCCCTCTTTGGGGCATGCCCTTTTCCATACCTGCCTCCCTGGCATCACCATTCATTGTCCCTTGCCTTTAACAATTGCAGGACAGCAATCTAGCTGCCAGGGAAAAACTTCAGGGTGAAGAGGGATTCCACGCAGTTCTGCATCTTTAAAGTATTCCCGCAGAAAGCAGACATTATTTGGCTACTACTTTCCACAACATAAAAAGAAGAAAAATACTGTATAAATATGTAGAGGTTTCTTTATCTCATGAAATGTAACTTTATCCCATATGAGAAACAGAGAAAGCTTTCAAAAGGAGATGAAATGAGAAAAATTGCTATGCAGACTGTGGACAGCGAGACATTCTTTGGTGTTTAGAATATTTGTTTTCTGAATAACTCATTTGTTATTTTTGGGGTGTATTCCAAGAAACTCTTTACTTGACTATGAATTGAAATTTTTTTCACCTAAAGATCACAAATAGAATCCCCTCTTACAGTGGACTGAGTTTTCTGTTTTGGATCTAGTTAGTAAAGAACAGCATTTTTATGAAAAGTATTGCTAAAGTACTTAGGTAGCTGTGGCAAATAAATGATTATTTAAAATGTGATGCTAATAACGATATGCTCATCCTGATAAATTTGATAAAGATAGAAAAAACTTTGGTTTGGTTCATGGTAGAATTTTTTATTTACAACTTCACAAATATTAAAGAACAAATAATAAAAGCAACCAACAAGCCCTTATCTCTCTTCATTTGAATGCTTTCAGGTGTGTGGCAGTGAATTATTTCAGGCATTTTATTCCATGTATGCTTTTAAGTCTCTGGCCCAATTTGTGCCAAATTCCAACCCCTTAGATGACCCAGATGTAGACAGATAGCTACTTTCCCTGTTTGTGATATTAGAAGTGTTTGAACACAATGCTGTCTTTTGATCACTTACTGATTTCAGAAATGGTGATGCTTAAAGCCTTAAAGGCTACCACACCAGTGGACCACTTTGTCTAGAGACTTACCTTTGATTCCCATCTTGACTAACAGCTGCAACTGCACAGGAATATGTTTCCATATCTAGAAAACTAAGACAGCTAAGAGGTGAGCTTTGAGAATAACCAAAATTTGAGAATCTCAGCAAATTAGAAACTTTCAAATTATATTTGGCCATATTCTACATAGTAGGACACTCAGTCTCTAATGATATGGAAAATCATAATCCTAATTTATCCCTCAGTAGGATTTTTTTGTATAATCAGTACTAAAAAAAAAGAATAAAAGAAAACAAACTGAGAAACAAAGGGCCAAACCCACAAACAATGGGATTCCATTTTCTTTCTACAGTTTGCAATAAGAACAATCAATGGATTTAGATGAAAAGAAAAATGTTCACAACATTAGCATTCCTTGGTAAATCATTTTGGTTGAAGGAATGTTTAAATATCTAATTAGTGTTGGTTTTGAGACTCATGGGACTTTACAATTACCTTTGCAAATTAAATTTGATCAAGGCTGAAAATAAAAGGAAATAAGGAAAAATACTTTTAACTTTTCAAATGAAAAGATGTGCATATTACTAGATGAATTATAATAAGCATTTCTTCTATTACTGAGGCTGTAACAAATAGAAAACCTGCTGTACAAGCATTACTATTGTGTTAACAAAACCAGAATATTTTCAATTTAAACAAAACCTTTATTTTAAACACTCAACAAAGGAAGAATTTTCAGCTGTATTTGAGTACAGTATGTTCTGAGGAGTAAACACATCTTTCTACAAAAAACCTCCAAATATATACTAAATGCTAGTTCTCTTTAGAAACTGCTACTCATTGTTCTAATATTGTTTATTTATTGCAAGTTTAGGGTTTTTATTTTAATATCAGTTCTGTCTGAGAGCTTTCAGGGCTGGATTCTCCTAATGGAACTAAGTGGGTAATGTTAAGTTACATAGAGAGATATTTGCTGTACTCCGCTCAGTTTTGAAACACTGCATCACAGTTATAGTTATAACTTCTGCATGCTTTTAGATTAAAAAAAATCTTAAGAATCTTCTAATAACCAAGAAAAAATTATATAAAAAATAATTGGATTATTTGACTTTTGCTGTTAATAAAATACAACTTCATCATGCCAATATGCATATATTGATCAGTAGAAAGGCATACAGGGCAATTATATGCCTTTTGATTTTTTCCTCTCCTACTTAAAACTCTCACAGATTTGTATGTATGGGTCACTGATGTAATCTGTAACTTCCTCTATGGTGTGTATAAGGAACAATCAGATTCTTACTCTTTGGAATAGTTTGGGTATGTTTGTCTATTTAGGTAGATAATAGGAAACATTTTCTATATATACAATCAAAAGTTGAACTGAAGCAAATACTACTAATTTCCATTTAGAAAAATATTTTATGCATATATATATGTGTGTGTATATGATGCTTGACATAGAGCCAAACTTAACATTCCTTCCTACTCCACTACTTAAAACTGAATCTGAAAAATGTTACTGAATAACTTAATCCATTGGGATCACTGGCAAAGGATTAAAGGTAATTTCTTGCCACTTTGCCCAGTGTTCCTATAGTACTGTATATGGAAGTATATTTTACATATCCTGCATACTCCTGCTGAGTGTATAATGTGAGAGCTGAGATTGGGCATTTTATTTACAAAGAGTGCTACTACAAGCACAGAAACTACAAAAATATTAGTGACTAAATTTGTGATCTAGACATTACAAAATAATCTAAAATTTCTATACTACTAAACCAGATAATCGCATTTGCTTTGGAGTATTCAGTAATTCGCATTACTCTTCTTTGAAAAAGCTTATTTCTATGCCTTCAGTCATCTCCTCTCCTGGACAGGAAATTCTGACTGTTTAAGTGCAATCATATGGAAAGTCAACGTTACATATACACAGCAGAAGATTAGTAAAACATTGTAGTTTTCATCCTCAGCCTTTGTTTAGTTGTACACCGTTTGTCAGCTCATTTCTGCCTCCATGCTATAAAGGCACAGTGGAGAACATTAGCTACAGAATCTCAAGCTTAACTAAATCAATCTTAATGTTGTCTGTGACATAATGCTTAAGTGCATCTGAATGTATCTCTTCCTATTTCTGCTCAGGAGGTATGGATCTGTCTGTGAAGCTGCAAGGAACTGCAACAATCAGCACAGCACCACAAAAAACATACAATTTAGATTTGCTTATTTGATATTTGCTTATTTCAGACATAGGACTGGAAAAAAGGTAAGTTCTGATATCATGCATGGCCATTATTGTCACAGTTAGAGGCACTTTCTTCAAGATGAGAAAGGAACTTTTCCCAGACATAAAATTTTATCAGCTTTTGTCCAAGCTCTTCTGTTCTTTAATCAAAGACAGGAATGAGGAAATAACAAACACTCCAGTCATGTTTGTATGTATCAACTATAAGTCAATTTGCAATCTCTTTATTTAACTATTTGGGCACAATAAATAATCCAGTACTTAAGACTTTACCCACATTTATAGAAACTTACACAGGGAGAGCTACCGCTTGAATCTGACTGAGAATTCAGGAAAATACTTTCTAAGGGGAGGGAAATGGAGAAATTTTGTATGAAAACTCAATGTTTTTAATTCTATCCTAAAAAGATATTTACTATTAGTAGAACTGATGATGTGTCGAGTTACAAAAGGGAGGTTTATAGTGGATAATTTAATGGCATCTGTTAATTTATGGCATTGAGGTGACTCTTGCATGCCACATAACACTTCAAGAAAGTATTGCTGGAAAGGTGCAAATGATGTGGATGTCTCCATGTCTCCAGTGAGTCAGATAAGAAAGATTGTTTCCTAAGGGAGTTCCAAGACAGATGGCATTTGCAAATGAAATGGCAATGATGACAGAATTTGCCCAAGCAGATGTAAGCTGCTTCCAGGGAAACAAGAAGTTGTTGAATGAAGCAGGATCAACATCAACACCTATTAGAATGGCCCATATGAAGAGATGTTCAGATAAACATTCTGTTACACAGTGACAGTTAGGAAAACACAGTGTTAATTCTGGGTTGGAAATAATTTTTTTCCAAGGTGAGCAATCAGGGAAGAATGGAAGAAACATATGTAGCAGCAAGTAAACTGATGCATGTGATAGGGGGAATACATGATCTTCACAGTTCTAGTTAGTGCTGATTTGCTGAGTTAATTGATATTTGTAGAACAGCTTAATCAACAATTAGTTCTTTTAAAATATGAGGGAAATAGATTTGTTTCTGAGAGACCTTGGTCCCCTTTGCTTTGGTTGTAAAGAAGAAAATGTGGAATCTGATGGTGCCTACACATATTACCGATATCTCTGCTATGCCAATGAATGAGAGTTGAACAACTCCAGTCTCTGTTTTGGACCACAGGCTGCTATGAATCAATATTACACAACTGCAAGAGTCACCATTAAATGATTTCCATAAAGATAAAATACTGCAATGGATATTTAAAATAAAATACTTAGACTGCAGTTTAACAGATGTCCAAGTGGAGTTAAGCAGTTTCACAGTTTTTAAACTTGTATTGTGTTGCAGAGACTAATTTTATCTTGAAAAGAAGGATAGAGAAGCAAGGGAAAAAAAGAATGTATTGCATCTGTTTGTTTAGTTCTAGGCATCAGGGTGAGATAGAAGCCCAGAAGTATGCAGAAATAGAGTATGACAGTGGTAGTTACTAAATATACACATTTAGAAAAGATTTGAAAAACCATGTTGAAAGCTTTAATTATGAGGAAGCAGATGACAGTTATTCACATCTTACTTGCCATCTAGTCAACCTAATGGAAAGATGGTAAAGCATTCAGTTACATGAGTTAAAGAAAAGGTTATGGAATAACACCTAAAGTCAAATTCATTTATGACTGAAATATTACAAAAGAATAGCAACATTAACCTGCTCTCTCTTGTTTTATTCACTAAGGTAGTTTGGTCTTCTCTGATATGTTTATGGAGTAATACAAAGCATTGGGCATAAGCAGTTAGCATTTCTAGATGCAGTGTCATCAATATAACCTTCAGCCATCACACCAGGATCCTGCTTTTATTTAACGTGAAATAGCTAAGATGTAGATTTTGTTATGTGGGGTAAAATATTACTAGAAAAAATAAGAAGAGATGTAATAGTAGTCTGTAGTGTTCTGAGAAGAGGCTACAGGTTGCCAGTATATGAACATTTGAGAGATCCTTTAAACTAATAACCTACGGATTGAAATGCTCCTAGTTATTGAAACACAGACTATTTAGCAGAGAAAAATGGATTATTTGTAAAAGATCTTTGTGCCTCACCTTCACACTGTATGCTCACACTATCAAGACTGTAAAAGAAATTGTGAATTGGTTGAACCTGTATTAAGAAGTGTGTGAGGGCAAACATGCACAAATGACAGGTAACTGAGTTTACATACAATAGAAGCGGCAAAACTGAGTCTGAATGTAGAACATTAGCAAATGTATTATGCTATACATTCCAACATATTTTATTTACAGTAGATTTTTTCTGTATTTTTCACAATAAAAAAATTCAAACCAGCCAACTAATCAAATTGTAGAGTATGCTTGCAAAGTTGATTGGGAATGAGTAATACTTTTACAAGAGCTTCATCTGCAAAAATTGCACAGCCTTCCTTTGTGTAAGATGCTGAATATTTCTGAAGTCATAAAACTTGTCCTTTAAATCCTTCACCTCTGTTGTTGCTCTTTTTTTAACATGCAATATATTATGTTATATATACCTTATTGTATAAATCATTTACTCAGCTTATGGTAAAGCAACAAATTATTGCTTGAATAGCAATCGACATATACATAATTTCACGTTTCTTTTGACATTTGCATCAAAGAAGGATCTGACTCTGTTTAAATATTCCCTCTGTCCAGTGTAGGTCTATGTGCTTCATATACAATAGGGTAAGAACATTTTTCATCTTTCATAGAAGGGCTGAGGTACTTATATTGTATGTCACAATTAGGTTTGGCTGTCAAAGGTGTGCTAATATCCTGAGGTGCCATCCACTATGTTATGTTATGTATGCTGCTCAATGACCTTAATGCTTGTTTCAGGCTGATAGTATTGAAGTGGCTTCAGGAAGAAACATGCTTCATATATAACTGTTTTGTGTACTTTTTTTTTCTAACAGCAATACAAACACATAATAGATTGCCTCAATGTATTTTATGCATTCATCCACATACAAGATAAATGTGGTGTCAGACTGATAAGGATAAAAGATGAGCCCCTACATCACCTTGAATAACAAACATATTAAAAGTAATTTCACATACATGAGGAGGATCTTCTGGCAATTTAACTTGAAGGTTAATGAAGAAGAAAATTCGCCCTCCACTAGTGTTACAAGTTTTGCACAGCTCCAGTTTCAACATAAGCTAATTCCATTCAGTTATTTCTGATAAAAGTACCATTATGTTTCTGACACAAACACATATAATGCCACTAACAGATACTAAGCAATATAGAATACTTATGTTCTGGTGAAAGGAATCGGGCCAATGCACTGACATGCACACTGATATTTGGTCTTTCATCCTGTTAAATTCTTAGTGCAGTCCCTGAAATAATTTTAGACTCATCAACCAGCACTTTCAGACACTATGCCCAGGCACAGTTTGATGCGTAGCCTGAGCCAGGGACTCCTCCTCATAAGCAATCTGGATGCAGTTACTATGGCTTGGGACAAAAGAGAGTTTATCTGTAAAGAAATAAGCTGTGCCAAGGCAGCTGGCAGCAGGGCCAAAGATAGTTTTTGGTGCATTTTCCTCATTAACACAGTCATAACCACACATTATAGACAATGAATGACACGCACTCCCCATGCAACTGCATCTATTTGGATTCTGCATCCTTGCTCTTAGCTTTGGAGTGTGCTTTGCTATGGTTAGCAATTCAGAAGCCAGCATGATTTAAGCACTACTTCAGAAAGCTTCATACATTTATTTTTAACTAAGGAATGTGTATGATTACAATAAACCTAATTCCTTATTGAGGTAATGCTTTGTGATAACATTGCTTTCATAAAAGCATTCTGTGGGAGTCAGAAATGTTTCTGTTAAAATTATGTCAAACTCTGCATAATTCTTAGAAGCATTTTAAGATGAATTGATGCAGGAGGCTCACTACAGCCTGAGTGTAGCATGTCATTTGTTTCATGACATTCAAAGCTGAAGCTAAATCCCTCAATGTCAGTGAGACATTGAGGATTCTGTGCAGTACTATCTACAGAGAGTGTTTGACCTTCACTACAGTACCTGCTGGGGGCATTCTGGTCTCCTGAGTCCTGATAGGAGGCCACTGATACTTGTGGCCTGTTTTGACAGAACATAAAATCTAGTGCTGAATAGTTTTCAGCTTGAAGAGTTTGCAATGCAAATTGGGTCAGTTTTTTTCATTGTAAAATACCAGGTGGCATTTAGGCTTCCAGATCCACTTCCAGTTTCTGCAGTGTTAAGAGGTGACTTGGCTGGCTTAGTAGATTTCTGATTAAGTTCTGTATAAAAAAATGTGAAGATGGTACAAACTTCCTGAAAAACCCCCTCCTCATCTACTAGACTTGTAATTAAGCATATGTCCTGCTAATAAGCCTCTGCTCATTACATCTGTTGGTACTACTTTATCCCATGCTACCCAAGCTAAAAATCCTTATATTCCTTATATTCTTCAGCTATAGACCATTTATTTTATTAAACTAATTTTATATTCTTCTCTGCTTAGTTCCTTTTTTATTTGTTTATATTTTTTATGTTTTCTGGGACAGTATAGACTTCCAAGTTAAAGAGTTTCTTGTAAGCACAGTGATATCATGTCAGACTTTGATGGTTCACAGATCTGTGATAAACTGTACTGGCTCAGATTCTTAGACATATCTTAAATTGGAAGAGTTCATATGATCTGGTATCAAACCTGAATCCAGAGGAACCAGATTAGTCTTTTGAATCAATCTTTTAATAATATTTTCTGGAAGAACAACTAATATTTAATGTCTTTGGAATATAGGGATAGATTAATTTATGTCAGTTTCACCCCAAAGAATTTCCATTTTCCTTCTTAAAAATGAGAGAAATAATTATTTTTTAAAAATTAAATAGGAAAAAAAATAGGAAAATAGAATGATTAAACACATATCCTAGTCCTTTAATCAAACATTAAGAGACTTGAACAATTTATTTTCAATTCATCTTAACTTTTTGTATCACTCTCCTGAGGAATCAATATTTACTGTTCAACATAAATGGGAACTGAACTCAAAGTGATGCAATTTATGAATCTGCATCATGTTCTGAAAGGTCAACATGCCTTAGAAAATCATCACCTACTTATCTCTATCTGACCACTCCAGGAACAGAATAATGAAGGGAGCCTGTTCCTACTCTTAATTTACTTCAAACCAATTTCCAATTTAAAATATACACACATATATGAAAAATATACACATGTTAAAATATATATAAAACTACATATGTAGGTAGTTTTACACAGGTATTTCATATACATATAAACATATCTATGTATATATATGAAGTATATGTGTGTATATTAATTTATACATTATTTTATATATATATAGCTGAAAAAACAAAATTAATCCCCTTGTGAGTATCTTTTGCTACAGGACTCTCTTTTCTCCTGACCACTCTATTAAAAAATTCATTAGTTCCTTCAGCTTATCTCTTTTGTAAAACAGACAACAAATTGTAATTTTGGTTACTCCAGTAGCTCTAACAAAAAATATCCCAGTGGTCTTGGTTACTTCACACAGTATTGGCTGAAATTCCACTTGACATTCTCCATTTCAATTTTCTCCTGGGAAAAAGATCAAACATTACGGTGTTACTCACTTCCAAACACACTTGGTCCTTGGAACATTAAGAAAGCATTGTGGTTAAATAGCACCTTTTCCTCACTGGCACTTGCTACAGCCTATGTCTTCACACACTTTGCAAATCCATTCTGAGACAGCTTGATGTCTGGTTTTCATAGTTGGCGGTTACATACTGCTCTTCCTGAATGATCACATCCCCGTAACCCCTTTATTGGTTTCCAAGCTACACATGGATAGAATTGCAATTAGTAGCCCTTCTCAGAATATGTCTTTATGTTTTGCTCTAAAAGAAACTTTTCTGTAACAAAACAAAAAAAGTGTGAATGCTACTTTTCTACATGCTGCTGTACTATTATTACAGGAAACACAGAAGCACAAAATGTAATTTTGTGAGCTGCATTCCTCAGAAAAGTGGAGTTTACCTTAGAAGAAATCTATTAGGAATAATAGATGCAAGGATTGAAAAATGCAGGTTTTGAAAAAAGCTGTGAAAACCATTTGTATGGCTTGATATTTGACTATATATATTAGCAGAAACCTTTCCATCTTTACAATGATGTGTACCTTCTACCAACTTCTCCCAAAGGAATATTCCCTACCTTACTCATTCCACCTTTCAAAGAGGTCTAATTATCACCTGTAATTTTTTTAATTAATGACTCATTTTAAAGATATATGAACCAATTAATACCCATAGTATATTTCTTCAGTGGTAAAATCATTCAGATTACCCTTTAGTACTGTTCTGTGTCAGCCCATTCAAGCATATTGTTAATAGGAAGCAAAACGTTTGTTTGTTTTCCTACCCTACTGAACAAAGGAGGCACTTTTTGGATAGAGAATATGAATACAGAACTCTCAAATGCATCATGAGCTGCCAGCAGGAAATTTATAACACATGCTTCCTTATCTGCAAATAACATGCTCCCATTATGGAATAGGTCAAGCATTATTTTTGCCTAAACTACATTAGACTGCTTTTGAAGGCTATCCTGGGGCTTAAGAAGCTCTTGCTGAAGGACTAATGTAAGATAGTGAAAAGTTCAATATACTAAAAAATACAAAGGAGTAAGAAACTAATAGGCAAAATCTTCCTTCTGTTTAATCATCAACATACATCTGGAAAAATTCCACTGAAGCCAGAAAATTACTCTGATGTTGTAACAGAAGAACTTCAAAATAAAGCAAAAATGTTAGGGGAAAAGAATGGGAGAGAAAAAGACCCCCACTTAAATCTAAACTAAAAGAAAAAAAAACTTAGCAAGAAAAATGTCACAGAACAATTGGACTAGTTTTTAGACAAAATACCAGTCATCTAAATGATAAATCTACCTAAGTGAAACTCATAAAAAGATCCACTCTACTATTCACAGAACTCCCCTTTATGGCACATGCGTCATAAATTCTTACTATAAAGCATCTAATGTAATCATTAGGTTCATAAAGTTAAAGGCATTTGGCTAACAAAAATTTGGTGCAGTTATGTTACTAAAATATGCAAGAAGTCTGAGTCTATGTCCCTGAACTAACAGTGGTTGGAGAGCTGCCTTAGCATTTTTTTATTTACTTCTTCTGAATTGAATAATTAATAACAAAATTAAAATTCTTAGTCTGTGCGGCACATTACTGATTTAGTTCACTAACTAGTAAATTAGGGACTGACTGAATAGTCAGGACAGTGTCAAAAATGGTTATTTTCCATTTAGGTTTCAAAAGGTGCCTGAGTGTCACATATTCTAGATGTCAGAAAATGTATCATAGTCAATGGTAAAATAAGTCATAAAAGCAATGAAGCCTGTGGAGTTATTCAGTTAAGAGTGATAATTATTTCTGATACTCTGAGGCATATAGCACTACAAAAGCATTCAAACCAGTCTCCAGCCCCGGCTCTAGATAGGTACAGATCATCGATAATTCTTTAAATTATCAGTCAGTCTTAGACACACACCTTGGTACTCTAGCAGTTGAAATGGCAAGAGACAGCAATAATTAAGCAAACAAATGTTACCTGAGTTGTCATGGTTTAATCCCAGCCACGAAATAGAACCACACAGCTGATCACTCCCTACCAGCCTCCTATTCTAAACGGGGTCGGGACAGCAGAAAGAAAGGGGGAAAATAAACCCCTGATCTTGTGAGTTAAGTTTAATAGTTAGGAATATACAAAATTGCAATGCAATACATTGCTCTCACCACCCTACAAAGGCTTTCCTAGCCGATCCTGAGCAGCAGTCATGTATTCTTGCCCCCTGGTCAAGCCTCCTTTGTATACTGAACATGACATCTATGGTATGGAATATTCCTTTAGCCAGCTTATCCTGCCTATGGTCCCTCTCAGCTTCTATGGAAAACTGAAAAAGTTCTTGACATAGTATTAGCATTACTTAACTGCAGCTAAATTTTATGTGTTATCAAATTTATTCTCATAAATCCAAATACACAACATCTACTGAAAAGAAAACTATCTCAGCTGAAACAAGGACAGTTCTTTAAGATGAGATTAATTGCTGTCTAATCTTTAGTAATTGCATTGACTAAATCTCCACTGAATATAATGAAACACCAAATTATTTGTATACTTGTGAAGGTATTCAATGCCACTGCCTTGATCTCATGATAAATTCTATCTAGCTGACCATATGTGACATTTAGCTAGCTTTATGAATCAGATGAAATTTAATTAATATTTGAGGAGTTTTGGTTGGTTTAGGTAGAAAGAATCTTTACCTGTGAAATATACTTATTACTAGAATTGCTATCTGATTAAAGGTTTAGGGTCATAAACAATGAAGCATTTAAGTTGTTGGGTTTTTTTTTAACTCAGGGAGCAGGAAAGGCAAATTCCATCACAAATAAATGATGGCTAAACAATATGGAACAACAGAAAAGAAATAGAAAAAAAAGAAGAATGAAAATTAAAAAATGTGGTTGAGCAAACCCATAAGATAAAAAGACCGCTAAGATCTTTGTGTGATCTTGGACAAAGTTCAATCACATCGCTTCTTTGTATCATTTCTCACTTTTTCCACTTTGTCTTCACAAAGGACTAACTTCCGGAATACAATAAATCAGGCTCCGTCATGTTCCCATTAAAGTGAGTAGTAAAGTTCCCATTAATTTTAGTGGGTCAAAGGACAACTTCAGGTGTAAGTTATTGATTAGATTGGTTCATAGGTATATTGCAAAATAAAGAGAAGTTCCATGAAATCACACTAAAAGAGTTTTTGATATATTACAATAATTCTTTTTATTAGAATTTCAGTTGTTCCAAATCACATTTTCTTTTATTTCACTTCAGTAAGAATTAATCAAATTGTTAAATTGTTTGTTTCCAAGTAGAGCAAGTAAATATTAAAGGAAAGTATTCCAAGATCTGTTTTACTAATATAAACAAGCATTTACATATTTTTCTCATTAAAAATGGACACACAGTAATCAAGTAGATTGAGCATATGTTTTAAAGGGAGCCCACAAAATGTGAGAATTTATTAAAACTTGGGGTTTTTTTAAAGAGTAAAAATGTACTGTACTATGAAAGGGGAAATAGAAGGTGACAAATACATTGAGTACTTTCTGTGATAAACAGTTTGCTAGTTCCTTTACTGGAATACATTCTATTCTTGGTATTGCATTGTGATCATTTTTGCCTGTGAAGGAATGGAGGAGAGCGGAAGAATTCCTTTTGAGTCTCCGGAGACTTGCAAAGTTAGAAATGGGATACAATACCATTTGAGATGATCTATTTTTTCATGTTTAGATTATCAGATTTGGAATATGGTTTTGCCTTTTAGCAGTTTATAAATAGGAAGAATGGATTTGAGATGAGGGGAAGAATTGGACACCTTCTTCATAAGAACAAGTACATGCCATGCTTGTTTCCCAAATGTATACTTAAACTAATAACTTTCCGCATAGAAAGATAATGCTGAGTAATTTCATCTTTCCTTCCTTCTGGGAAGTTCATGCTCTTGTGTTCAAAGACTTTCACATACTAAATATCTTGTGGATGGTTATGTGAGGACGTGAAATGGGTGTTTTGTACACCCTTCTGAATCAGATGGACCTAATGACCTATGTTGCCTATTACTAACAACTAGGCATTTTCACACTAGAGATATAGCCTTTGATCACACATACAAAACTTCATCAAATAAAGATATGAAGAAATAGCTGGGAATTCACACAGTAATTTTTGTTTACTTAGTCACATAATCTGCAAGTCTTTGCTTAAACTATGCTTAATAGAGTTGTGATTTGAACTTTGTTTTCCTTTCTGTAGCTGAGCAATGGCAGAAAATATGAAACCGCCAACAAAATAGAAGTACAGAAGTGAGTGGGCATGGACCTCAACAGCTCAAAACCACACTATATTATGTAAGCTTGGTATTTTAACTTTTTTTTAAAACTTAAAACTATTTTGGAGTGATTGAAATGCCTACTACAATATCCTCTATTTCTGATTTTCCTCAGGCATATAACTGCAATCATTCTATATTCTTTATATACATTCAAACATTACTCTTCCTGGAGATTCCTATGGGAAATATCCTTTTCTCTTTTTACTTCAGTCAAAATCATCAGCCATGGCATATCGATTACAGACACAAAAAAAATAACTTTCCTCAGAACTAACTAAGCAGCAAAAAAGCTGAGAACCATGGAATAATTTGCTGGTGTGCAATGCTTGCTACTTCATAAGTTCTCAGGAGAAGCAGAGTAAAATCTTATGATGGAAGTCCTTCACTTTACACTATTCATCAGGAAATATTTTCTGCAGAAAAGTACAAATTAAATATTAAAGAGTTTTAAAGACTTATCAAAGCAATTTCAAAACAATTTCAAATTGAAAATAGTTTTTAAAATTTGTGATTTATATGTTGAATTATCAGCGCATTTAAAAAGGAAACTGTACACACCACTTAATGAGGAAGTTTATGAACTTTATGTCCTCATAACTGCTCTTTAGAAGCAATGTGATTGACATAGAAACACTGTTCATGAAATGCTGTTTGACTTCTCAAGCTAATGTCTAATCATCTCCACTGGTGAAAAACATGCTGTTGCAGCATCATCTGGCTAATAATTAGAAAGATATCAAACAAAGAAATCCCCATTCCTCTGAGCAGGCTTTAATTGGTTTTAAATATTCATATGAGAATAAGGCTTTTTTCACCTTTATTCCTCTAACTTAAAAGTTAGACTACATTCAATCCAGTCTAAAGTTTCAAAACCAATATTTTCACAACCATTCATTAGCTTCTTCATGAACTTTATATCTAACACTCAAAATTTAAGTGGCTAACTTTTAACAGCATCATGGTTTTGGGGTGCTTTTTTGTCATTTTTAATGAAGAAAGAATCTAGAAAATCCATTAGGGGCGGAATTGGTGGACACATGAATCTCCCTGCAGGAAAAAGTTTACAATCCTTGTCTGAACTACACAGTTTTGGGGATCTTTGCCTTGATGTGTTTGAGCGTATGATTTTACACTTCATTCTGAAGGGTGAGCATTCTTGTGTACCCCAGATCCCAATAACAGGAAACAAGTAGTTATTAATATACAGAATTTTCCAGTATCTGTATCTACTTCACTGTGTTGATACTCTCACCTGGTTCAAGCAAAACAAAATAAAAAATATGTTCCCAGATTAACTTCTGCTATTTTGACGTGCATGCATATTACTCAGGTGGATTGCAATAGAATTACAGCCTGTGCTCCACACACCTTTTTAACTCCTCCTGTTTTGTCTCAGTGTAACACAAATATTCAAATTCTCTATTAAGAATTCTCAGCTTTATGCTAAAGTAAACCCAGTTACTAAATCTAAATCTAAGGCAAATATATTGTGTTTACAGTGACACAGGAAAGGAAAAGCAATAAATTGTTCTTCTAGCAGTCCATTAAAAGCTACCTTGCTTACTGAAGTGATTTACCCCTCTCCAGGAGAGAAAGGCAAACCTTCACCATGGGAGAGACAAGTGAATTGTGTGATCATCCACTTGCATGGGTTACCAATATGATACTATGAGAAAGTACATTTTGTCACAGGATAGGAAGAGGTGGTTTCTTAACACTGAAAAATGTCAGAGCTTTGCTTTCTTCAGGGAATATATATATATAAACACTGAGAATTTTGTTGCTCGAACTCTCCAGATTTGTTGTTAATTTTAGTCTAATCTAGAAAACTCTCAAAAATGTGGTTTTTTCTGTTTGAACTTTTCACTTGAGCACAAGACATTATGAAATCTTAGATTCATAGAATGGTTTGGGTTGGAAGGGACCTTAAAGATCCCTTCAAAACCCCTGCCATGGTCAGGGACACCTCCCACTAGACTAGGTTGCTCAGTGCCTCATCCAGCCTGGCCTTAAACACCATTAGGGAAGAGGTATCCACAGCTTCCTCTGGGCAAATCTACCTTCTTCCAATTCACATCCATTACTACTAGTCTTGACATTATGTACCCTTTTAACAAGTCCTACCCCAGCTTTTCTGTAGGCCCCCTGCAGGTATCGAGAAGCTACTCTGAGGTCCCACCTCAGCCTTCTCTTCTCCAGGCTGAACAACCCCAACTCCTTCTGCCAGTCCACATAAGGAAGGTGGTCCAGCCCTCTGATCATCTTTGTGGCACTCCTCTGGACCCACATCAACAGCTCAATGTCCTTTTTATGTTGAGGGCTCCGGAACTGGATACAATTATTTCAGTTGGGTTCTCACTGAGCCAAGTAGAGAGGCAAAATCTTCTAGTTTTGTGTTTGAGGCATATCCCTTTCAGACTAGAAGGTGGATAGGTTTTGGAGAATGGCAAATATTGCAATAAAAATGCATTCATTTAAGCAGCAAACTTCAAAGCATTTTAAAAATTGCTGCAAATTCATAAGAAAATTAAATATTGTATTTACTCATATGTGCTTTCTACTTGTAATGATTTGACCGACGTTATAAAATTAGTTCATTTTGTAGCATTTGTAAAGTATCAAGTAAATAATTTGTAAGATAATTTGAGAAGTATTTGGAGGCTTGCAGTTAAGTCATTCAGCAAAGACCTTTAACAGTGATAGATTAAATCCCAGTATTGATTTATGCTATCTTCAGAAATACAAAGGAATGGATGTGAGTCCTGAATGAGGGAAGTCAAGATCCAACACAGTGCACCATGCAGATGATTCACTTGATGCCACTACAAACTGAACACAAACCTCCTCATCTGAGAAGGGGAAGTAAAATTTACATAATTAGTAGAAGAAGAAATTTTTTGGTGAAAGGTAAAGGTGTCTTCCTTAATATTCCTGTCACTCAGAGTATCTACAACTTCATGAGGCCCACAGCTGCGATTACTAAGCAAAATTTTAAAATACATCAAACAAGACCCAGGAAAAAAATAAGGAACTGTGTATTAATCTCAAAATTCTAATTAAAGAACTTATGCTGACTTTGTGTGGCTATCTTGCACTCTGCAAGATGGCACAAAGTTATCATATGAAATAGGAATTAGTCCCAAAATCTGTGTCACTGTGAATCTGGAATCACTAAAATTCAAAGCATAGCAAAATAGAAAGGTACTAAATCTGGTTTATGAAGGAATATCTTACAACTGACGCTTATATTCTTGTCCCAAAGAAACAAAATCAACTAAGAGCAACAGTTTAACAATTTTTTGTTGGATAGCATGTATAGCGTTTTTTTATGTTATACATTGCCCTAACATTTATCCATGTCTTCAACTGGCAAGTGTCTTTATAAGTTATAATCTTTCTGCTTTTACTCATGTGAATTATTTTACATGATTGATTAGCTGTCTAGTGGAGTGGTGTCAGCTGCTTGCACTGCCAAGAAGGAGGAGAGACCTCAGTTCTGAGCTCTCTGGCCAAGAACGGACCTGACACGAAGAAGACATGCCTGATCTCAAGGGAGGGTGGTGGACATCCATTCAAGAATTACACTTGCTGGCTGTGAGCAGAAAAACAGCTGTTCATGTGCCTCTAATAGCTGGATACAAACTGTTAGTTGCTGAAGATCATGTGTAAAGGAAATCATGAGTATGGCTATTTGGAGCAGATAAAAAGGAATAGAATTTATTATTCCTTAAGAACTCATAGCTTTCCTATTATGTCATGGCATAAAATATCTGTATAGAATATGCATAGATATGAAAATACATATTAAAATAATGTGACCCTGAGTTAACTTCTAGCCCAGTGCAGTTACCTTCTTTTGAACTGTAATGCATCAAACAGGTTCTTATCATCAAGATGGCTGAGTAGCAAACACATGGTCTTTAGAAGAGATTAAAAAATTACAGCCGAAATGATAATTAATTCCTTTGAATAAAATATTAGATTCTGTGTATCTATATGTTTTGTATATTTTTATTAGGTAGACAGAAACTAACAGTAAAAAATATGGATTAGAAAAAACACCTCCATATTGGCAGGTAACTTTTCTTGTAATGTCTGTAGGATAACCAATGTTTGTTATCAGCCATCACCCTGTTATGTTGGTTTCTCCTCTCTTCTTTGCCATACATTACAATATTCATGTTATATAAAATGATGACATATGTTCTCAGAGTCCCTGAGAGAAGAAAGTCAATCTAAATCTACATGTAAAACCTCACAACATCCGGTAATTTCATTTTGTATTTCATTTAGATGAGTTGTTTCAGTGGTTCTTAATTTCACTGGTCTTAATTGTTGTGATTAATAGCCATTATGCAGGCAAATCAGAAGGTGTGTGGTGGTTCTAAACAGCATTCAAGCAGAAACTTCAGTCCTTGTCACAAAAACCCAATTAAAAATGCAATCAAGTTGGACAACTGGAGGCTAAAATAGAAGAAAGGTTAGCGGACATAAGTCATGGTAACGAAACTGTATGGAAAAAAGTCAGTGGAAATACCTTGAGTACCCATGTAGTCTTGATGAAATTCCTTTAAAAAGCTTAGCATATTGAAAATAGATTAGAGTTACTAAGGAAAAAAACATTAAACATTTTTGACTGATAAAATCTCAGAGAAAAAAAAAATCCTTTTTTTGTGTAGATAACAACAGTAAACTCCCCCTCTAAAAACCATGCTAAAAATTTCCATATCACAGCTGCCCAGAGTGCATAACAAGGAGAATATTAGTAATGTCCAGATGCACATAAATCTACAGGGATGCCTCTTGCCAACAGCAAAATGAAAGGGATGACAGTGTCAATCACATCCAATAGACTATGTTAATGCTTTTCAAACAGTTCTTTCACACTCAAAAATAGTGCTCATTAATAATGTATGGTCCAATATGAAGGAGAAGGAATGTTGCCTGCAAAACTGAGAGAATTCATTGTTCATCTCTATACTCATCTGAACAATAAAGCCCCATTTCTGAAGGACAATTTTTCTTTTGTCTCTAGGACTATGCTGAAATGATTTCAAACCTATTATACTAATTGGTCCCTTTAGTCTTTAAGTGTGTGTTGCAAATGTTGCACTTTTAGAGCCTTCTCTCCCACACTGCCACTGTCCTCCCTCCTGCCCTGACTGGCATTATTGTATGAGTAAACTTACCAAGCTTTTCAGAATTGCTGGGTGGGTGGCGGTGTGGTGTTTTTTCTCTGCTCCTCCGCTCTGTTGTTTGAGCAGCTGTCAGGAAGGTGGACCTGTGGGCTTGCAGATATATTTTGAGACTAACAGATTGTAAGCTCACACACGGGAACAGAAGAAATACTTAGAATCTGAAAAGGTTATCCACCCCTTGGAGACTAATCTCCTAATATACTATTTTTGTCAGAAAGCACCTCAAATGCTTCTCAAGCAAGCCCATTATTTTTGCCTCACAAACCATTCAGAGTGATGTTTATAACTGCCTGCTTATAGAAAAAGGTCCTTTTTATACCTGTGTGAATTCAAGTTTTATTTACTTTCAGTCACTTCCCTTTGTTCTGTCATCTAAAGTGACAGCCTCTATTTGAAAGAGTGTCTTGAAATGTTCTTGTCCCAGAAGACAACCAGTCCAGCATGAGGTAAATGAGCACACTTTCCTCCCTTGCTCTTACAAAAGAAACTGCTGGAACAGGTCAGACTATGAAAACCCTTAACTTTTTGGGCTGTTCACTACAAACAGCCCCTTTAGTTTGCATCAACTGTAAATGACCTTCTGTCACTTTTTAGACTTACTTTTTTGGCCTCTCTTTTCCACCCACAGATATGCAAATCTATACATGACTATCACAGCAACTTCTCCTTACACACTGAAAACAGCAGCAGTTTACGTTCCACAGACCCTTGATTTTTCCATTCAATGTAATGTTGTAACTTTGAATTAATTTTCAGATCATTTTGCAGTACTGCCATTGGAAGAAAAGAGTAGAAATACTAGTAAATACTGCAGCCTGGTTACTCCCAATCTCACAGTCTGTTTTAATTTTTAAAGCACAGAATTTATATTCCTTTTCTCCTCCTAACAATCTCATGTCTCACTATAATCTATGAGAACTCAGATAGCACTCTTCCTCTGGCACAGTTGAAATCACTGACGATTGCCCAGTCAGACACTGCTCATTTCCAGCCAGGTTACACCAGTCTGCCTAGTTTGCCATATGCTCTTAGGGGCTTTCTTTATGACAAATGACTGTTAAATTTTGAATTTTTTTCAAGCAGATTCTATGATGTCCACTACATGGATTCTCAGATCAGGGACTATTTCACTGTATGTATGAAGAAACTCTTCTTTTTACATGTTTCTTTATATCTATATGATTTATGATATTTTTTTGGTACAAATATCTCAAACAGTACAATAAATTAACATGATATTACAGGACTACAAAAGCTTAATTTAAGATTAATTTAGAAGATTCCAGTTTGAAAACAAATATAGAGCTCTCCAGAAAGAATAGTTGAAAATCTTTCAAACATAACAAAAATGTTTAATAGCTGGAGTTACTGCAAACTACAAAATCACAGGTCAGTGGCTTCAGAGACTGATCAGTGCAAGTTCAGAAGACAAATGATGTTATACTATCTCATACAATAGATCTATTTTTTTTAAGTTCATAAACATTTTAAGTAAAATCTATGATAATATTTCAATTTTTCCATTTCAAATATGGTTGCAGTCCAGACAATCAGAAATATTGATATGTTCCTTATGAACATGAATCCCAGAGTAAAATGGAGGATAGGTACAATTCAAGGTACGTGCTCGTAAAAGGGAAAGAAAAACATTTAATTCCCCATTTTTTTCCCCCTTTTTGGAGTTGTACTGACCAGCTGCTTAT
Organism: Turnix velox; assembly: GCA_013400935.1. Classification (NCBI taxonomy): domain Eukaryota; kingdom Metazoa; phylum Chordata; class Aves; order Charadriiformes; family Turnicidae; genus Turnix; species Turnix velox. The sequence goes on along the minus strand of VZTY01035477.1, from coordinate 343,596 downwards.
AGACTGCTCTGCATAGAATCATAGAATGCATTGAGTTGGAACAGTCAGTAAGCGGGGACATCTTGCACTAGAACGGGTTGCTCAGAGCCTGGCCTTAATGAAAGATGAGGCCTCCACCACTTCTCTGAACAGCCTGATTCAGTGTCTCACTACCCTCAATGTGAATAACTTCTTTCTAATATCTAATCTAAACATCTAGCTTAAAACCACTTGCTCGATCACTCCATGCCTTGGAGAATAGTCCCTTCCCAGCTTTCTTGTAGCCCCCTTCAGGAAATGGTTTCCCTTCATGAAGAGACACTCTCCCAGTGCTCCACAAAAATATATAAAGTCTCCCTGCTTAGTTTCTAATGGAAAAAAATAGTAAGATGCAATGCTGTATAGCCAATAACTGGGTCTGTATTTGGGCAATCAAAGTGCCTTTTAATGCTGAGACAATAAAGAAGTCTGCAGTGAAGTCTACAATGCTGATTGAGGCTGCAAGAAAATGATTACATTCTTCATTTCCAAGACTGTAGCTGTCAAGGCACTTCATAGAAAATCTTATGATGTAGATATTTAATAATATTGAGGGAGTTCAAGGGAAAGAAAAGGTAAATTTATACATACAAAAGTTACTACCTGCATTTTGGAGGAACGTTATGGTGATGGACCTTCAGTCACTGCTTCTACTGGCACAAGTTTTTGGGATCTGTTGTTAGTCAGCTCTTGAAATTCAATTACTCAGGTCTAGCTTTCTTTGCAGGGTCTCATTAAAAAAAAAATCAGAGAAGCCAAAAGTCCCACCTCACAATAAAAGTATTTTTGAGGTCTGACCATTAATTTCCAGCCAGTGCTTATGATGTAAAATATATGCTAACATCCAGCTAGGACCTCCAGCAACAACTGTAAGGATTTAGAGACACGATTGTGATATGTTCTTTATGAAATTTTTGTTCAGGAAACATGATCCCTGCTATACTTATTATTTTTCCCCTTCTTGGTATATACAGTGTATTTGATTTAAAGGGAATGAGTGAAAAATCAGAATTCTTAACCAGTTAATTTAAGTTTTTTGTCATAGGTACATCAATTCAAGGACTTGGTATAATTAAATACTACAGCAGGGGGAAAAAAATCACAGAAAAACTCTACTTCCACATTTAGACCTTCTCCCTCAGTTCTTGTTTATACTAAGGTGGAACCTCAGGACTCATTTACCAAGAACTGCTGGTCATTACATAACTAGCCCAGAAGACCGATATGTGGTCTTCTCTGACAATTTTAAAAGAAGGTAAAAAAGCTGCATAACTAAAATATACTGACAGTACATATGGAGGCAGAACATAGAAAGCTATTTTGGAATATAATGGCATAAAGTTTGAGGCTGGTAATTTGCATTAGTAACAGAACCCTTTTTGCTGGGAGAGAGAAACAAACATGGTCAAAGGGCTGGAGCAACTGCCTTATGAAGACAGGCTGAAGGGGTTGGAGTTGTTCAGCTTGGTGAAGAGAAGGCTCAGGGGGGACCTCAGAGAAACGTCCCAATACCTGAAAGCGGCTACAGAAAGACAGGGGTAGGACTTCTTAATAAGATATGTGATGGGAGGACTAGAAGTACTGGATGTAAATTGGATGGGGGAAGATTCAGGTTAGATATAAGAAGGAAAGAAATTCTTTGCAGTGAGGGTAGTGAAATGCTGGAACAGGTTGCCCAGAGAGGTTGTGGATGCCCCCTCTCTGGAGGTGTTTAAGGCCAGGCTGGACAAGGCACTGAGAAGCCTGATCTAGTGGGAGGTGTCCCTGCCCATGGCAGGGGGGTTGGAACTCGATGATCTTTAAGGTCCCTTCCAACCCAAACCATTCTATGATTCTATGTTTAGGCATTTCCTAAATGCTTTTATGTTCTGATTGATTCTTCATTCTGGAATATGTATTTTGGTAGTTACTCAGAGTGACTCCTGAGCAATTTTTTTTAGTAATTCATATTATCAAACCTTATGGTGTCAAATATTTGGTCAGACTAGACTAAGAAACTTCTTAGTAGAATCAATTTAAATGGGAGTACCTTAAGAACATAGCTATTCATAATGACAGCAAATGCAGCACTTCAGGTTTTTGGAAAATTTACCATAGAAGGTTTAAACAGGTGTTCATTATTACAAAAAAATGTTATATAATTTCCACCACAAATCTGCTTGACATAGGATACTGCAATACAGTCATGTCCACATTTTGCTAAATCTTAATAAGAAAATCAGCTTTATAAGGAGGTCAGAAAAAATATGGACCCATATTGCACAGAACACTTTGCAGTAAGAAAACTATGTATACCAAAGTTGATAACATTTTAAAATAATTGCAAACTTTTCTTGTTCCCCAAAAGACTCTATGTACCTAATTTAAAATTAATGGAAATGATACTTTAACTGCTGAATCTATTTAATGACTATTTACTTAATCATCAGTTTCATGGAAGTGAAATGAGAAAGGAGAAAAACACACGACAGACGGAGAGCAAATATCATCCAAATTACATCATATAAGAAAACCATGCAGAGCTTACAGGACAAAAGTAATTTACTAGATAACATCTAGTGCCAGTTATGGACAGTCTTTCTGGGAATGTTGATGTAGAGAAGTAAGAAATAAAGGAACCCCTAATACTGCATAGCACCATCCTTCTTAGGGCTGATATATGGTCAATATGCAAATTGAGCTGAACAAGACTATTTTCAACCTATCCCTTTACAATTTTTCTCTGCCACTTCTGTGTGCAGAATAGCATTCTATTCAATAGAGAAGCAGAAGATTTATTGTTTTGCAAGATGGCTGCTTAAGAGACTTGAGAAGAATTATATATGCATAATAAATGTATATTGCATGCAAATATTGCTAAAGGGCATGCAAAGCCATGTTTTGATTCCTAAGGCATGTGTACCTCACCTGAATCCTCACCATCACTGCTACCTGCTAATTCTTCCCAGTTGTTTTGTCAGTGCCTTTGTAGGTGACCTCTAGCTGTGTTGGAATTCCATCTTATTCTGAAAAACAATAGTGTACAGTAGGTCTTATTTTCCTCCTTTTGGAATCTGCATTAAAAATAAAAGATGCTTCACTTAACCCATTTCCTGCAGTGGCATACTCAAAGTAGTTCACCTTCAGTGAAAGATCTTAAAAGAGAGGAGTTTGTAATACTTCTTTTTTTGTTGAAGTCAAAGAGTTTCACAATGAGTTGAGCTGCAGCTGCAATGTGTCAACTAGATCTGTCTTCTCATGCATTCTACAGCCAAACAGTAGGTGTATGATAAACTTTTTTGTTCAAAAACATGCATGCCACATGCTGCAAATTAGCTTAGCCATCTCTGACAGTTTGTATAAACATCTTGCATCTTCTCAAGCAATGTCACAAGCAGCATTCATAATCTGTTAGAAGACAAACTGTGCCCATTTTGTCACCCTCTGAATCTGCCAACTTCAAGGAGAAACAAATGCAAACTTTGTTTGTTTAGGAGGAAGGCTGTTGGTATTTTTCCTGGATTTTTTTAAAATTATTTCACATGGAACAACTCAGCTTTATTCACTATCTAGGAGCTCCAAGTTTCAGTTCAGCATGACAAATGTAGAGGAGAAGAAATGGTCAGATCCTGTGCAGGTGACTCAGAGAGGTAACATGCTCTGCTTGCTTTCTTTGTTGCTTTGTGCGTGGGATGGGAATGGGAGGGAAAAGTCAGAAGGAAGTAAATTACTACAGTTGTTGAAAAGTCTATTATGGTCAGAGAAAAAAGGCAGGACTGGTACAAGATCTCCACTGATTCCTCTTTTGTATTTGCCTTTTCTCTGTCGTTACCAGAGGGTAGACTTATTCAGAGACCAGTAGCTGTGACCTGTATCAGACCTGATCCAGGTCCCAGGTGCATCTGCCTGCTCCAGTTAAATGTAAGGGGTATGAGGGAAGGGCTTGAGTCATACTACAAGATCAGTGTTAACACAACAGCACAGTAGGGAGAGGTGTTCTTTGTAGAGGACAATGCAATGTATAATGTTCCTGAAATCAAGACATCAAAAGGTATGAAACATCAAAAGACATCACTTGAAGCAGTTTTTTTATAGCAAGACATCAAATTTATCTTAAAAGAAAGGAAATTAGTGCAAAGATTTTAGGATATGAAAGGGATTTTTTTTCTTACTTAAAATTTTGCCAATGATTCTACAAATTAAATCCATACTAAACCAGGAGAGCAGGTAAAAAATAAAACACAAGTATTTGCTAATATTCTTGCTAATGGATATTTTATGGAGTTTTTTATATTTAATATTCTCTTTCAGAAAACTTCACTAAATTTTTGCATGTTAAATGCTTATTTTATTACTGAAAGGATCAGTTAAATGAAACCGAAAAAAGATTTATAAGATGACATTAACTGCCATTTGAATTACCAATGGTGTGGCACTTGGAAAACCAAGAAAACAAAATAAATTTTAGCAACATTTCTATTAGAATTAAGCAGTAAGGTATTGGAATCGAAAATCCATTGCGTATCAGCTAGACAGTGTAGCAGAATCTGACACTGGAACACAGATACTGAAAAAAAAAGATAAATAGTACAGAGTAGACCATCTTAGAATATATACACCAGTAGAGCTTTCAATTGGGAAAGAGTAAGTTTTTTATTATAAACTGGTAAAATGAATTTTGGATTTGGGATGATAAATACTTTTGATAGCTCACTGATGGTTTTGGTTGTTGCTAGGCAGTAAAGGCCACTGATTTGGCTGGAAATGGTAGAGTAGCAATGCAGCCAGGACAGGTTATGTCATCTGACAAAATAGGTATTCCATACTTCAAAGCTGGGGCAAGAAGACTGAAGGAGGAGACTGTTATGCATGATGTTATAATATCTGCCTGCTGATGGGAATCAGTGAATTAATTGTTTTGCTTTGCTTGCATGTGTATGTTTTGCTTATCGTTTGTCTGTCACAGCTGGGAGACCTGAGAAAGTAGCCACATAGTTCCAGTTGCCAGCTGGGGTTAAGCCATAGTACTATATACCATATTAAAGTTTCATTCTTTATCATCTCATATTTGGGCAACCTGATCTAGTGGGAGGTGTCCCTGCCCATGGCAGGGGAGTTTGAACTAGATGATCTTTAAGGTTCCTTCCAACCCAAACCATTCTATGATTCTATATTTTATCTTAATCATATAAGCTAACTATAGTGCAACATTTATTTTTTCAAGTTTATTTACCTTCTCAGTGTCTGGTATTAGTAACATATATTCAACCTGGTATGATCTGTATGTCTTTTTTAGCCTCCAAGGCTACTTGACAATGTAGGTAGAAGGTAGTAAATACTTCTAAAGAGGTAGTTCTATAGTCTCATTGCCAGCCCTCCAAACAAATTATTAACATGCAGTACTTCCATACATGAACAAATGTCAATTGATATTTAAAGTTTATGCCTTGTCAACATAAGGATATGTTTTCTCTAAAGCCTTGACATTAACTGAAATTAACAATTTTAAACTAACACTAGCTCTCCATGAAGATGTTTTTACCTTGCACAAGGAAAAGTTTTTTTGTTCCACTTTATATCAGTCAGGATGAGTTTTAAGCTAAAATGGCAGTTTTGTTTATAAATAAAGATTGTTATCACAGGGGATGAAATTCTATAAAACTCAGAAATGTATTGGTATAAGAAGGAAAACTTTTTCCATCAACAAAATATCCAGCAATAAAACATGGACTATTAGAGGTAAAGAGTTACAACAAAGCTATTCAATGTAAAGGGCATTTGAACTAAAATACTTTGATCTCACAATGGCAAGCTATGAGCTGTGACTTTGTTTGTGCAAAGATTCTTCTTGGCAATAATTAATAGAAATGAAAACAGGATTGCAAGAACAGCTATAGAAAGCAAACGTGCCTTGCATACAACCAACTACATATTTGAGGTGCACATGTGAACCATTTTATGGAGTCTTTGTGAGTGGAAAATAGAAAAGAATGAATAAGAACAGCCAGCAGCAGGCAGCTTCAAACTATTGTCAAAAAAACCCCACCACCTACAATATGGCAAAGCTTCTACCTGGGCAAATATATTCAGGCAATAATCTTCCATACTTCCAAATACAGGTCATTTGAGTAGAATGACTATAAAAGACAGAGTTTCTGAGTGACTGGCAAGGTGTAAATGTTTATGATGTCCATAATGTTATCATTCTGGAGAACAGAAAAATGTTCCTTCATTTATTCATATCTAAACAAAAATGAAGGATGGAAAATCACAAAAACCATAAAAACTGCTCTAACATATAGTCAATTATTGATTATAGAGAGAAAAACAATAAGACAAGGTGGATCAGCAATAACTTACAGGTATATAAAACACTGTTGTTATGTAAGATTTAAGGATACTATGGTTTCAAACAGAAATAAACCCAAGAAAAACTATTACCAAAATAATTCTCTTTGAATCAATTGATAAGAGGAGAAATATAGGAAAAAAAGTTATACTATTTATCAGTAGGTTTCAGTAAATCTGTACGAGTGTTGGCAATAATGGCAGTTACAGACTGAATCTCAAGTCAGCAGCACCGTTAAAATGTTCTGGGTAAAAATTTAAAGTCTTTCTTAAGAATCCAAATTAATTTTTATACATCACTTAAGAGCTTTGGAATTGTCATGACTTCTTTCTCAGGAAACTGAAAATAGTTATTGTGTAAACCATATTTTAAATGTCCAAATGGCTTACCAAATTACAACTAAGATGGAACAAACTTGTAAGAACAGTATTTTTTTTGTAGATAGTTCCAAAATATGGCAAGGTTTTAAATTCACCAAATAAATACATTCTTATTATAGTCTATCAATGTACTTTATTACTACAGTTCTCATATTACTTTAAAGTGTCTCACTCACAGAAAGTCACCCTCATGCATATACACAACTAAAGACACAAAAAACCACGTGCATAAAGACCAACCTCACCAAATACTTCAGTAGCCATGATACTTCCTCTTTAAAACAGCAGCCAGCAAACAGAACCAGGATACGTGGTTCTGCTTGAATACATGTGTAGAAGTTATGGCCAAGACAATTAAATGCTTTCTCTGTGAAAATTACAAAATAAATGCACAACAGAAAATCCTGTATGAAGAGAAAACAGTAGCCGAAGTTGGGTCCTAGTCCAAACTTCATCTTTATTTTCCAAATATATTTACTGTTTAGGCAGTTTTCTGAATTTACAAGTACTTGTGTATATGGTCTTTTTCAATTACTGACCTGTAATTTACTGCAATTATTTGCCTTTGGGTTGTCAACATTAAATGTATCTCTTAACAGCTTTGTCTGTGTTCACATGTAATATAGACATTTCAGCTTGAATAAATCCCAGAAGCCTGACCCTGGATATTGCCAATAAACAAGGTCCCAAAATCTGTTTTAATGCAATAAGTATGGATTTTGTGTGCTAAACAATCTCAGAACCTAATCCCTTCAGTGTTGGATTAATCAATAATATAAACATTAGTTGCTACCTCTTGTCTCATATCATTAGAGCAAAACCAGTATTTCAGTTTAAGAATCAGGGCTTAGCTCTCTAAAAATCTTCATTCAATGTAAGTTCATAGACAAGAAATTATAAAATGTATTAGAATATCTTTATGTGTTCATTTAAACAGTGAGACATAAAGAGGCAATGATTAGTATGGAAACACTGCATTCAGGGGGCTGGAGCACCTCCCCTATGAGGACAGGCTGAGGGAGTTAGGCTTGTTCAGCCTGGAGAAGAGAAGGCTGCGGGGTGACCTCATTGCAGCCTTTCAATACCTGAAGGGAACCTACACCCAGGAAGGGAGTAAACTCTTTGAAAGGGCTGACAATAGCAGGACTAGGGGAAATAGATCCAAGTTGAAGGAGGGAAGATTTAGGTTGATGTTAGGGGGAAGTTCTTTACTAGGAGAGTGGTTAGGTCCTGGAACAGGCTGCCGAGGGAGGTTGTGGATGCCCCGTCCTTGGAGGTGTTCAAGGCCAGGTTGGATGGGGCCCTGGGCAACCTGATCTAGTAAATGTGTTTGTTTGGTGGCCCTGCTAGACAGGGGGGTTGGAGCTACATGATCCTTGAGGTCCCTTCCAACCTGGGTCATTCTGTGATTCTGTGATTCTGTGATATCACTATAAATTTGACTGTGTAACACATGTGGGAGAAAGGGACACTAATGCAAAATAAAAAGCTTTACTAGAGATTATACATATTGAATATAGAAAGTTGTTTTGAAATTGCACAAATTTTGCCTCCCTTTGTATTTATGTGTTTTCTCTTTTTCCAATCTAGTGTCTATGTGCAGAAATTAAAGGCAGAATATGATCCTGCATTAATTTCATTTCTCAATGTATCTTTTTAATGGTAAGTAGCATAGTAGCATCTTAGTTGTAGTAAACATGCATAGCAGGAAATTATCTAATTTCGTTGGCAAGCATAATTTTATGATTTTAGGAGAGTTCCTATCCATGAGTCTATCATTGAGTGCCTGTGAGCATCTTGCTTCAAGATAGGCCTCGTTTCCATTGTGAACCAATATAATGGTGCCCATTCATTAACTTTGAGGATAAACAACAGAGTTTATTTCACACTCACTTGAAGAAGCTCCTTTCCCATCTTATACCCTCTTAAGACAGCATGGCCTTATTCATCCAGTCTTTGGGGAACTTTCCTAGTAAATATTTTCTTCAGATCAAGCCTGTGTGTCGTCTGGTAACAGCTAACTAGGTGGTGTCAAACTCATGAGGACATCAGCCAGGGCTTGAGCAAATGCTCACATACAATTTTTTTACTATTATTGAAGCAATTAGGGAGAGCATACTGCAGCTTATCTCAGTGGAGTTTTATTTAACAAAATAGACATGAGTTTTGGGGAGTCACTATGGGTTACCAAAAAAATTTTGCAGTTGGATAGGACTCCCCTTGAGCTTGAGGGTGTTTCCCTGTAGCTGTCTGCATAATAATTTAGTGAAATTGTTGAAATTTAATGTAAATATATGACTAGCAGAAGCAATCTTATTATTGTGCTCAGGTAATCCAAATAGAAATTCAGAAGTTAAAATACCAAAGTGAAACTTAAAACTTGTCATAATTCTAGTTACTTCTGATTGATTTTTGGTTTGGTTTAGGGTTTTTTTCCCTACAAGATAATGTCAGGTGTTAAGACAACATTTATGTAAGTTTAAGACTGTAAGATGAATATTTTTAAGTATATAAAAAAATTCTACTTTAGAATATCATACTCTGCTTTTACATTCTCAGTGATGTGAAACACTTTATATGGTCTATTGTGATTCATAACAACAGAACTGATTCTGAGATAAAATGTTAAACAAAAATTAGCAGCTAAGTTAAAAGGATTTGATCGTTTACAGATAGTGGCCAGATGAGGGATAATATTTCTTTAACTGTGGTACACAGAGATTAAGAACTGAATTTTGGCTAGCTCAAAGGGGCTGAAAAGTGTGTATGCATGCAGTGAGGTGAGTAGCTTCACTGTTGGAAATAATTGCTCTATTTCTACCAGAAGCAGCTGGACATTTTAATGGACTGAAGTGAAGGGAGGAAAACAAACTGCCAGGTTTGAGTTAGGGTTCAGCCAGCAGCAAGTAAAAGAGATCCAGTCTATGTCTGTGTGAGCCATACTCAATCCTAAAGGAGCACAGGCTCACTTATACTATAATTATACTATAATTATACTATGGACCAGCCTGTCACAGGAAGGTGACATTACTAAATGCATTATTACATCGTGATGAATGTAGGACTCCTGAAACAGTCCTAGGAAATTCCTTTTTTAATTTCTGAGACATTGGGACATTTTTTTTCCCCCAGTGCCTTCTTTCTCAGTGATTCTGTATTTTCGATTTCTGTAAAACATGGGCATCTCCTTGGAGTTGTGACAAGGCCACTGTTTAACTCTGTCAAATGAGACAAGAGACTTTACTCCTTCCAGAAAGACAGCTGAGCTATAATACAAGCTTCTCTCAACTGAAAATCACAAAACAGTTATCTATCCCTGATAAGACAAAGTAGTATGACCATAGTGGCTTAGTATTTACTGTCACTCAAGTTCTGAGAGACATGAAGCATGAAAAGCCAGAGCTATATCTCTTTCTCCAAGTAGATACTGTAAGTTTATGAAGACAATGGAAATTAGTATTTCCTAATTGAGCATGCAAGTTCCATCACATTTGTGAAGATAAAACTTAAAGTATGGCATGGTTAACATTTTGACTGAAAGTTGCTAACCTACTACAGAACAATGAAACCCCTGCACTTTTTATTCTTTAATTTTTGCTTCACTTTGATTATTTGGGAACTAGTCATAAAATATATAACATTTTTCCCAGAAGAAGGTTTAGATTTTTATTTACCATATACATGGCTCCATTAAACTATAGTATGTTGGTACTAAAGCAAACTAATCAGCGAGTCACCACTCACAGTAGTGTTCAGCAATAATCAGAGTGTAAAAAAAAGTGTGTTGAATATCTCCTGCTGTTGTTTCCACACAGGAGTTTTAGCTTTGCTGCTTCACTGTGGATGGTTCTTGTTAGAAGGAAAATGAATTTAGCAGTTTGACTTCTTTTGAGGAAATATATTCTGACAAATATCTGGAAGCATTCTGAGGAAAGAATGTCTCATGTCAAACTCGGTGATCAGTTGTACTGACATACACAATGTTGTCAAAATTCCAGACAGCATTCCTCTCTACCAAATACATTGAAGTCAAAATATTTTACAATGAAAGTCTGAAATTTAAATTCCAATACAATTATTTTTGGCTACCTCGATGAGCAGAATTAGGAAATGCTTCCCTATTACTTCCAAGACATTTTGTAGCTCCTCTTATTTAATTATTCAATGGATATGCATTAAAAAGGCAAGCTGAGTTTTGTGAAAGAGACAATGCAACAATAAGTACGTACCTACTATTGATCAGGGAAGACATGCACAACAACATGACAGCTAGCAAACAGATATGGATAATATATTTTAGATTGAAATGCACATAGTATATTTTTCTTAAGATTGAAGAAGAAGTATAAGAACAGTAATGGGAATGACAACATGCCCATTCAATTAAATTCTGGAGTGGGAACAGAAAACGTAAAGAAAATTAAAGTTCCAATCTAGATATAGTTTTAAGTAACATCAATCATTTTATCTAGGAGGAAAAAACATTGGAAAGATAAGGCAGAAACTCAGCTGGTATAAATCACAAGCAGTTTGCTGCCTTCAGTGATTTCTGCTGGCTGGGAATCAGTTCAAGGTCATTAGGTTTACTCTGACAATTGTTGAAAAAAACTTCCCAGAGACTTGAAAGTAAGAAAGTCTTCTTCCTATAAATGATTAACAATTTCAAATCCTACAGTTTGAACTGTCTCAACTGTGGTCATACTACCCTAGTTGCCTACACATAAGAGAAAGTGGCTGTACTCCCACCACAGTGGGAGTTCTGATAAGCTTAGTCCCAGGATGAAGTGCTGAAGACCATTACAACTTCCAGTGCTATCAGACAGAAATAAATTTTCATCTGATTTAATACAGCATTTATTCTGAAATCAAGTGCCTTTCCTTATATCAGTCACCTATCAGTCAGTGGGAAATATCATTGTGGTGTTATTTTCCCAGTCAGTTACATTCAGCACCTTAGTGACTCCTGATGATATTAGCCTTTATAAGGCTCCAATAGCATTTCCACTGAGTTTAGACAGCTCTGTGAGACAATTTTTTTCTTAAGCACCAATATCGTTTGAAAAGTATACACTTTAAAGCTTAAAGTGAGATCATTAAAAAATTATAATAATGTTAAACCAAAGTTCCTTTGTGCTGTAACTTTAAGAATCTTACAATTATTACAGGTCAAATATTGTCTTTGGGTATCTCTATCAAGCTTAGTTGCAAAGTGAAATAGCTGAAGTGACATACAGAGTAAGTTTTACTGAATAAAAAGGGTATAAAATTTATTCTCTGTCAGAAAATTGTTAAAAAATAATTATTGCACCTTGTGCCTCAATTTACTGATTTGTTGTATCACATGGAAAAGGTGTATATTAGTTTATAACCATTTACAATAGGTTATAGTTAGTATTACCTTATTTCTATAATATATAAATTAAAATTTAAAGGATAGTTATAAAAATACAATTACTAATTTTTACACTCAGATTGTTTGGGATAAGGAGAGGAAAACAGTAAAAGAACTGTGAGGTGAGATCTTATTATACAAAAAAAATTATACAAAAATTTAAATACGCTTATGCTCTTATTTCAAAAGAAAGGAAATATTTAGCTCAGAATCCATCAAAAATCTAAATCAGTTACAGGATTTAGAAGTTCATGATTGAAATCCTGATAAAATTTTTAAATTTTTTTTCTAATTTGTCAACTTAGTAATTTGCCTGCAAACTCAGCTGTATGAAAACTTTTGAAATAGGAAAAAGAACCTGCCCTTCATTAGAAACTAGAATTAAGGTTAATTGAAGGTGTCTTATTAGAAGGCTTCATGAGGCTCTGAGTGAGATTCTGTTCACTTTAATTGAGACAGAGTGACAGAGCATGAAAAAACTTCTTAGGTTCCACTTATAGTAACTTTCAGCATCAGTTGTAGCTGCCCCACTATATTAGAAATCTCACTCCCCACCCTGAAGATTTCCAAGGCCTCAGCTGCAGTCTCCCATGCACAGGTGTGGTCCCTGCTTTCAGGAACATATTTTAATTGAACATAAGCAAAAAAAAAAAAGACAGACTCCTAGAAGGGTTGAGATGTAACTTTCTTGGCTGTAAATGAGTGTCTTAAGCTCTTAATCTAGGACTTCCTTTCACCTGGAAGTCAGTCTGTGACTGGAGTTGCTGTTCGAAGAACCGATGTCATTGAGGACTTCCAAGGCAGGGCAGGGCCTGGCGTTCAGACCCCTTCACTTCCCATATGCAGATGTTCTCACCACAAAGACATGACCTGTCCGCTGTGCCATGGCAGGCAAAAAACTTGTTAAAGAGACACACATATTATTTATGTTTAATTCCCATCTTTCTGTAAAAGAGATATAGGTATCTCTTTTTAGCCAGCTAGATCATCCTTTGAGGGTTTCTGCATTTACAGGGAAGAGAAAATGAAGAGTGTAGCAAGATTGTAGGGATAGATTCTACTCTATGGGTCTTCATGAAACATTTTGATGAACTGGATGATATCCCACTCTCTTCCCAGGGGCCAGTTATCAAGCTTTAATGTACAAAGTGGCTTTTTATGACAGACTTAGTCAAAATAATTTTCTGCAAATGTATTCTAATTTTTTGCAATCGAGTGTGGTGAATACCTCCCAGTAAAATTATACTTCTGTTCTCTCCCATTGTACTCCTCAGTACAATCTTTGGCATGGCAATACTTACAAGGAGCCAACATGTTATTGTCCAAAGCTGGAGAATCATTGGACACTTTTAAATATCACAATTAGTAGCCTGAGTTTATCTCTCTTCTTATTAGAACATGCATTTATTCCACAAGAACTAGATTATCTGGAAACCAAGCTTCCATTTTATATTGATTTACAGTGCTTTTAAAATAATTCTTTACTCCTGAACTGCAAAGGAACCAACTTTATTTGGAGATTAAGCCTAATAAAACTTTACACAGTGCAATAGCTCTCTTTTACTTTCAGTATAACTATTTACACTGCCAGTACCTAAAGCAAACATTTCCTGACCTATTTTTGGCTCTTTTTCAGTATTGTGTTGTATATAATGTAGCACTTACAGGCCAAGTCAATTTGTGAAGCTGAATTTCCTCTGAATGTGTTGGTTGTCAGGGACTTACTTTTCTGGTCAGTAGTTTTGTAAATATAGTTCTGAAAGGCGAAGCAAGTCTGGTTGTGGAGGTACTCGGTCATAGAACTATTTCTTGTGCAAATTCTATGTGTGCAATGCTGTAGCAACATTAGCTGACCACATCTGCACCATGGTGGATTCCAGAACAAAAAGCTTATTCTCTTCGCTATTAAAGATCCAAACACATTACGAAGACTCTTATCTGCTATTTAACCTCACACCAATGGCATAGTCACAAGCCTACAACACCGATGCACTACCCAAAGCTAATATGTTAAGCCTTACTCAGTATTGAGAATAATTCCTCTATCTTTGATGCCCTGTACTCTGCCCCTGTGTATTTCTCTACCATCCTCATAGATGTGCTTTTCCTCCCTTCTTTTTCCTCTACAAGCTGCTTTCCTGAATGACAACCATTTGGTCATGTCTTTGAGTCATCTGAAGGTCTAATAGACTCTACCTTGAAAATGATAACTCCCACTCCTATCCTTCATCTTTCCCCAGTCCTAGATGGTATTACCCAGCTAACAATGAAGTTTTCCTTTTATTTTTACTACTGCAGTCTTTAGTCCATGTCTTAGATTTTTTTGTTTGTACTGAACACCAGATATGAAAAATTTCAGTTAAATAGTCTATGTTTTGTTCCATCAAAACTTTCAGGTTGCTAACTACTGTTTGTGTGATATATACCTCGGATCATAGGTTACCTAGCTTAAAGTCTTAATTCTGCAAACAATAGAAGCAAAAATGCCTACTGAAGATATATTTGCAAATATATCTTACAAATAAAATGTAAAATGTATAAGAAATCCCATCTGTTCAGAAAATATTTGAAATTATTTTTAAATTCTTAATGAAAATCAAACACTCTTTATACCTGCAGAAAATCAAAACCCATTACACTTGCTGAGATAATAAAAAGTCACATACCTAAATGTTACTACTGCAGGAGTCAACTTTTCCCCCCAGCATTGTTGATTCAAATAGATTTGAATTTTTAAGTTATATTTCAGTTAAGATTTAATTGAAAAACAGTGATTCTTTGGGGGGAGGGAACAAGGGAGACACACGGGAAAAAGAAAATTCTATCCGAGTGGAGGGCTTTGCAGAGAAAAATATACATTCTAAATCTATACATGTAATTAATATCTGGTACTAAATTTATGGATATTTAAAGTACATCTTTTATACCAATAATTTTATCTCAATGCTAAAAGTGTAATTTACAACATAAAAGATGCATCAATCCTCTTTGAATTTGAAGAAAGGTGCTGCTATGGGTATGATATATTCCTGTATATGGAGCAGTTTATCCTTTTACAATTTCAAGTCTATTTTGAAAAATAAAAACCACCTTTAATTTCAATTTGTCCATTCATATTCAAAGTAAGAGATTAAATATGTTCTACCAAGCAAGTAAATTGTAAAGATGGAAGATTCTAAAAGCTCTTTCAAGGATTTTAGCATGGTGTTTTTGAATTTAGAAATAATATCTGAGTTGCATCACTATAATTAAAGGAAAAAAGCAGATTTAAATGAGCTGTAACAAAACTTACATGAATTCACATTTTTTATCACAATCTTAAACCTGTTGACTGTAGATAGGCTTGGCCTTGCCTCAACATGAAAATCTAAATTTAATTTTAGTTCAAACCAGAAAGTCATCTTTTCCTGAAATCTTATGTAAAGAAAGCTTCTATTGAAGGTATCCTTTTTACGATGTATCAAAAATCAAGTAAAAAACTCTCCCAATTCTAATTGTGTTTTTCTGCAAAATATCTAAACCCAAGTTTTTTTCTTGTTACTGTGATTCAGTGAAAAGGATAGCAAAAGGGATGTTTCAAACAATATCCTGCTCTTACGACATTTGAGAAAGCTTCAGAGCTTCTAGCAATTCAGGTGAATTTGATGACAAGTATGGACCCGGAATGTAATACCTGTGAGCTTTGGAATACTCATTTTAAGCAAGCTTAAGGTCCAGTTGTGCCTGAAATTTAATGCACAGAATATATTTTTCTTTATTAATTATTAACTTTGCAGCTGGAAAATCTCTTTTTAATTTTTTTTAAAATTATCTAAGGTATATAACTTTAACATATGCAAATTAGGCTTTTTGTAGTTTATGCTATAAAAAACATGGAGAGAAATTCACAGAAAATATGCATGACCCTCATTCATCTAGAGAATTTTCAAATTCAGAAATGTACACATTAGCAAAGAACACATAGAAGCAAATTATAAAACACTTGTGATCTCTCATCTGCATGTACCTGTCACTACACAGGCATAATAGCTGATTCCACATGAGATGCAGAAGGACATATGTATGCAGCTAGAATTAAGTCATCAGGCAGGAGACAGTAATATATGCACAGAAATTATAATTTCGTGATTGCTTTATAAAACTAACATCTATTGTTTGAAATCTTTCACGATAAACACCTACTTCTTGGCATATCAGAGAACACAGATATAATTATCTGAGCTGATGAAGTGCAGAGGGATAAATAATTACAAGGTGAGTATTTTAAAACACATGTAGCTCTTGATAGAGTAATGACAGACAACAAATTCATGAAAGTCACAAGTTTTAAAGAGGATACAGGCCTGGGGTGCTGCCTAGAGGTGCTGTCATGGTGCCCGATACACCCTTTTTTCTCAGGCAGATTCAGCTCATCATTTGATACAGAGAATTATGCTGAATTTTAATTTCAAACCATGGGGCCTGTATTACTTCTGCAACTGTCTCTGGGACATCATTTAAAAATGTATCTTTCCAGAGGGAGTTTTAGTATCAGCTGTCACTCACAATGATGCTGTCATTCCCACTTTGCACATCTGAGGCATAATTAGCAGTGCTTACTAGTTTGTTTCCTCAGGTCTGACTCCATTCTGCTCTATAGCATAGTTTTCCTTTTACATCTGACTGCAAAAGCAAAGAAGAATTATTTTTGTAATTTAGGTATTGGCTCTTCTAACAACATTCAGGAAATGACTGTATATATGCACTACATCTCCTTCCTCTGTAGAGAATTTTTTAATATCAATTTGTGTGATCACTGAAAATAATCATAATTAATTTCTTGTTGATTGACAGGCTAACTCCTTTGCAGAATAATACGCAAAGACAATTTTCAGACAGTGCTAGCCACATGTCTATGTAAATTGTGTTAGGTAGAAGTTAAAAAAGTTTTAAAAGCTTGTGCAATACCTCATACAGTTAAATCAAATCATGACCAGTTAAAAAGTGGAAACAAAGTTGGTCTGTATTTAAAAAAACCTTTTCTGAAATATGCTTTTTATAACAATGTTTGTTATGTGAGGGATTTTTTGAAGAATGAAACAAGGCTTCTACTGTCAAATTAGAAGAACAATCTTCTGATAGCACTTCAAAAAAAATCAAAACTTATTGTGTAAAAACATGCCATTTCTGCATTTTATATTGTCTCTTATGATTTTTCATTTAGAACTGATTAATTTAAAATATATCAGATTTGTATATGCAGTTCTGAAAATACAATATGCCCAAATCAAATAAATATTATTTTGTATTTTAGCAAAAAATTTGATCAAATCCAAATTGATTGTTTTCTAATCAAAAACATTAACCTTTTCAATTTTGGTTCCAGTCTAGAATTTTAAAAATAAAGTATTAGGGAAACTGCAGTGCTCTGAAAGATTTATTCATTATACTCATATATAATATTGATGCCTTAGTAGAGGCAAGTTAATTGACTTTATGAGTTATTTTCAGAATTTACAAATATAAAATTTCAGTTTCATATCCAGGAGACTTTTAATATACATAGATGAGGAAATATAGACTAGCTTGTTCAAAAATATGGAAAATGTGAAAGCAGCAGAGCTCAAAGTAGTCAGTCCTATTTGTTGTGACTCTCAGGTAAATTTATACACAACAAATCAGAAAGAAGCATTTTCCATCCTGATACCCCTAAGGGCATGACTACTTCGGAGATACCAGAGTGGTAATACTTTCGTTAGAGGAAGCACTCCTTAGCCTATTTTGTTAGAAAGTAAGCCTTTCTATGGGCATGACCACATTTGAAGATGTAAACATATATTTTAATGTGCCTTTTCATCTAGATATCATCTCAGTATCACTAAATCCAGCATACTTAGCTCAATTGGTACCAGAACAGATTCTTCTCATAAAAGTTTATTTAAATGTAGATGGTGATGATATTTTTGGAAAATGTTTCTCAAGCTTCACACATTTGTGATTTGTTCTGCATTTCCAGTGACATCTTCTACTCATTTACTGGAAATGAAGCATAATGCAATCATCTTAAGTTTCAGTGCTTTGATGAAGAACTGTAAAGAGCTGAAATAAAAATGAATATACATATACACATACATGTACCTATATGTGAGTTTATATACAACTTTTTACATATTATTATGTATATATTATTCCTTAGTAAAAATAATATGTTCTTACCTTGTTCAAAAGGAATTTTGGCTCAGTGGTAGTTGGAGCAAAACACTTTCACTGATTTCATACGTATCTGTAGCATTATGCAAAATGGTCTCTGATATAGATGAGAGGAATTTTTTTAAAGAACATTTTATATTGAATTTTTGTGAGATGGGGAGGGAGGAAGGTTGGTTACTTGTCAGCTTTACAAACATGTTGCATTTAGAGTGGGAAATGAAATTCAGCCATTGTTTTTTTATTTGCTCTTTCTCCTCCACATTTATTTTAATCTATTTTTTTTATTAGGTATGACACATAAAAAGTATTATTAATTCACAGTTCAGACATTTCATACTCTGTCTGGAGCTAATGTGTCCCCCATGCTACACAACTAACTCTCTGAGGAGCTCAGAAACTACGTACTATTGTTTTCGTATTCTTTTTTTTGACTGCTTCCTGAAGGAAATCGTGAGTCCAATAAATTTCTTAATCACTTTGAAAAACATGTTTCTTTTTTTTTTTTGTTTGAGATGTCTGGGGTTGTTTTGGTTAGTTTTTTTTTTCCTTGAAAAGGTGTTTGAAGTCCTTGAATTTACCCTTGGGCCCAATAGCCATCTTTAATTCTCATTTCTAATCCCTGAACACTCTTAATCAAGTCTTCAGTAGTTTTAATTATTATTCAACATCTTATTTAGGATTAAAATTTTTCTGTGATTGTACAATGAATACAGATCATGAAATACTCATTGTATAATCGCAATTAAAAGAATAATCCCTCCAACAAAGTTTAGAACAATTTAAACTACCAAGGTTTTAAGAGAGCTAAATTATTAGAAAGAAGATTTATGGCTTGGACAAAGGTTCTGAACATTAAAACATATTTCTAAGCATTTTCAGGAAGCAGAAAATTGCTGTGATGTTCTAAACATGAAGTTTTTCAGGTTTGATAGACTGTCCCATATTGTGGGCACTACAGAGCTCCAGAAAAAAAAGCAAGAGAATTTAGAAAAATCTGAATTTATAATCAGAATTCTTCCTAATCTGTGGTATCAAAGAAAGCTGCAATAAAATTTTTTTTATACCATAGGAATCTCATGTACATTTGTTATCATTCTGTACCTCTAGCTTTTTTGGTTAAGTTTTCCAAGAAGAGCAGTACAACTGGGCATACATAAAAATTTAAACTCATTATAAAATCGTAAGTAATGAAAAATACGAACAAAAGTACAGAGTCTCCACATCTTTCTTCCCTATATAACCAGAAAGTCACAAAACATTTTTTTACAAAAAACAAGTATCTCACTTGTCCAACAAAGTACTGGCATGTATTTTAGGCCTGTAATAAATTCATTATCCTGTGAGTTATTGTGTAGACATTTACAAATAAACATCCTGGTGAAACAGCTGAGTAGCGAGAAAGGTTAATTCAAAGGCAGCATGTGTTGAGTTAATGTTTCTCCTTGGCAAGAAAATATTTTTTTGAATTTCCAATAAACAACACTGAAGAGACACAGAAGACTGTACAAAAGGATTTTCTGGTGAGCCTTAATGCAAAAATTCCTGCTGAAAACTGCTTGGTAGGATTAATAGTGACCAAAACTGTATGGAAGAACAAGATAGTTAAATACAGCCATGTCCATTAGGGAAGTTCACTTTCACTATCCCATCAGTACAGGCTCCCATGGGCCTAACATCACATGTACTGTCTTAGCATGGGCTTAGTGCTGTTTTTCTCATATTAAAGGAATACTGACATTTTGGGTTAAGATGTAATGCTTCACACTACAAAACTTCAGCTGCTTTCAACTGCAACATCCTTTTATCACCTCAGTGCCTTTTTTAGTCCTTCCTTTTCTACTCTGAGTAGTAGCATGCATTTGGATTTTCTGTGTTACCTAACTCCTTCTTAGCTTTTCTACAACTCAGTGAATAGCAAGCATTGCATAGCTTTCCTTTTCAAATGTCTTTTTGGTGTTTTCTTCACTTTGAATTCAATGAGCATATTGAGCTTGAGAGGGAGGTATTCCTAGTTTTTAAGACAATTCCTCAGTGTATCTGAGCGTCTTAACACAATACAATAGTAAAATAAACTACAAAATTCTCAGAAAAGTCTCCAAGTCCTATCTGTCAAGGGAGTAATGGGAGAAGAGAAAAAAGAAAGGAATTAAGCCATTCTGAAGAGAGTTTCCTGGCAGGTGGCTTGATTTGTGCCTCTTCAGCAAGTGGAGCAAAACACACAAATAAGCAAAAAATTACAATAGCATTGAAGGTGATTCACTGAGTTACATTTTTATTAATGTTTGATGATGTCATTAAAACACTAAAATATTGAGAAGTCTTCCATGTATTAGGCATTAGCCATTGTATCACACTGGGATATAGCCTAGTATTTCCCTGCATCTTACTGGGAGACTGCTGAAAACCATCCTGTGCTGTCTGTCATCAGTGTTTGGTGTGAGACTTCCTGCAAGTTTTCAAAGATAATAATGAAACCTGGGGATTCTATTCTTTTAAGAAAGTGAGTCACCAAAACATCACAGATGTTCATTATCATATGAATTTTGTACAATTTCTAAATCCCCAGATCACCGTTATCTCTGAATTTGTCCTTTGTAGTGAATGGAGGGAAACTGTTATTTTATTTATCTTAAAGACTGCATTGTGATAAGCAAAGTACTGGAAATAATCATATAAAATTCACTGTAGCATTAGACTTTCCGGTAGGGAAAAAGAAAACCAAACCACAGACCTCTTTTTTTTTTGGATGGAAAGGGAAGGATATAACAATTTTTAGTACACTGTAGAATTGCTGTTTCTGATACAATGTATAATTTTCCAGCCTCTCAAGAGAAAAAAATGAAGTTGTATGAAGGAAAAGAGAACTTACTCCATCTAGTAGTGAAGAAATCAAGAATAACGTCTAAACAGCCTTTTGAAGACACATTTGAGCTCAATCAGAAAGCATCCAAGGTGATCCAACTCCAACCCCAAAACAGCACAAGTGTGAGAGGATCTTGTTAGAGAGACTACAGAGGTGCACTAGCAGACGCAACCACAGCTCCACAGAATAAGCTGTTTGCAAGTATCATACAGTTAAGGTCTCAGAAACATTCATTAATCTATAGCCTCACATTATTAGTATTGGTTTTTGAGCAGTTTTGGGTGAAGCTGATTAGCACTCTCTCATAGATTTCTTGGAGATGACTCAGTAGCTAGCACAGGCCATAGCAGTTCTGATGGGATTGTTAGAGATTCTGGTATCACGAATATGAACCAGCCTGTGTCAGATAGAATAGTTGATGGCGACATTTAAATTAAAGCCTTGACATTTCCAAATAACCCCAAAAATGCATTTTCCTCTTCCTTTGTCTGCTCCCCTTTCTGCATTGTTTTTCCTGTAAGCACAGCTAAATATTTTCCTCTTAGTAAGTTCTTTGTTTCTCTCTACTGAGCTTCCTCAGCATTTGCTTTAGCCATCTTAATTTGTTTGTAACGGTGTTTCAAAAATATATTTTACACAAAGAAAACCAGTGGAAAAAATAACAGAAGGTAAGGATGTTAGGCAGTGACTTAGTATTTTAGGAAATTCAGGTTCAGTGAAGAAAGAACGCTGAATATAAGGCAAGAGGCATAAAAATGCAGACTAAAGATGCAAATAATCCATTCTGAGAATATTACTGTGCATAGGTAGGCAGGATGGGGGACGCACTCAGCTGGCTGAAAACCTGAACACTGCACAGAGGACGTCCTACAAATGACAGTTAGGGGCCATAACTCCACATTGAGATTTTAAGTAAAACAAATACTCCTTTAATATTGTTAAGCAAGGTTTGATGCTTCTCCAAGTCCTGGTGTAAGATGAAAAAGAATTGAAAGAAGACAATTTCTCCTTCACGCTTCTACATAGCTAACTAGCTGACTTGAAACTGAGAGTCTTAGTGGCTCAGCCCTCTGTACAAACTGGAAGTAAATGAGGTTGCTAATCTTTATAACTCCGTAATTGTCGACTTGCAAGTTCAAACATTGTTTCCTCTGTTCCTTATTTATGTTCGAAACACTTGTTCTGACAAATGGCATAGTTACTGATCCTTCAGTTCTTGGTATAATGGGTACGAGTGGGTCAACCAAATGGTTCAACCCAGCTTGTCTGTATTGTTAATAAAACTCCAACATTCTCACCTCTTTTCCATCCCCGGGGAATACAATTGACCAAAACCCTTGCATGCTCCAACCCTATGCTTTTCCCACCTGCTGGAAGACACTTGTGAAACCTATTTCCATATGAAAGTATAGTGTCTTTTGTACTCCAGAAAACACAATGTTAAATCCTAAACAGCTGAGGATCTGTCCCCGTTGCTTATTCTATGTTAACTACTGCCTAGCACTCCTGCTGTGGTGAAATGCCTCGCTAGTCCCTCCTGCAGTGGGCTATGTCTTAAAGGCACACATTAATGGTTAATTAACAGATTAGAATTTAAAAAAATAAACTCCAAACAGCTCATTATTGTGACATTTAAATCATTCCATTCAGTTAAATAGGATGACAGTTTATTTAATAATGATCACAGTGTTCCTTCTTTCTCTTGCCTTTTTTCCTCTTCAGAAGCATTCTGATACAAAAAAAGATACTCTCGACAAATGCAATTCAAATAGTGTCTTTATGAAAAAAATTTGTGTGAGCTGATTTGACTCAGGCTGGTATTGTTTCTTG
Source organism: Turnix velox (assembly GCA_013400935.1). Classification (NCBI taxonomy): domain Eukaryota; kingdom Metazoa; phylum Chordata; class Aves; order Charadriiformes; family Turnicidae; genus Turnix; species Turnix velox. Next base: position 320,596 of record VZTY01035477.1, on the reverse strand, counting down.
AAGGGCAGGAGGGGTGGCTGCGAGAACAATCTGTTCCTTTTAGGAGCCAACTCCGCATGCCTCTCTGTGTAAAATAGTAATAATTGGAAAAAATACCAGTTTGGCTGAATGAGGATTGTAGGATTCAGCTGACTTTACAGTTTTAAGGGTATTTTTTTCTTTTCAAGAATGATTGGCCCTTGTGAAATGTGAGGAGCAAAGAACATTGCAGGATCTATTTTTATGGAAGGAAGCGTCCTTCTGTATGATCCCCAGATGAAAAGCTGTCATCCGCCTTCTGAATAAGTTTTATCCTCCTCCCCTTCAATGGCTAGTTTTTTTTTGAAATGGTAGAAGACTCCAAGCAATTCTTTATAATTCCCTAAATAAAGACATCAGAGATTGGCAGAAACAGTACATGAACAGCAATGGGCAGCCGTCTCTGAGAAGGGAAAGAAAAAAAAAAGGGAAAAGAAAAAAAGGATGCTTACCAGCTTAGGTAAAAGCTGTGAAATGTTATTATTGAGTGTATGTCAATGTGATGTGTCCTGCCAGTTTAAAATGGTGCTTTAAAATGGTGCTTCAAGCAGAAGATTTCTCATTTATGAAATATTAGCCTAAGTCTATGAACTGTTCTGTGGAATCAATCTTGCCAGTCCATCAAAGGTAATTAAAGGCAGAGAGTAAACTTCAAAGACAAAGTGCAAATTGAATTGGGAGGGGGGGAGGAAAAAAAAAGGAAGACGAAAGAAAGGAAGGTAAAAGAAAAAATCGTTTCATTTGGGAATTTTTTAAAAGGCGTCTACTGATATCAGGCTACAGAGAAGGTTTTAAGGAGGAACAGAAATATAAACTATTTCCTGGATTTTTATTCCATTTCATAGAACTGATGTAAGAAGATGGATCAGGTTGCAATGTTAAATGCTACATTGCACATTCTTTATGGTGACTTATTACTAGGTGGATAATGCATACTGATAATAGCTTGGACATTTATTGCTATAATTGTCACACATGCCTCTAATTTTTTTCCTATTGCTTGTCAAATAATTCATTCTTTTTATATAATGCTGTGTCCTATATAGTTGTGCCAATTATTCACCTTGTTTTGTGCAATGTACAGCTTTAACATTGCCTCTCCATGTGTTCCTTATAGCAATCTTTACTCACAGGATCAGAAAATATTTCTCAAGTAAAATATAATATTATTTCTTCCTGGATGTTTCATTCCTTTTTTTTCTCAAAGACACTTGCAATAAATACATAGCAGTGACAAATTAAAACTTTATGATTCACTGTTATCATTTGAATCATTAACTTCTTTCAAAAAGAATTTCATAAAGGGATTTTTTGTATCAAATAAAGCATATTCTTTATCTCTCCAGTCTTAGTTATCTTCCACAACTAGCTAAACGTCTTGCACAAATAATTTTCATGAAGAAAATAATAACCAGTAATGAGGGTAATGGCAGTACCAATAAATATAATATTCAGAGAGAAAAAACCAGTAAAATTTCAATCTGATAGCTGAATGTTTCAAAATCCTGTGAGTGACTAAAATGGACTATAATGAAAATCATGATTCATTTAACTATAGGGTTAGTACATCTCCTGTTATAACAAAAGGAAATCACATTTGTTGTCTTTAGTCAACTCCAGAGCAAAGGTAAGTGATATATACTGTGGGATAAATGAACAAGAATTTATTTACCTGGTGAGCATTTTTTTTTAGTTTTCATATTATTAAATTTATAAATCATGGAACTGTTTTTTTTACTACTGGGATTTTTATGTATTACATTCCAAATCCTACTTCAAAAAACATCTCTGATCTTCTCAAGATAGTTCAGGGGTAAAACACCAGACAATGATATTGCCCTTTATTTATGATTTAACAGTGGGTGAAAATCTTATTCCATGCCCTCCTCTCTCCTCCCTTCCCATGGGAAATCACCTGTTAAAAGTTCCAGTTTCTTTTGATCTTAATCCAAAACTCATCAAAATCAATATTTGTGTTTCTACTGACCTCCAGTATGACTAATACAAGCTATTATGGCAGATAAGCAGAGTGGATACATGTGTGACACGAATGCAACTTTGCAGAGTACCATTGCTACCTTTCTTTCATAACTGCTTGCTCATTCTAGGGCAAAAAGAGCATTTGAATGACAGGAAAGGAATCAAAGGAAAAAAGTGGCAAACAGGAAACCACCCAATGCATTCCGTTTATGTTTCTATTCTGTTTTGATCTAATCTAAATTTAAGAGGTAATGTGTAGAAATGTAACGTGGTTCAGAAAATGGGACAGATGTCTTGTAGGAAAATAAAACTCCTAAGATTAATATTAGAACTAAGTTTAAAAATTAAAACAACCAATCAATTCAAAGGTAATAAAGCAAAGATTTCACAAAATGTGAAATAGATAGAGACTTAATATAGAAACAAAACGAGCAGAGAAATAGAAAGGGGAAAAGACTCTGATCTCTTTCCATTTCGTTCTTCTCTCCATTGTTTGTTGCATTTCCTTGTTCTTTGTTAGTTTAAAATTAAGTTTTGACTCTATAGCCTTTCTTAGTGTTTATTGTTCACAAAGAACTTAGCTGGAACAATTCATACCCATGAAGGGAAGCACATTTTTTGAAAAGGATAAGATTCATTTCTAAATGGCTACTTCTTTATTCTTCCTTCAAAAAAATCCAGAAGAAAATTATCCTTCTCATGTAGCAAGTTTTTTGGGTTTTTTTGTTGAGAAGACAATGTATTGATATATTACAATAGATTTGTTATTCCATGCCAAGGTTTTTCTTCTCAGTTTAGCCAATGGTTACAAACTGCAAGAAGTATTTTCTCTTTCTGAATGTTGTTTCTACAGTATTGCGTGGGCTCAGGACTAAAATTTACTTCTTAAAGACAGAATGAGAACTGGCTCCATTAAATGTGTTTTCCCAGGTCTTTTCTGTTGGAAGGATGAAACACATGGAGAAGGACAGGACCACACTAAAAAGTCATAAATGCTTGTTACTTGGCTTGGAAGTTCATAATTAAGAGTTGTTTCTGGTAAATGTATATCATTACACTTCATCACCTGAAGAGAGCAAAGCCTCTGCAGTCTTACCTGATTTTTAGAGTGCATGGTTTTTCCTACTATTTATTTGTCATTTTCTAGCACAAATGGGACAAAGAATGCTCTGTGGTATACAGAGATAAATGATAAAGGCCAACTCTGAATACAGACTTCAGAACATTGCAATTTCTTTAACATTGCTTTGCAAAGGAATTGGTTGCAGGATAAAACCTAGTACTTTGTACTTGTCCTCTGAGAAAGACACTTGAAATGTAAAAGTAAAAATACACTACCTGAACCACCACCATAAATAAAGTTCTGTCCTCATTTCCACCTGGTCATTTCTATTTGAATGCTAATCTCCCCCCAACATCTCCCACACATCAAACCAAAAAACTCTTTAAGTCTCCTTCAAGAAAAAATAATGCATTTAACTGACACTCCATGTTTAATGTTTATTAGGAGTATCAATTTATTAAAATGAACCACAGGAAAATAAATGGAATTGAAACTTAACTAGAGATAGGATTATTTTGCCTGGTCTACCTGGTAACTTTTATGTCCTTGGTGAGTATACTGAGAAGGGAAGGTAACTCAAAGATAAGTGTGTTCTAAAAGTTTTGCCAGCTCTGGAGACAGAGTAAAGAACAGAAATTTTTATTTCCTCCAAGGAAAGAGCAATTATAACTCAGACAATTTGGAGAGAATAGGATGACAGTGGGGAGACTGGGAGCACAGAGCTGCAAGTTGTGTGTATGTGGGAGGGAGTATGGAATTGGTTAGGAACAGAGGACACAGCCTCACAGGAAAACTGGCTTCATTAATTCTGCTAATTTATCTTGGTTTTAATTTTAACTCCTAAACGCAGTAACAAGGAGGTGAGGGTTTCAAATGGGTGAATGTACACTGTAAATTGCTTATAACAAGCCTGATTTACAGACACATTTAGATCTATAAATGCATATGCATATGTTTATATATCCATATGTAAATATAGGTATGTGTGTCAGTATATGTAGGTATATAAATACATATACATACATGCAAATGTGTCTATGTGCTTGTAATAGCGAAGGTGCCAGTAGATGGCACTCAAGAATGTATAACTGATGGTTTTGTTGGCTGTTTTCATTAAGAAATCAGCAAGGTAATCAGTTCTTCAACCAACAATGGATGGCCTCCACCCAAGACAAAAGCATAACGAAGTCTTTACTTGAAACTAATGCAATGGTTCTCCAACTTCCCAAAATCTTTCTCAGAACTGTCTACAGAGAGTTTGCATTGTACTGAAGCTCAGGTGGGGGACAACTGCTAACACTATAGCTGCCTCCAAAGTACTATGTTAAAAAGATTCAGATGTTACTCAGTTTTTTGTCTCTGACAGCATTTGTCCTGGTATGATGCTTCACAATAAAGATGGATTTTTAATCAGACGCATTAGGTCAGCTGAATCCCCACTACTTGATGGGAGTTAACCCAACCATGCTAACCACTGTGTACTCTGGACAAAGTGTGAAGAAGAACTCACTCAAGACAAAAACATTAAGTCTTTTCTAATAAGTTGCACAGACAGTCGAATCTTTGGTTCTGTTCAGTTTCCAGCTATAGATTTCTTCATTACCTTTTCTAAGTGGCATTTTATCTGCAACAGAAATAATGAAAAGAACCATGTGTATGAATACTATGAAATCAAAAAGAACCAAATGGATATTGTTTCTGGTGAAAGGAAATTTGAGAATAAATTCTAGCATTAGCAGATTTCTTCATGAATCCTGAAGTTTGATAGTCTCAACAATACAACTACGTCTATGGGAAGCACAGGCATACTATGCTGCCTTTAGACTTCAGTCTTGCTGCCCATACAAGCATGTCTGCACATCAGAAGACCCAGATCTGCACTGCCTTTCCATATTCCCAGATCATTCTTCCAAGGAGATCTGAGCACTGAGATGTGACGGACCCACAACTGACCTGGATGTATAGCTCAGCTGGGAGAGCATTGCACTTCTAATCTGAGGGCCAGGGGTTTGAGTCCCTGTCCAGGTATGAGGCTTCTCAGAGATGGGCTGATGGTTGGACTAGATGATCTGAAAGGTCCCTTCCAACCTAGATGACTATGACACTATAACTGTAGCTTGTCAGATCTGGACATCTGGGAGAGGAGGAATATCTGCCCTTCCACAGAGACACAAACAGAATATTTAAAAAGCAAAAAAAAAAGGTGAGCGAGGAGAGGCTTTTGCCATTGAAAGTGAGAAGCCTGTGAAATCAATAACAAAAAATGACACCCATACTGAACTGGGTACATGGCTTTATAAAGACCCCATTCTAAACCACATGTTGCATGAAAGTGGCTTGAAGCCACAAGTAAAGAAACATGCCTAGTGGTTGTTTCATGGTTTTGGGGTTTTTTTTATTTCTCCTGTTTTCAAGAAAATGGGCTCTTGTTCTCTGAGAACAAATGGCATTTATCATAGCTCATTTCATTATGAAAATTCCTCTCCTGTCTCAGGTCTAAAAGCTTCACCTGACTGCTCAGATGATGAGAGATAGCAGTGTACAGATTTAGAAGACCAAGGAATGTATGTTGCAATTTCTATCCACTCTGAATATCTACAGCTTTATGCCTTTCTCATTTGACCTTAAAGAACTAAACCTTAAGTGGGACTCAATTTGGTAGCACAAAATACTCACAGAACAGCACACTTATTCCTCCATGTCATATTAGTCTGAAGTTCTTTGTCAAGTTTATGTGCACTCAACTGTCTATACCCTGTATTTTCATTTTCTTTAAAGGCCTTGTTTTGATATCTAAATTTTACTTGCCATCAAATGAAGTCTGTTGTATCAGTCTAATTTTCATGAATTATCTCATTCATAAACTCACCATGAACATATATCCTACACATGCAGAGAGCAGAATCTAGTTATTTATTCTGAAACTTAAAATGTTTGGATCGGTCACAATAGATTTCCATGAGGAATGTTTTTGCCTGTCAACTGTTTTAAATAAAGAGAGAAAGCCTGAATAAAACTTGTTCTGAAAGGCCACAGCGAAGTCAGAAAGTGAAAGATGCTGGCTTCTTGCCAATGAAGCTGTTTCTTTTATTTTTAACCATTTCTGAGATACGCTGCCCTCAGAGGCAGCTGCCATTCCTGGTCTAGATTTCACACATTATTTTTCCTACTTCTTCTCAGCTGTAATGAAAAGTCTAGCAGAATAAACTGAGAGAAAAAGACAGGTGAATCTGTTGAGAGGCTCTCTAATGACTTCTTACTCCAGCATTCTTTGCATGATAGCTTAATTAACTAGTTATGCTATGTATCTCTTATCCTTAGTGAGTACTTACTAAAAATTTTTATGTATCCTCAAACATGCAGCTTTGAACACAGCTTTTGAGGTACAAGGGTGCTTTTTTAACAATTTTTTTCTCCTTTTGCTTTTCCTCTAATTCTCTAAGCAATCAGCTAACCCTAATTATATTTAGTCTACAAAAGGCTGCTGTATGCTGTTGTAATATGCCACCTGAGAGATACCTTCTTGAAGTTTGGTAGAGTTCAACAAAAATCTATTTTGTGAAGGCTAAGTCCTGGAAAGAACTAATGCCTCAAAGTCACTTTGGTGACATGGGAATTCTCCCGTAATGGTGCAGACATGTGCGACTCTTAAAAGCATTGACTGCCTCAATAGGCACTTGCTTCTTGCTACATTTCCTGTTCAGCCATGGTCACTTAAGAAGCACTGTTTTAGATCTGTAGGAGTTTTACAAGTGTTACATAAATTACATAGACAACTTTATGTAAAGAAGAAGGGTTTAAACTCCTCCTTTTCTCACATCTCAAATGGCAAATCACTTAAATTCTTTAAGAAAAGAGCATGGTTATCATATTCTGTACATTATAATATATTATCAAGAAAAATGTGTTTTGTTGAAACAGGACTGAGTTGTGTATATAATGAAAATGAGTCATATGCTTTTATTTTATCTTGACTCACCTATAGTCAGAATGACTAAACTAGCCTGCCTACACAAACATAGATGGCAACATTTCTATGACATAAACCTCTAAAATTAGACAGTTACAGAATGGGATGCAAATCATCATGGCAAGCTTCTTATCTTCTTTGCAGATTCTCCTCTTACATAGGAGTATCTTTCTCCACATTTGACAGTTTCATGCATGTGAACATATGAAACACACAAGGTGGTATCAACAAGAGTACCCTTTTCCTTTAAGACATGAGGCCACTGTGGTTCAATGTCATTAGTTTGGAAGGCAAAAGACTGTCAGCTGAATAGTCCAAAGCAGCAGCCATTACCATGAAACACATTAGTTCTATTACTTTTAAAATGTAGTTTTAATAATTTGAAAAATTTTTGAGTGACTTTACAAAGTCTAAATAATGACTCTGAAGTCTAGTAGATGTAAGCATCCGCAGTCCTTTTAAAGAGACTTGAGGCATGAAATTTTGTGTATTTGCAGGACTGAGAAAAAAAGATTGATAAAGACATTGTTTTTGAATGAGTCTGGTAATAATGTATTTTTCATTAAATGCTCTGTGGACTAGTATTAATACTCATAAACAAGAAAAAGTCAATATTAGCCTTTGCAAATTCCAGCTATGACACTTCTAATACCTGATAAATCTTATTTATATTCTTAAAAATATTTCTACTCTAACTTATGTCAGATTAGAAGTAGGAACCTAAATAATAAATAAGTTCTCTATATATCTGCCTCTTTTTTCTCCTAGGTTGTTTCTGCATTAGTAACTGCAAAAAATCTGCAAAAAAGCACCATGTTCTTATTAAAGATAAAGCTGTGATACAAAGTAGGTCAGAAGAAAGGAGCACCTGATACAGAACACAGCTTCCAGAGATCATAGCTAAAAAAGCAAAACACCCATCTGTAGTGCTGTTGCTAATGATAAGCTGAACCTAGGTGAAAAGGTTCCTTTCAAGAAGAACTAGGAGGAGGGGCCATGCAATAAATAAAGTGAAACAGGCCTGCTTTCCTGAAGAGTTTCTTCTCTCTCAGCTCTGGTACCCCTCCATCAATCACAGCTCATGCCTGCATTACATTCTAATTCCTAAGACACATCTCCTGTCATCTGGAAAGATCAAAGGGGAGGCTTGCTCAGGAGCAAGGGAACATGTTAATCACAATCCCACCCCTTTGTTTGTAAATCTGTCGCAAGATTCCAATTGCAGTAAATTAACTAAATTGGTTCTCACATCATGATGCTGATTATACCTGTTTCTTTCTTTTTACCTTCTCTTTTTTTTTTAATGTCTTAGAAGAAATACAAATTGCGATATCTCAGGCAGTCAGCATTTCAAGAATATGAATATGATCTTGAAGCATTATGATTACAGAGCACTGGGAATCTACATGTATTTTCTCTCAAATGAGAACTGCATTAACATTTCACTTACTGAACCTCCCAGTAGAATTGTGACGGTATCATTTATAAGAATTGTATAGATAGTATGGAAGAAGAGAGGACTGATTGATTCAGGAGGGAAAATCATATTTCTTTCAGGCATATTCCTAAATTGCTTGACACACATCTGCTTACATGTGAAATCTATACTTGAAGGAAAGCTGATATCTGAGCTTGAATAAAATACATTTCAAGGTAGAGCTGGGAGAACTAGTAAGGAGACAGCTGAGATTCAGACTGCAAAATGGTTGTATACACAAACAAGAAATTTACACCAAATTAACACTGAACTTATACTAATTTTTATACAATTTCTATAAAAACACTTATTTCATTTTCACTCTGATTTATTGAAGCTTAATATGAGTAATTTCCTGAAGCCTTGTTCCCAGTTGACTAAGACTATGTCTGCCTATAAAGATTTTATTACAGTTCAAATAGTCAAGGTACAGAAAGTTATCCTGAGCTCACACATCTGAGCTGTCATAAATACCCGCTGCAGATACTGTTCTACAAGCAAAGATGTCCTTTAGCTTGATTTGCTTCAAGACAGTGAATTTATTATATTGATACAAGGTTTCAGTTTGATAATGGCTCCATTAGGAGCACTTTGCTTGTTTACTGTATTGGTTATTCCTATAATGGTAAAGTGTTTCTGGTATAGATGCTTCTGTATATTAAATTGAACCAAACCTGATTTAAACTCAGAATAAGAGCATTATCCCAGCTTTTTGTGTATAAATAATAGCAATGCAACAGTGAAATAAAAAGGAGTATTTTTTTCCAAATATGTACTATTTTTCAAAGGCATACATTTTCTGATGGCAACAGTATAAATTATTAAACCTCACTTTAGAGCTAAATAATAATGAAGGCTATAATCAAGGCTGCCAAAAATCCCAGACTGTCACTGAAGTTAACATAGCTGAACTCCTCAAGAGTATCCACATAACTATAGAAGCTTAAGTCAGCTGCTCCACTGCAGAGACCAATAAACTTTAGGAGGGGGGTAAGACAAACACCGGTGATTATGATGGACTTCAACATCGGCTAGAATATTTCAGGTAAAGAAAAGCATCTTACTATAATGATAATGAATCTCTGAACTAGGTTAGCTGTGAAAATTGTGTCCAGTGCTAAATGTCTTTCGTATTATCATAGAAATACACAAACTGGACATCACGTGACCATAGCTGGGCCAGGGGATATGTTATATGACAGACTGAGCTCTCTTTCAGATCAAATTTTATCTGGTTTTATCATTCAATTAAGTTCATTTATTCAAAGGTTCTATCAAGCTGTTTTCTGACACATCCCTTTAGAATATATTTCTTTGTTTGTGCCATAGATAGAGACTCTAATGGGGCTAATTTAATCCCTATGGCACCTGTTTAGCCTTGCTTAACTATCTTTTAATAAACTTGCATAGGTTTATGTAATTACTCTTTTAAAAAGAAAATGCTATTTTTGCCCCTTTCTTTCATGAGACAGATAACATTTGCTTAATTTTAGACACTGTTAGAGTGAGAAATTTTTGTATGTTAATTCAACTTGGGTATTTTTAGCTTTTTATTACATCTTTGTATAAGAAAGCTTTATTTTGGATAATTTAATGCACTGAGCATCTATGCAACAGTACTTAGAAGAGGTAATGACATTTAGATATTGGCAATGTTCTAATCAGTCCTTCAGTCAATATTCCTACCACTGATTCTGTAAACTTCAAAGGTGGCATGTGTACTTTCATAATACTAGAGATACCTTAAAGCTCCTTATGGAATAGATTACCCACTGTAGATTTAATTTTTAAATGCAAATTCCTTTTCTTTTGTGTTATATAATTTCCTTTTGTTGAGTACAATGTATAATTTCTCCTCACCTATTCCTGATATAGATTTTATATTTTGTCTTTTAATACAGAATAGGTTCTTGATTTGATCTCCTGCTTTGGCAGTACCTTTTAGAGCACTACCATATTGCAGGACCCACTTTATTTCCAGTTTCTTTACAAAGAGTAAAGTAGATACTTCTGGAAGTTAAATGCATAGATGCTTGACTTACCCATTTGATCTCCCACAAAGTGACTCCAAAATTGACAAAAGACAGAAGGGAACCTGCTTGTAGTCTACAGTTCTTAAAGTATGTAGGGAACTGAGGAAGAAGACTGAGCAAAATGGGACTTCCATCCCACTGGTAACAGTGAAAAACAGTCATGGGATATTTTGTTCTTCACTTAACATTCTAAGTAAATTTTGTGAGAAAATTTGTATTTGTATCTAGAAAGCTTTTAACAACTTTCTCACCCCTTGGGGCTTCCCAAAAGCACTACTATATAGTAGTCCTCAAAAGCTCCATTTCAAGGGATCCCACAAGAAAAGACAGCATGAATGTCTAAGGTGTTTTGAAATATTGACTTGCTGCCTACGCAAAACTAAACAAAGGCTTACTCTGGCTTTTGGGTCAGACCGACACAGGCTAAGCTTGAGCTCTGATTTGCCCCATATGAGGAAATATAATGGAGTGGAATGAGCAGCTACTTAATATAGGAGTTAAAATTACCCGTGACTGAAGTGAGCACATCAATCAAAAGTTTTGGCATGTACTGAGCTAGAAAAACTGGTCTGGCAGGTTTGGGGGCAGGAAAAGGTTTCACTCTGTATTCAGCAGTTTCCAAATTACCATGACATCCCTTTGCATAAACCACCCGACTTCCAGCAGGTGGATTTTACAGGCATTGTGTTGCCAGCACAAAGATGGATCAAGTGGGAGCATTCAAAATAGCTTCCTGTTTTCTTTTCTTGAAGTCAGAATTCCATGAAGTCTGCCAAGATTCTTAACATCATTAGATGCTATACTGCAAATTAATAAAAGGGACAGAAAATAAAGATTTTAAAATGTGACAGGTTTAATACATTGCATAAGCAACAGTGCTTACTTTCTGTGCCCTGCAAAAAACAATTTTTTAATATAAGGAGATTGATTAAAGTGAATCAAGGAGAAATACTGTAATCTTTTTGGGGTGTATTTCTAATGTGTGCATTCAGTGTTTGTTGCAGTGATGCATCTCTCTTACCATCTGAATATTTTTTAATTTATTATCCCTGTCTTTAGAAGAAGATGCTGGCATGTTTACATGTCTAAAATGATTAACTAAAAAAATGTCTCCTAAATATATAATGATTGCAAAAGTGCATTTAGGAAGACATCAGATGCATGTTATGACACTTTTCTATAAATGCCTTCCCGGCAGCTATATATAGACGATCAAATCTTTCTTTTAGATGAGTTGTGTTTCTTTAGTGAGTTGTGTAGGAAATCCTTGCAATAATATCAGACAAGATCACAGGCACTGCAGGGCTTTAGGATGTTTGTACATTGTTCTGGGAGATTTCTACTTTTTTTTTTTTAATAAATGATCCTAAGGTTTAAAAGGAGGTTTCACACTTGCAGTTTCTATCATCTTTGTTTAAAAATAAAGACATTTTAGTGGGTTTATTGCATTGAGAGGATGCTGCTAAAGCATGTTTCTCAAGGGATGTTAAATTAGACTCTGATAATGCTGCAGAACAGCTAAGCCACCCAACTGGATGTTCACTCTGCATCACTGTAAAGTGCACAACACAGATGTTCATACAATTGCTAGACAAATCGAGTGTTCAGTGGTCTTTCCAGCTGTGCAGAATTGCAACCTAGTTTCAGGACACACTGAGTTGTAAAATAAAGCATTACAGATCACAAACCATTCATTTGAAACCGTTTTACTTTTTTCCTTATTTACGTCAATGCAGGAGAAGACCTTAAAATTTCAGTTGAAAGAGGAGACAACAAAAGGTGTAAAAGAAAGGAAGGAAAACTGCGAACCTACAAGAACTACAGGAACACTTGTCAAGTTGAAGGTTAAAAAACGTAATACAGATATTATCTAGAAGCAGGGAAAAAGGCCTGCAAGATGATTTAAGCATATCTTGAAGAATGATTTAATCTCCAATACTGAAGTTGGGCACATCACTGTTAGCTGGAAAACTGAGGTGGAATCTAGACTCCATTGCAATTGATAGATGTTTGCCATTTATTTCTCTGGAGGCAGGATTTTGTCCCAGCTACTCCTCATCAACATATTAAGAGAAACTTTCCTTCTGTTTTTTGTTTTCTATCATGAGTCTCAGCACACTAGATACAATAGTCCTCATGCAAAAGTTTCAGCTCTGACTCCTACTGCACACTCCTGTTCTTCTGTTCTCATGTCATCTCTTCCTCCTCTCCCCATGAACAAATTGTTTATTAACATAAAAATGAAGTCTGTAGGAGGTTCAAAGGAATGGGTCCTCATCAGTCATTTAATTTATTGTACTATATGTGAAAGCAGAAGCCAGGGAGATTTTTTAAGTGCAGAATTTTACAGAAACAGCAATATTGAAAAGTAGATAATCTGCTATATCTATTGTTTTGCTTTCATTACTCTCCCTTCTGTTTTGTCAGAGAATTAAAAGAAAATCTTCATTAAAGAGCATGTGATTTAAGTCTGCTCTTAAATGATATATATACTGGCTCTTCATCAAGAAGATTCTTCTGAGGTCTTTTTTTTTCTCTCTGACTAAACCCACAACTGTCTCCCAGCCCCCACCTTTCTCTTTCCCTACCTTTAATGGGATAAAGTCTTCTGACGTAAAGCCAAAAATTGTTTTGAATTTAATCTGTCTGTCTGTGTCTCCTCTTAAGGTTTGACAGCAATTTGTTGTTCTGCATATTTCATGACACGTAAAATCAAATACATTCCATTAATACAGATAAAACATCAAAATGGTGATGTTACTTATATCCACAACAAAGATTTGATCTAACAAAAATCTTTCCATGGACTTCAGTGGTAGCTGTATGAAATCCTGTGTTCCTTGCATCATATTTTGATTTTCTCTTTTCTTTCTGATAATTACTTTCAAAGCACTATTCCCAATTTCAAAAAAATTTTAAAATTCTTAAATAATTGTGAAATTGCTCATATTTCTCAGCCTCTGTGCCCTCTATGTTCCTTTTAAATTTTTTCCCTAGTCTTATGTCTGTTCTATGAAAAAAAAGATCATGCCTAGCCACAGTTATGGATGTACTCTTTGGAAAGGAGAACATCAAACTGTTTGTAGTAAGTCTCAAAGACAAGAAAAACATTAACCAAATGATTGATCGAAAATACACATAAAAAAGGGAAATGAGCTTACAATTAATACTTTAAAAGGAAGGCTGGTCAAATCACTACCTGATTTTGTGTAAATGAAAAAGAAATGGAATACTTATTTTTCCATCTAGACAGGGATAATGTCTCTTTAAGCTAAGGGAATTAAATGTCTGTTTTTATCCTTCTTTTCTCCCTGCAGTACATAATCACTGTCTGTCACACTTTGATGTCATAATCATCCACCGAAGCTTTACTGTTAAAAAGTAAATCTGCTTAACGCACTGAAAAAAACCCCACACTTGATTTTTATTGCCTCAGTGGCAACAAATTTGAATTACAGACATGTGGTATTAGGTCATGCTGGTCTCAATGAAATAATTTTGAAAGACAGAGGTCCATTTTTAAAACAATACCTTAATGGGTTCAAACAGTAACTGTGACTGTTTTCTGCTAAGTAAGCATAAAGAGTTCTTTCTTGTGTGTAATGTATGTGAGCACCATGACCTCAGTGTCAAATAGTGCTTCACAATATCTTTTTGCAATCATTTTTCCATGTGAGACATCTAAACCTTGGTATGGATTTCAACTGTCAATGAAATACTCTTTTATGTATTTAGTTTTTCAAAAAGCTTGGTTTACATTTCAATCTGCTAGCCCAAAATGAAGTCAGTATCCAGTTCATTTCTGGAACAAAGTTGAAAGCAGCCATCCATTTGATGTTATATTATATTTTTAATGCCAAGTGAAAGTGCTAGCTCCTGTTTAAAATTTTCTGGTATTTATTTGGACTAATCTATCTTTTTTCAGTTTTTTTAATTCCTGTCCAGTTTTATCTAACCTACTGAGCCATTTAACATATGATTCACTGCATCCCTCTGTTAAGATTAATTATAATAATCAACAAAGAAAAAGGGCTTCTCAATTTTCAGTAATTGTTGATGCTCTCCTGCTGGACATCATGGTTGTTGTTCAGCTGTTGTGAAAAGGAAAAATTAAGAAATTAAAGAGGGAGAGGAGAAAGAATATTGAAGTAATCAGTGCTCAATACCAGTAGCCCACTTTTTTTTTTGCAACATTTTGATTTTTTGCTGTAGGATTCCCAGAAGCCAATTCCAATTGTCCAAAAATATGAACAAAAAAAGCTTCACAGTGTAAAAGCATAATTGAATGCTAACATCAAACCTTAGGAAATCATGTCCAGCATATATTGTGTTTCTTGATTATATTTTTCATATATTACCAAGAAATCTTTTTAAAAATAACAATGCTAATATTATCATTATTATTAACAACAATAGCAACAACAGCATATTTTCAACATTATTCTAACACAATGTTGTTTGACAAGCACTTCTGAACTGGTACTCATTATATACAGTGGGACTGTAGAGAGGCCGTAGCCAGATGCCAAAAATATTTCTTTCTCCATAGAATACTCAATGTTCTCTTTATTATGTTAAGGAGTTAATAATTTCAGTTTAATTATCCTTTGATAAGAAAATATAATACTTTGAAATCTGCTTTCCCTATTATACTTCACTAGTGTTTTTCTTGCCATTCAAATTATATTTCCTTATACACTATAAGGGTAGAAGCTGTGATTCCCACATATATACATGCATTATAAATAGTATAATTTAAATCAGTCGGTCTGCTCAAAAGAGAAAGTAGAAGAGATCATTGGATTTCATTATTCATATTATGTAGAATGTTGCAGTAACAGCTAGAGTAGCCAAGCAAAAAGACTCTCACTTCGGCACAGTCCTTACATTTGATAAACTGCACTAAAAAGCCGTGACAGGAATCCATGTGAAGGAGTGGATCAAGCAGTGCAGATAACTTCTATTGGTGTCAAATAAAACCCATGCTGACAAATTCATCTCAGATTCACCAGTGTGAGCATAAAATATTTCTCATTTTGTACTCTTAATAAAAAAACTCTAAAGAGAATAGAGATACAATGAGGTTCTTGTAAACACAGACTGTGAACTAATGCTTTTCTTAAAATGAGGAAAAAGATTGAAACTGTAAGACAGTATCTTTGGAATCAAGGAAAGAAACACTATTCTCAGTACAGCTGTCTGTCAGCCTGAATATGATTTAATTTTCTTTCATATTATTCAGAATATAACAGTTTAATAACATTATGGACACTTTAATGCATAACAGTCTATATTACAAAAGGAAGGAAATAAATTATATGTGGGTTTCTTTTAAGATCCAGCAACTATTGTTTGAGCTTCTATGCCTGTTCTTTCATTATCTCAGAATGAGCTTCCTTTCAGAGAGAGCAGAATAGTTTGACACAACAAAACAAATAGCTCTCCTCCCCCTCTCTATTAGAGTCTCAAGCCACGTGCAGGTCCGTACTGCTGCACTAAGCACAGTGTGTTTTATAAATCAGTCAATTCATGCTTCTCCTCAGCAGCAGAATCAGCTTAATGGTGCATGCTACTTTTAAGTGTACAACTTTAAATTATTTTTCCCCTTGGCACCTGTGAGCATGAGGAACCAGTAACATTAGCTTAACTAACTCAAGTTTTCTTCAAGGAAGCATGTCTGCGTTGAGCTCTGTCACTGCAAAGCAAACACAATCCTCATTCAGAAGTGGGCTTCTGTCTTTAGGAGAAGTTGGGCCATGTAAAAGATGACTGCATTTGCTTTGTAATTTGGGGCTAAGTGAAGGGATGCCTGCTGCCCAATGATTTCATAAACCTACCTCAGTAGCAACTACAGCATGGAAATGTGTAAATTACAACTTGGAATGCATATATTAAAAAATGCGTTTTTAAATAAATAGGAAAGAAGTGAGGTGCTGTCCATATCAAAGGCTTGCGTCTATCTAATTTGACAGTTCAATAAAGTTACTGGATGCATTTAAAATGCAAATATGTAAATATCTTTACTGATTTAAACAGAATTGCTGACACTTTGAAGTTAAGTGTAGGTTAAGATGTAAGTTAAGCAAATATTGCATAGGGGAGTAATATACAGTTAGACATAAAATCTTTCAGACACAAAACTTTCAGACACAAAATCCATTTCTGTGTACAGTTACCAGTTAGTCTAGTGAATGATCACTCCCCATAAGCCTTGCTTGCTTTTCTAAACCCTGGCCATCACAGCTGATGTTCCACATCATTATTAATTTTAGTCCCATATGTAAGAATGTGCTGCATCAGAAACTCGGTGAAAGCTCTGAGATATTTTAAAGTAATTCAAATGACAACCAGCATATCCAGTTTTTAAAGTTAGTACTGATGCAGCTGTATTCTTAGTCTACATTTTGGCTCTAATGCTTCACAGAATCACAGGATTGGAAGGGACCTCAAAAGATCATCTAGTCCAATCCACCTTCTGGAGCAGTGAGATTGCCAGAGCATCAGTCATGGATCTCCTGGCCAATTTGATGTATGTCAGTAAGAGCAACAGAGTGACTTGGACTCCTTTTAATTATATAACCATATGCTATGAAGAAGGAGGGTATCTCCCACATTGTGGTCAAAGTCTTCATCTTCTAATTTACCCCTTACCTGCTTATGTTAGGAATTTGCTTTGGCCAGTTTTACCTGCATAGCTTGCTAAAAAAAGTTTATTTTTTAAAGCAATCAGCTTATCAAAGTTCTTTCTAAAATTTGTTCTTTGAAGGTATTCAACAACAGATTTAAGGGCATTGAATTATGGTTTTTATTCTTATTTGCCATTATTTAACTTCTGTTCTTCTATTTCTGTAACTATTTCTGCATGTGTTATTTCTGACTTGACATTGTCTCATTTGTAGGACAGATCTAAGAAAATTTAATGTAACTCATTACGTGCTTTTGACATTTACAGATAGTTATTGCACTCTGACTAGTTATTGTACTCATGAGAGTTCTTTCTTGTGTACAACCACTGTTTGTTCCTAGTTTTAGATTTTTGAAATGTTGTATGAATGCAATTACAGAGGTGAATTAAATTACTAGATCACAGAGCAAATACAACTAGAATATCTCTAACAGCTGTTTAGTGAAATTGTTAATAACCTTCAGTGACCTTACAGGAAAAGTGAACAGCAAATTTTTTTGCTTGTTTTAATAGATACTTCTATTTCTTTTCTCTTACATTGGTGTAACTTCAAAGGCATGCATTGGGAGCTCGAAGTGCATCTCGTATAGTTTTTTGAGAATGTAAAACTCATTCCTTCTATGAAGCTACTGCAGACATTACTGACCTCAATGGACAGAGAATGTTGTCAGAATTACAAAATGAGTACTTATATCAACCTTCCAAATATACAACTATATATTTCTGTTGTGAAGGAATTTTTTCAAAACGTTTCTTCAAATGGAGTACATAGAAATAGTCTGCTTCTCACATTTTAACTTATTTGAACTACTCTGCTATTTCTACACATCCAGTATCACTCAGCTGGAGCATCATGATATGCTTTGCCCACTGTACAAAGAGTTATCTTCTAAGCAAGTTTTTTGTGTCTGAATGAAACTGATTTTTTACTTTATTTATGGGACAATGTTTTCTTGAAATTTTCATTTCTCTCCAGTCATGCCTGGTATTAAATGGCAGTGCTGCCTCATGTTTACTGTGGCATTGACAGGCACTTCTGTGTCTGTGAGACATCTCTACAACTAACCCACTTTGCAAAGAAATTCCCCATGCACCTGTAGTAAGAATATACTGAAAGTCAGTGAAAATGGAATTTCCCCCATTTATCTATGCAGGAAAATAAGCAAAAAATAAAAAAATTAGTCTGTCTAACTTGCAGACCATATATATCGCTTGCCTGGTAGCAAACATTTCACCTCTTGCAGTCAAGAAGTAATATTCACACCTAATGATGTTGATTAGTAGTTTGATGACTGTGCAAAGTTTAACCCCACCACCTTGTCTCCTCTACATTTAACAAGCCTTGCTGTAATTACAGGTGTTGCATTAACAAGAAGATAACTGTTCTTCCATTTTCTTGGGATTTATTTCACAGAGAATCAGAACTGCAATATACAGCCACTGCCTTTTTTTTCTTATTTACTTAATTTGCTTTAGCATTATCTCAGTTTTCAATCCAGCATAGCTCTATAATTTTCAAAAATTGTTTTAAATGCTCAATGGCAGTGTAGTGTTTTAGCATGAATTTTACTCTTGGGACAGAAATTGGATCAAGGTAATTACACACTAATTTTACTCCATTCTCCTTATCCTCCATCGTTCTCACAGAGCAGCTCCACTACCAGGGTTGTGAGTCTTGATGCATACTTAGTAAGTATGCTTTTCATATCAATTAATTTTACATTTTTGCTATCTGATGAAAAAAAATGCAATTGGCAATGTAAGTTGATTTTGAAGACCCAGAATGACTCCCACTGACATTAAAAAGAATACACAGAGCCTTCACAAAAATATCATTAAAAATGAAGTTATATTGGTTCTTGCTGGGCAATGAGAGCTTTTTGAGAATTATGGCTAATCTTAAAGACCTCAAATGGGGATGAGTACCTAGTGGCCTTAATTGGTGTTATCCTTTTGTACCTGTGAAAACCATACCCACAGATCAATTTGAAAAGAAATAAACATTCCTGTTATAATGAATGAATTCAATAATATCTCATGACTAATTCTTTCAGAATAGAAAACTTAATTTGTGATATTGAATATAGCTTAAAAGTTGGTGGTACAACAATACAAATAACAAAATAAATAGATCATCTTAAAATAGATAAATTGCTATGATTTTGGAAGATTCATTTTCTGTAATTTTTTACTTTAAGAAGGACAGGGTCTCTGAAATTAGCAGGTTTTACAACAAACTCTTTTAGCTGACAGCTGTAGCACCAGTGTTCTTAAAGACACTTTAATCAGAAAAGCACCCCATTGTTATGGCTGAAATTTAGGAAAATTAAGAAATCAGTTTTTCAACTGCTCTTCCTGTAAATGGGAGCACAAGAGTAATGTCCTATTCTTTGTCTTTAAATAGAGATTATTAACCTTGTTTAGAAATAACTTAAAATGAAATAGATTGTTCTTTGTCTGAGTCTGGATTTTGAATGACAATTTAATATTTTTTTCATAAACTAAACTCTTTTCTGTTATGAGATATCCTACTCAATTTAATTAGTTTATTTTGATGATTTATTTTGATGGTGGTGTTTATTGGTAACAATTTTTGATGTTCCAGTAACAGGTCTTATTTGAGGGCAAATTTCAGGAATATAATTTACATCTTTTATTCATTGCTATCTTCACATCTTCTCTATGTAAGAGGCAGAGTTTTCCATATCTGACTACTGGAAGTCATTGTTAGTCCTGGTGTAAGTATGTACATTGAAAGCATGGTCCTGGCACTGACACATAGAAATTGCTGTTTATTATATTGATCATTAATCATTAATCCTGCTTTTTTCTACTTGCGTTCTATCTGCTGAGGTTTTTATTGTCTTAAGAACATGACTCCTTTGAGCTATGATCTGTCTTTTTCTTTTGTGAGTATAAACTGCCAGACAGAGTCAAATCATCCTCTGTTGTATAGCAGTAAACATTTATAAATTTAAAACTATAGTAGTAAGATATGGTCTTGAATTAATGACTAAACAAAGCACAGTTTCCTGCTAAGAGAACAGAAAGTGAACCTTCACTGACAGCAGGGAATGAGAACACAAAAATTCACACAAAATCCCTCTCTCATTTCCCACAGACATAGATAGGCATAGAAAGAGGAAGGAGAATGGAAAGATTTACTCAGGATGATATGATAATATCACTATCTATAGCAGTCCACCTGCAGAGATGTCTTTAATTATCATTTTATGGACACTGAAAAATAAGCACTGGAAAAATATTCCTGTGTTTTCAAAGCTTAAGGCTATATGGAAGAACTGAGTCAAAAAGAAAAGCAGGCTCTGTAGTGCTTTGAAAAATTACATCTTCTCTATTCACACAGATCCAATATGAAATTTTTAAGGTCTTTGTTATTTGTGACACTCCTAATTCTAAAATGTAGGGACTGCAGCATTGTAGACAGGAACCTGATTTGTTCAATAAATTCATAATACTCTAAAAATATATGAAAGATTTGGCATTTGGCTATTAGCTGTGTTAGTGCAGAGGACTTGAACCTGTTTAGCAGACTGATTCAGTTGAGGGAGTTCATGGCTAATGCTGAGCTGGCAGTGAAAATTATCTGTTTTGCAAAGGGCTAATTAGAGAATTCCAGGTAGATGCAGTGCTTGCCTTTGGAATTTTTAGCTGGTGGGCATCCCTGAAGTGAGGCTGCTGTGTGGGCCTGGTATAACTCCAATTCCAGTTTATGCTTCCTGTCCTAATGTGCAATCATGCCAAGCTTGGCACCTCCATAGGTGTGAAACAAAACTGACAAAGACTCAGTGTTATGAGTACTTGGTGAGGATGGGTATCTTTTTCCCAGTAAAAGACTTCCTTGGAAGGAAAGACAAAGGTTGTATGAAAAAAAAAGGTGCAGAGAAGGAATGCTCCCACACATATATTGATGAAGGCACACATTCCAGCAGCTCTTCAATTTACATCTGATAGATCAAATCATGTATGACAATAAGGAGCACTTAATACACAGCCATGATTATATATATAGTTTTATAGATACACACAAAACAACTCATAAACTCTACAGAGTAAATACTATTTTTATGCATTTTTTTTATTTAAATAAGGGCTTATCATGAACTATAGCAAGTGTTCATCTGATACTTTTAGAACCAGTTCATCATCAAGTGGAGTCCGAAAAAAAATTACCAACTAGTTTGCAGATAAGAATCAACATATCTAAATGAAATTACTGTACTTATTGAAGGGGGATGGAGGGTGCTTTTACCACTAATGCAAACATGATAAATTGTCTTGTAAACTCCACCTTTGGAATGCACAGTTGTTAATGTACACTCAGTGAGTCAGTAAAAATTATTTATAAAATGAGGCCCTACAGGACAGCTGGGGAGAGTCTTTTTGTCAGAACATATTGCAATAGGATGAGGGGCAATAGTTTTATACTAGAGAAGGGGGAGGGGGCTTATTAGATGTTAGAACAAAATTCTTCACCACGAGTGTTGAGAAATACTGGAACGGGTTGCTCTGAGAGGTGGTGCACGTGCAGTCCCTGGAGACAGGCTTGATGAGGCTATGAGCAACTAGATATAGTGCAGGATGCTCAGTGCAAGGTGATTGGACTAGATGACCTTTAAAGGTCCCTTCCAACTCTGTGATTCTAACATTCCATGAAATTTTTTATTTCCTTTAAATTAAAAATCCTTAAAAAATTAATTTGATAAAAATAAGAATACTTTCTTCATGAAATATTATCTATGTTTGGGATGAGAATGTATTTATCCTGGTAACTTAGTATAAATACACATCTACAGAAATTACAGATAATTTTAAGAATTAAACTATGCATTGTAAAATAAACAAGCAAACAAGATCCTCAAAACTATGCAATATCAACTGGAAGAATAAATTTATAAAATCTAACACTTATAAGAATAGGCTGCAATCATAAAATAAGTTTTTTGTGTATTCCAGATGCAATTCAGAACAAAGCTTGAATTAACACTCTGAGAAGACGAGGAAGAAACATTTTGCTTTGAACTAAATGTTTACATGATTTCACCACACAAACATGGAAGAGATTTCATTTTGATTTGTCATATTTTTAGTGCAATAGTGAGAAATCTTAAGGAAATGAGATAAAAATAATGCATATGCTTCAATTATCAAGACAATCAACTATCTTGTTTGCATTTTCATGATTGCTAGTTCCTCACAATGCTCTAAGAATGAGAAAAAATGTCCCCTCAATTTTTTTTCTATCTTGTGAAACTCTAGGGTCATTAGCTTTCTGGCATTCTGATTACAGAGAATTAATTGTGTTGGCAAGATTCAGATAAAGAGAAAACCACCGCAACATTTAATCTTACATCTGAACTTCTGTTTACTCATTTCCCTAGTCAATGGACAAGATTACTGAAAAATTATTCCATATCTTTCCTTACACAAATATGGGATGTTTAATTTGTTTAATTTCTGACATTCTATCTGTACTGAGTGGTGCACTGTATTTATCTATACAGATTTTTCTAAGAGCTGCCAATATCCTTCATATAGAATGAGGTATTTCCTGATTTAAAATATATAAATTAATACTCCAGGGATAAAAACTACCTAACATGTTGTAGCCAGTGGAATTTTTGCCATTCCAGAAAGCTGCATAATTTATAACGAAAAACCATTTGCTTTGTAGATGCTGGTATATGAGGACAGTCATAGATGCTCTCACCTTATTTTAGGACTATCTCTTTGTTTCCCTACTAAGCAAAAATAATTTCTATGGAACTGAGAAATTTCTTTGTAGTTTTGGTGTAAGCTTAGGCATTATTAAATACGAAGAAAATGAGAAAAGAATGAAGGGAAAGAAGATCAAAATCTCTCAGGGAAAAAAACATCCATGTGATAAGAATAAATTAGAATTTTAAGGTTAATAGCAATAGATGTGATGCAAATGAATACAAATTCTGACCCCAAACAAATAATAAATATGAGAAACACACTTTTTATTGCTACAAGACTGATATATTTGTTACTGAGTTAAATTTCATGTAAGGGGTTTATTTCTTACCTACCACATTTTGCAAAACTAAGTTTCTGATTCAGATCACATTAATAGGCTAATTATCTACTGAGGAAAATTAATTAGGATTTCCCCTGTAACCTTTTCTCTGAAGATGCTGAAATGCACTGAGAGGCCCTGATTCACTATGAAACTAGTAGACCTAGTTGGGTCCAAAAATTTCATTGGAATAGAACATACATCTTGCTTTGAGGGTTAAAATTCTACCAATGGTCACAAAGAGAAAGGTTTTATACAAAAAGAGACATTGTCCTTGTTATTACATTACCTCTAGGACTACATAGTTTTAATTCTGGAGGAACATACAGATCTGACACTAATTTAGAATAGTCTCCTGTTACAGTAGTCAGAAAGACACCAATGACTATATGAACTGCTTTACTTTTCACAATATGTTCTGTGACATCGTGTCATTCCTTTCCCATGTTTATTCTCTTCTATCTATTTCCTGTGTTCCAGGTGAGGCTCATCCACTCTAATTATGATACTAAATGAGAATTCTCTCCAATATTGGCACGGCTTCTTGTAGCCACCAGGATATCATTTTAAAATGGGCCAATTTCAATTTTTTTTCATTTGTGAATCATTTACACAGACTTAATATCCTAATTT
Organism: Turnix velox; assembly: GCA_013400935.1. NCBI lineage: Eukaryota > Metazoa > Chordata > Aves > Charadriiformes > Turnicidae > Turnix > Turnix velox. The sequence continues at coordinate 296,676 of VZTY01035477.1, read as the reverse complement.
TCTTTCATAACACAGCCAGTCTCTCCCCAGATTAATTCATCCTTTCACTTACTGTTGTATCAACAGTTTTATATTTATATCCTCTTGGCAAAATCAAGAGCATCAGTTGGAAACCTGGACTGTAGCTTGGAGGGATGCTATGAATTGAAAATTTTAACTAGATTCACTGTACTTTGTCATAGTTCATAAGCATGACATATCCCATTTGGCATGCACTATGTGTGTAAGATAATTCTTAATAAACACATTACAGTATATAAAGAAGGATTTGGAATCAGCAGCGTATCTTACATTGAAGAAGTAGATGTGATCAGGACAATAAGATGAGTTTGGGGAATATGACTTCTTTGTGAGTTCCCTCATTACCCATACTCTTTCTGTGATCTTGGTTACATTTCTCTAGGGTTGTGATTTACTCTTCTAGGGGAATAACAATGGAATGAAATAATCTCACACAAAAACTTTCTAATCAGACATAGCCAATTCTCTACAGCAGTTTTAGGGCAGCTATTTGATCTAGATCAGATTTAAAAGTAGTCTCATTACATCTACATTACTTTATGTGTAGGAAAAACAAGAAAGATCAATTTCTGTATTCCCCATTCTTGGGACAAGTACATGCTTTGAAAACATCTTGTTCTTATTATGAAAAAAGACTGTCTCGAGTAAGATGATTATTTCAGGTTAGAGATGAGTCCATTAACATTAATGAGCATTTTGCAGCCATGCTTTAGAGAACAGCCAACAGAGTGGGAAAAATCAGAAAGAACAGAAGTATATTCATTATAGTTGAAAGGATCATGACTTAGTCTACTAATCCAAGCTGTGTATAGTCAGTCATCTGGTCATTCTTATGATGAGCTCATGTATTTAGGTTAAAATATAGAGTGCAGATATCTTAAACAAAGATAGATGAATGACCCATGACCAGAGATCTGTAAGATCTACACTGGTAGCCTGAAAAAGGATAGAAAGTCTCCCTATATCCAGGGCAGCCTCATTATCCATGAAACAGTGTGAAACATTTGCTATCCTATTCTAAAAATATGAGTCTCTATGTGGTTGCGGGAAGGATGCCAAGGATATATCTGGGTGTCTCAGTATCTGTGTATTCAACTGTATATGTTACAAAAGTGATTTCTGGAAGAAATGATTGATGCTTTCTGTACTACAGCAGGAAAACCATCCAATTTTAGAAGTATAGTTGATTTAAAGCTAGGATATAGATCTTCAGTATTGGCCATAAGTTTATTTTTCAATATTCAGGCCTAAGTATTGGCAAACAATGAAATGTAGCTCACAATCCTGTAAAAACAGTTTTAATGAAGAATTTTATTCGAGCTTATTTTGCTACTTTTTCTTGGTAGTGTGAACTGTGAATTAACTTGGATACAAAAGGTTTTCACTGCACTGAATTACCTGTTTCACCTTGAAAAGCCACACAAAATGAAGCTCTTAAAGCCTTTTGAAAATGACCTTTTTCCTCAGCAATGATTTATCTTTCCCCTCGAAAATCCCTTTTACAAAAGGGAGTATGATTAAAGGAAGCCAAGCAGCACAAACACTCGGTGAAGATCCTGCTTATCTGGAACTCACTTGACAATGTATGTTTTTGGGGTCGGGAATGCTGCAGGTTCAAGGGATAATTCTGCCTTTCAAGCACTTCAATTTATTTCATGCCTGAGCACTGTCATTGTACGCAGACAAGATGAAACGCATCGTTGTGTAAAGAAATTGAAATGAAATCCTACTTGACCCAGCAGGATGGGGCATTATGTTTGACTCAGTAGTGATTCCTGGAATAATATCTAATTCCAGGAGGAAAATTTCTTGATATGGCCACCTGCTGTGAGTGTCTTTGTCCAGGGATCACAAGTTGTTCTGGGTGACTGGGCTCAGGACATGCCTAGAAGAAAGCAGCCAGCCTCCTGCTGGCATTTAGATCTCTTCATTTTCTGTATGCTGCCATTCAGTGGGAATGAGTGAATGAAGAGCAGGGGTAAAGCTGAAGCACTTCCAGAAGAAGACCCATTTGACTCAGGTTTCTCATGAAGGTTTCTTGAGGGGAGGGGAAATCTGAAATTTGGAGTAATTGTTTTTTTCCTTGCCAGGCAATGTTTTAATCCTTTTTGGTCATGCAGGCCAGTCACTGGGATGTCATTCCCGACTTGGTTCCTGTGAAGTCTTTACTTTGAAAAGGCTGCACACCACCAAATTAAATAAAATGGGAACTCTCCATGTCTCACAAGAGGGAATCGTGCAGACAGCTTTATTACTTCTGTCAGTGAACAAAGGTTTTCGCAGCATGCAGGGGATTATTAGTCCAGCAGCAAATAAACGGAATGCATGGTGTCAAAACTTCAAATACGACTAAAAGAGAAGAGAGGGAAGGAGAATCCATAATTGATTTCTCTGCTGCTAGAGTATGAAGAGTAAAACTATTCAGGTGATATCACCTAGCCAGATTCACTCCTGGTGCAGAATTCATTTTTTAAGAAAAATTGCATAATTGCTACTAATATTACGGAAATTAGTAATTACCTTGTCAATAATGCCATCTGTACAGCATCAAAATATCCTTATATATAGAAGAAGTTTCCTACTAGGAAACTAGAGTAGCCCTTTTAACCCTTTGCTCTTGGTTTTAAACTCATTGGAAGTCCATTAGAATAACAAGTATTAATTTATTGAGTTAACTAAACTATTCTTCATTGCAAAAGCATGCCAACACAAGCAGTTTGTTCCTTTCTCTATTTTTTTATTTGTCCTTTCAATGACAATTTTTAACAGGAAAACTCTGTCTTCACTCTGTTTCTTTTCTTATGTTCTCTATTCTCTAATGTCAGCTGGAGCTGGGGTCAAGGAATTTTCATACATATGAAACTTTAGTCTGACATGCCATTTTTCCTGCACTGTCAGCTTTTTGCAGTGCAGCTGAGAGCACTGACTGCACAAATACTGCATATGCTATGATGAGTTTCTGAGTATCATGACATTGTAGAGTATCTCCCTAAAAAGGGAAACTGAAAGCATGGCCTGCACATTACATGTACCTTTAAAGAGTAGTAGAATTGTAGAATATCATTCTCTATCTTTCCTTTCTATCGTCTATATAAAATTAAAAGCAATTAGTGATTAAAAAAGCTTTGACAACAACCTTGAGGGAGAGAAATACCAGTAGCAAATTCTTACTCTCTTTTCATAAACAGTTCTGCTTTCTTTTGTATACTTAGAGCAAAACCATCAGGAACCTACCAGCCCAAACAGACTCCTGAATTTACCCCTTGGTATTTCAGTTGCAGACACGGCAGTTAGGAAGCAGCAAAAAAAATGCAGTGTATCATCTTCATTCTGTATACCTCCCTTGATCTGTGTTATACCAGAGCTCACATTTCCAGGTTTTATTTTACAGCACTTGATTTTGCAGCAGTCTGAGAAGTTAAGGACCCAGAATGGAATGAGTGAATGGAAAAGCTTAACTTAGTTGTTTGAGTTTTTTAAATGCCAGGACAAATTTAGAGCCATGAGTGCCCTCGGGCACTAGCTAACGCTAACACCCATAATGAAAAAAACTGTCATACTAAGACGTGTCAATTTACATTAAAAGTGAAGGACTCTCATTCACAGACATAGCGTCTAATAGTTAGGGCATAATTCTATACCCACACAGACCAGGAGGAATTTTTGCCAACAACTTGAACAGCCTTAGGAATAAAACCTTTTAGGCTGTATCTTCTTTGTCAACTTTCTTAGCTTTATGTCACAGTTTGGCCTTAATGAATTGTATCTTTTTATGTGCACCTGCAATTAATTATCAGCACAATAAGACAGGCCAGCTGATAACCATACTTCATAGACAGGTTTCAGTGTGCTATTAAAATATGACTAGTCATAACAACAGGCATTCCTTGTCTCCTAAGGCATCATCTATCCCTAGGTAAACCTAAGTTTATATTTGACCCATTATAATCCAAATGATGCTGTGAATGTGACACTGTAAATATTTTAACTGCTCGGGGAATAATTCCTTGAACTGCTGATTTGCCAGCTGAAAAAAATCAGCTTTGCTACTTAATCCTATTGATCCTTAGCACATATAATATCACATATAGTATATTCTCTTGCTGGTTGTAAAATCTCACAGTCAAAAAAGGAGCAAAATAATTTCAACTGTTAAATTGTTTGTAGAACAAGTACATATATTCTCATAAAATCCAGAATTCTAACCATACCATTGGCCTCCATATTCTTAGAGCAAACTCATCTGATAGTTCATCTGTTTTTATAGACTTATCTAATTTGAAAATTGGCATATATAGAGAGGGTTGCACTGGGACTATATGGTGCACGTACTGTAGTCAGATTGATTCTACTGTAAGGAGTAGGTACTGAAGAAACAAGGGAAACTATTATAGCTAAGTTTAGATCTTCTGCTCCATACATTTAAGCAACTTGGAGTAACTGTTAACTGCAAAGAACCTGGAAAAAATTGCAAGTCTCTTGTTAAGTCTAGAATTCCTATCTTTCTGTTTGACTGAATAAATAGAAGATTTGAAAAGCTGAGAGCCTGAAATTAGAGAAATGCCAAGTGGATCAGAAATGAAAAGGAAAGGAAAAAGTTGAGGGGATTTCAGAGATTGGTTGAAATTTCAGGAAAAATTTTTCTGCCTGAATATATATAGGGAGAGCTTACTTCTTCACTGACATCAAAGACAATAGAAAATACCTAAAGAAGGATCAGAAATGGTAAAGCTAGTGGAGGGGAAGGAACTTAAGAGTGGCACTTTGTTTCAGATTGAAGCAAAGAGTATGAATGAGTTGAGTTTGTGGAGCTGCAGAGCAGCTCACGCAGCCATGAACTGGAGATTTACTTGGGACCCTACTCAAACAGGTGTCCTTTGTGAATAATTTTCCCATTTGAAATCCAACTAATCAAGTAAGAGAGGAAGGATATTTGTCACACATATACCGTTGGCACAGGGTGGCAGAATGCTTTTGAGTTTTTAGTGACAGGAGTACTGTGCATGCTGCACCAAGATGAAATATTTTGCCTTCTCTTAATTTAATTAAACCCCACTTTGTGGAAGAGCTGCTCTTTGACAAGTAGGTATTTTGAGAAAGTGCTTCGTGTAGTTTTCTGGGAGCTTCTTTTTTCATAGTTTTTACACATATATAAGAATTTAGAGTTAAAAAATATCACAGATTTTCCCTCTAGCTATAAGCTGACCTTCTGTATTAGATATTAATACTGGCACATGGAAAATCATCAATAAGCAGAATATGACTGCTTTTCTGAAGTAGATGAGTTCCCCTGTGGCACACTGACAGGTACTGATGTATTTCTTTTTCCTGTGAAAACCAGAATGAAGAACTCTTATTCCTTAAGCAATAAGGATGTCAGAATTTAAAAGATTCCAAAGTTTGGTTCCACTATGCATCCAAAATTCAGGTATGAATCCCATCTAAAAGTTCAAAATTCACTTTCAGGAAAATGTTCTGTCTGTTGCTAGAATCTGATCCAGAGACCTTGAGACCCCAGTTGTCCTCTGATGTTCAATGCCACTTATTTGCACTTTATATAATCAGTCACCAAGATTTAAAGATTATGAGGGAGGAAAAAAAAAATCACATCTTTAATTTTGGCTGTACATCTCTATGTATATCTTTAGTGATATAAGAAGATAATTAATAAATACATCCCAGATCTTCCCAGGTGCCTCAAATGCTTCAAATTATAGAGTGTCACTCAGAAACCCCCAAGTGCTTCAGATTTGAATGATTCCAGGGCTTCAGAGATATGCCGTGTGCTTTGAAGAAAGATTAAAAAAAGAAATGCTTAAAGCACCAGTAAATTTTAAAGGCATTGAAGCAAAATCCAGCACAAATGCTCACAGACCTGCTTCGCTATGAGCAGTGTCATGTACAGAGGTGTGGGTGGCAAGAAAAAAAAGATCTCTTCGGTTCTGAGTACAACTAAACAACTGTAACATTAAAGACCTCAGCTGTGAAAGGAAGACAAACCCGTGGGACTTTTCCTCACAGTTTTGGTGGATGTGGCTGCTAATTTTCCCCATTTGCAGCTCAGTAGTGGGGTTGAGTGTATATTTAAAAGATGCAAATATACATGCACACAGCAGAAACATGTCAGGCCACACAAATCATGTCAGATCAACACAGACAGGAAAGGATGGCTCTAGTGGCAACCACATTAACATGGGTGGGTCCCTCAAAACCTAGACAAGAATTTAAAGGATCATTCACCATCCCTCAGCCTTTTTTTACCACTTTCCAGCTCTGACCTTGACCAGGTCTGATCTGCTTCTTTTCCAAATTGCCAGTGTGAAGTTTTTCACATAGTATCCGTACTAGAAAATTATGATGGGAGGGGAACTGAGAAACTTCTATTTATAATTATCATTCCTCCCATTATTATAATTAGATATTCTCAACTACTGTTGATGTGTCCAGGTAACATACAGTAGACGGATATCAAATACAGTTTGAAAATTAGGGAAGCAAGTGTTTTTTAAGATGACCCTCCAGAAGGGCTGCACTAAGAAGTCCTTGAGAGTTCATGATTCAAAGATATGCACTTACTTTCATCAGTAAACATGAAGTCAGAAATTTCCACTGTTTAACCTTTCTTGCCATATCACAGATTATTTACTCTTAAAATCTACTGATGGAATAAAGCATGCAATAATACTTTTATTTGCCTGTACATGGATTGTCAAGCTACCTTGAATTTTCATGATGTGCTTTTATTTCTTTTTAATTGCCTGTAAGAATTTAATGTTCCAAAGTCATACAAATGCCAATGGACGGAATCCACCTTTTATACCAGGCAGGTCAATTAACAAGTGAGCATTTACAGTCTTAGTGCTTATAAAAGCACTTTCATAAAGCTTAACTTCAGTCTCTAAGCAAAAAAAGGTATATGTACTTGGACGATGCATTATTCACATATGTGTGAATAAATCACCATTTGTTTCCTAGACAATTTTCTTGAAAAATATGGAAACCTTCATGGTCTTGGGCTGATAGCATAATCACTTTTTGAAAAAAAACCCAACCAACTACTGAAGACATATCTAACCACTAAAACATTCTCACTACTGTCTTAATCCTGGCCATGTAGCAACAAATAGGGAGATGTAAGGAAAAGAATGTCCTCGGTCCATGAGAGAAACTAAAAGGTTGCACACATTTAATCACAGAACTGAGAGTGAGATAATTTCTGTACCTAAGCCTGGAAGAAACTGTGGTATTACAGCTGTAGTATGTTCAGCATATCAAGTAGACTTCACACTTGACAAAGAATGTGTGTGCATGCAACTTTTGAGAATATCCTTTAGGAGTTATAGCTAAAATGTCTCAGTAGGTGTTTTCTCTCACGATGATGATTAGATTTTAATTAGCATAAGAGCAGTTAAACTCCCTGAGCCTCAATTACTTACCAGCTTGGACACCAAATGCTATTCATATCAACAAGATATAACTGTAAAACTGTATCTTCATTGGAACTAAAATTAGCATTTTCAAAATCAATAAGTAATTCCCTATATTTGCAGTGGTCCCAGAGGAACAAGATACACTTTACAAAATGTTCTTGGACTCAAAAACCTCCAAAGCCCTCAAAAATAACAAAGGTTTCTGTGCATATGCTGCAGTCTATAGTACAGCTGCTGTCTACACAGTTTATCCCCTAGAATATAAAACGTAAGAGTCCTTTTAAATACATCATGCATGCAACCATTTCAGCAATATTTATCTGTAATTTGCAAAATTTCTCTGATGTTTATGGATGGTTTTAATCATTTGTCTAGACAGGACCTGAAAAAATTGTAGATAATGGATGTAGATAAAATGTAGGTAAAGGATGGGAACTCCACAGTCACTCTGGGCAACCTGATTTAGAGATTAGCCATCTTCATAACAAACAAGTTTGCTTATGTCTGGTCAGAATATCTTTTACAATTGCTCTCCATCACCTTTTATCCTGTCACTCTGTGCCATTATACACCTCCAAAAATATCTGACTCTGTATTATCTGTATCCTATCATGACAGAGATGAAAACAGCTAGTGAGTGTCCCATTAATATTCCTTTCTTTGGAGGGAATAAAACCAGGCTTTTGGTCTTTAATTGTATATTATGAGCTCCAGTGTGTCTATACTATGTCGGTGGTCCAAATCACTCTAGGGTCTTATATCTTGTGCCAAATTTCATTTTGATCATTACATGAATATCAGCTTTTTTAGTTTCATGGAAATTGTTAGAACATCCAGGTATAGTGTCAGCAGGTACACAAAATCCCATTTAAGTATGTTTGGTGGTGTTTTCAGAAACATATAACTGGATCACTGTTACTGGTGATCAAAATTTTATATATGTGGAAAACACTGGATTGTAATGTGGAGGCTTATTTTTGCAGTGTTTATATATAAACAAATTCCTTTCGAAGACTGCATTCTATGTCAAATTACTTTCTGGTATTAAACAGTCAGCTAGTAGAAGCTATGGTGTGAGCAGTAATCATATTTTTATAACCCTGAGGTATGTGGCTACTTTCCACTCAAAAGAGTGAGAAGACAATAATTTAGTTTTATCATAGTTTTAATCTAATAATTATCATCTGTGTGATAAAATTATGAAGTATTTTAATTACTTTGTTTTATCCATTTTGCTTGGGAGCATCAAAATGCAGATGCAATACAAAACATTCTTTCATTGAGTACAAGCTAGAACATTACTTAGTGGTACATCTTGTACCACATGTTATTTTCATTCACAGACCTTATTTGTGTTTCTACATGCATTCATGTAGACTTCCTACTTACACTGCTTAGTAGCAGTGCAGGAAGTACTTCCATGTACAGGAAGAAGTATTTTAGTTGGCATTTTTAATATAGCATAGTACAGCACAGTTACTTCTATTACAATGAGCACTGTCTTTATGATAATATATTAAAATTAGAGACATACACACTCAAACATCCTTCCATTGCTAGATGCTTATATTACATTTCTAGGTGGGAAATAACAGATAGAAAGTGACTTATTCTGTTGATTAAGAAGCATCCAAAATGTCCAAAAATATTAGCAATATCTACTGAAAGCCATCTTTCATTCTTTGCTGTAGTGGTACAGCTGAAACAAGAACTAGTAAAAGTGAGATGGGGCTGATGGCTGTAATTTTCTGCTGAAGCTTTTAGAATTAATCCCCACCTGCACTGAATTAGGCCAAATCTATAGACATTGAGGACACATTGCACATGTCATTTTCCCAAATGCATTTAAAATTAGGTTACCAAGAGAGAGGGGAGACTTTAATTTTCAAATAACGTGACTCACTCTGGATGGATTATGTTAAATTCTACTGCTTCTCCTCTCATACTGTGATTTTTTTAAAAATAAATATAAGGAGTAAGAACACCTAGATAATATTTTTGAAGGATTTAGATAAATCAGAATGAATTAATGAGATAAGTTAAGGCACACTGTCGAACTTTTAATGATTTCATGTAGAAGCGTACTATCTGAAAACAAATGATGATGCAGACACTTTCAGGATTGGCAAAGAGAAAAAAAATCTCTCACAAATCCATAAAAATTCCTTCAGTTACTACTAGGAGTCTTAGGTAAGGAGGTCTAATAGCTGAAGTCTCCTCGTTTCTTTGGTGATGTAGTGTCTATCATTTTGTAGCAAAAGTATGTGTACTCAAAAGAATGCTTGGGACTTGATTTGAAGTATTATGAGTTGTCATTTTTGGTTGTTGGCAGAAAATAGTTCATAAAGGAGTGAATGGAATAGTTGAATGCTACATGCATTAAATTAATTAAGAGCATCTGGAGGTGGATCTGTGGAGAAACAATCCTGAGTGATGACAGAAATTATGCCAGGCAAGAGCATCTCTTTTTAAAGCTGTTTAAAGAAGAATGTGTTAACAATAACAACTGCAGATCTGATTATAGGTACATTTAGTAAGGAGGAAAGTGTACTTGGGAGAGATACAAGCAAATGGAAGATGGGTGCTGCCTTGAGAATATGGAAGGTTACTTATTTTACTGGACATTTGGTGTTCCTTTCTATTTCTGTGACCTTTTAATTTAAACTCCTGTGACCTTTAAAGTTGAAATCTTTGCTGCATCTGATAATTTCTGTTCCAAAAGATAGTATGTGAGATGATTTCAATGAAGACTTGTAGGTTTTACTTTAAGCAATTCATCCCAATAATGTGCCACATAACAGTGAGAAAGTAATTTTTTTTTTCCTCCCAAAAGATGAAGCCTGTTTCCAGTCAATTTAGTTTCAGAAGAAAAAGAAAATTGCAGTGCTGAACCAGTTCAGAAACGTGCTGGTTGCATTTTGAAGGCATTGATTGGGTTTTTATTATTTATCGTTTTTGTAGGAAACAAAATATCCAGTTACTTTGTTATTTGTATCTTTAAATTTCTTAAATGTTTTCTGTTACATTACTCCAGTGATGCTGCATGGGTACATAAGGTATACTGTTGGGCTACAGCTCGTCACACAATAATATATCCTATAAAGTGATACAGAATTCCAGTGGGTGTTACATTTGGCCACCAACTCAAAGAAGGTAACTTTTTAAAGGAGACTTTTTACAGCTTTCTTCACTGTAGACAGCTGAGAATTCCACGTTTGCCAAAGGCAAACAATAGACTATCACTTACGCAAATTCTGAATTGTTCATTTAATATGAAAATTTAATACAATTTATTTCTTTTTTAAAAGAGAGAGCAGAAAATAAAATAAAATATACTGGTTTATTTCCATATACTGACTACATCTTTATGCATCAACTCAGGAGAATACTGTGGGGGGAAATACAGAAATAGGCAGGATGATTCTGACTCTGCTTTGCATAGCTGAAATTAGTACCATTTTGGATTTAACCCAGAAGTTTGGCATACTTGTAAATGCAGATGTAAAACATGTAAAACACATAAAATGCAATCCACTGTTAAATCTAATAAAAACAAAAAAATCAATCTGATTTCTGCAAGGCCATGGAAATCCTTTGCACCACAATCAGTTTGTCAGTGCCTATATGGCCCTAAGAATCAGACAAAACTGCCATTTTTTTCATTTTTAAAAAGGCTTTGTTTATTATGGTAGTGATTTTTTGTATCTATCAAATATATGACAAAGTTATTATAAAACTCAACCTCACAGACACTATCCACAGGTCTTATTACTGTATAGCTGAAGGCTACTAGCAAATCTACGTTATGAAAGACAGATAAAATGCTGCCTTTCTCATCCCCCCACCGTGGAGTTGCATTTCTCACTGCAGGTGTTGCCTTTATGGCTTGACTACTAAACACAAGGATGCAGAAGTTGGTCATCAAGGCAGATTTCCTTCCACATAAGAGAGCAGTGTATGTAACCAGAACACCATGCAGTTTATAAAGAGAGAAATTTAACATAAATCTGACCCAAGGCACCACAGCAAAATTTACCTAGGCATTCAGACCCAAACTGTGCAAATAACATCTCTCTGGAGTCACAGGTGTGGAAATTGCATGCCATTTCTGCACTATGGGAAATAATTGGATTATTATAGTATAGCACTGTGCATATCAACTGTTGCTTGTTTTATTCTTTTATTGGGACTTCGGTAAGAGCAGATTTGTAGTTCATGAGAGGGACTTGAATGAAAGCTATTTTTGTTATCACGTCACTTGTGTCATTGTACAATTAGTGCAAGATATTTATACTTTACAGAAATTTTCCCAAACAGATGAACATTTTTTGACACCAGTTTTCTTTAGATTTATGTAATCTGTATTTATCTAAATGCAATATTGGGCATAGATACCAATCCACATCACTATATTGAATTACATAATTATGGTCATTGTCAGTCTGGTAATACACTGCATATTTTACAAGAGGGATTAGGTATTATTATTGTTTATAATTGTCCCTATTGCTTGGAAACATTTATATTAAGAGCTAGTTATAAGCAGCAAGAGAGCAATGAGAAAGTAGAAAGTCACCTAACAAATTCAGTTCTGGTTCCACAGTGGTTTGATGAATGAACAGAAAGCTTATTTGCTTAATTTCTTAGAATACATAATTTAAGGGTTAAATGAAAAAAATTTTGCAAAACTCTTATCTAAATCAGCTCTGTAGAATAACACAGTATTAAGAAGAAATCTTAATAGAAAGCCAGGTCTCACCCATTCTACATGAGTGCTCTACCATACAGCCATTTGCTGATTTTTGCCTAATGAAGAAAAAGTGAGAGAACATAGATAAATATGATAAATGGGCTACTACACCATAGTTTTATTTTATTTATAACATTCTCCAGTAGAAATGGATATTAGGCAGATAGGACAATGCAGCTCAATACATCTCCAGTGTTTCTGTAAGACACATTCTAATCACTGAACTTCACATTATATATACTCATATCCTTTCATAGTAAAAGATGAATGAAGGAATGCTAAGCAGGGAACATGTTTGAGAGACAATTTAGCTGCTTATATCTTTAAAGAGGAGTTCCCTCAAGTGGATATTATGTGGTTTAGACAATTTTGCTGAAAGAAATCAAGCAAATAAAAATTAAAGAAGTTACTATCTACAGAGATTATGTAGTACCAAACCTAAACTTACTGATAATGACTTTTGAAGATCTACACTTTTCAGTCTCTGTGTGACTCATTAAATGGAACATGAAACTCATCCACATGGGGCTTAAGCATAAGCAGGGCTTCAATCCATTGCTCCTCTTATCAGCCCCAGAACAAGTAGTGCTGAGCAAGAGCGTGTCCCAAATGTTTTTTGCATAAGCACTCTGAGCCTCCAGGTAAAACCCTGAATGAGTACCCTTTCCATATGGTATCTAATATTCAATTTCTGATATCTTCATGTGAATCCTAGCTGCTCTCTTCCACTTTAGTTTCTTGGACTTTGCGTGCAGACTCTGAAGACAATTTTCCTAGTACAAAGGTTGCACTACTTTAGGTTGCACACAAGATTAGAGCTAAAACACCTCAAAAATTCAAGGTTAAATTTGTTTCCCAAATGGATGGGCATGGAAATGAAAATTCTGAAAAGCATGTTCCAAACTTGTGATAAAGGAAGCTGTCTTTAAATGCTTGTGAGCTGAGTACGCTCCATTCACGTCAAATACATCCAGATTTTAAATGACAAAAAATTATTATATGAATGTGGCAAATCAAAATTTCTTCCTAACCAGCAAGTTTTCAATTTCCTGCTTACCTAAGTAGGGCACTGAGGCAACCACAAGTCACACCTGAAGCTATTCTACTTCCAATTTTCTAAAATGCTTCTGGCGTTAATCAGTTGCATGGTTAAAACCATTAGGGAAAACAAATTAAATGTTATTTTAAATGGAGGCTAAATGTACAGTTTATACATTACACATCTCTTGCCATAGCTTTAACACTTAGGTATGTCTCAGGCTGCATTTTACTGAAAATTGTTCCCAGTTTTATATGGATGTCCACCTATTTTGTATTTTTAAAATATTTTCATAGTAGTGATTCAAAATTATTGGATTATATTTTCTATTTGCAATCTAATATTGTTGGTTGCCCTAGGAGCTGATCTCAGTTTGAGCATTTTTAGGTTTGGAGATATTTTTCTGTGCCTTGTTATTTGTTTAGGCCACTGGCATGAATAAACAGGATTTTCCAGTGCTACAAGCACATGTACCAGCAGAAAGAGCTTGCTCTTATTGCTAAAATTCAAGCAACAAGGATGCTTATTCTCTGCAGGCTAGCAAGTTTTTTAATTAAATACTCTTTCATAAAAAGCAGAAAGATCTCAAAGTAAAAATGCTATGATGCTAATGATAATCGCAGACTTGTGGTTCTGTGTTCTCTACAGATACATCAATAGCAAAGATAAGAGATCTTCAGATGCGTATTAGTCATAACAATGCAATCTGAGGAACAGGAGGAAGTCTCCAGAAGCCAAAGAATGAGTAATGCCATAGGCTGAAGTCCCTATATGGGAAATCTAGAAAATATAAGAAATACGATTTAGGGAGGCTTTAATTAAAATTTCTCCCACTGTGGAAAAATGAAGTTTGTCATCTATAACACAGCTGACCAAGGATCACTTTTAATACTCTCCAGTCAACTCCTGTTTAGAAGTAAGAGGTAGGAATTTTCAATCAAATACTGGTCAGACTGCATGTGAAACACTAATTCTGTCACACCTGAACTCTTACATCTCTGGTGTGTTTTCTACCATTGATCATATACAATGTCACTGAGTAAGTGATCCATGATGTTTGCTAACATGGAGTTGTTGACTTTCTCTTGTACTGTTCCTTCTCCCTAAAGAGAAGTCTGAAATGGCACAGACAACTGAATTAACTTCAATGGCATGTTTCTGATGTTCACAGATTCTGTGCCATCAGAGTGCTATCATTGAACAGAAGTCCTGTAACTGACAGTTATTTGGCCTTCTCCATCTGTGCCACTTCTAAGGACAGGATTTCTTGCCCGTTCCTTGCCACCAAAAGTTGCCTTCAAGGCAAAGGAGAGAAAACAGAAAGAATCAATTTTGCTACCATGGAGTGGATTTTGATCAAACCTTTCTTTGTTTATCACTGTGGTGTACCTTGAAATCTTTAGGGATCTGAAGTCAAGAAACTGAAATGTGAAATATTACTAATCTATCTAACAATCAGCTTAGGTTCTTCAGATCATAACTGCTTTAGCCTATTCCTAATGTAGTATAGAAACAAAGAAAAAATACTAGGATCCCCAGACTTGGTCACCAACTTTCCTAATAAAGCAAAACCAAGTTTTCTATAGCAGAAATGTTATGTTTTTTAAGCAGCTTGGAATTATAGACAGAAATTGATGTGGCAATAAACTATTAATACTGTATGTTTAAAGTTAATCCTAACAGCCTGAGCAGCACAAAACACTCACATGGTCAAGGGATGCTTTCATCTCTCTTCATTGTGAGTTCCTATTTGCTGATGTAACTGAAAAATCATCGCTATGTAACATTACAAGTATGACAATTCTTCTTTTGTTAAGCTGCAAGCTCCAATATAGTTAAATAATGAGATACAAGAAACATTACCAAAATTTTGTGCTTCAGCAACATGTGAAGCAGCAGCTTGGAGATGGAACCAAGCAAGAGTTTCTGTATAGTTGGTTCACTGTGACCTACCTTATGTATGATGTCTGATTGGGTATGCAG
Source organism: Turnix velox (assembly GCA_013400935.1). Taxonomy (NCBI): domain Eukaryota; kingdom Metazoa; phylum Chordata; class Aves; order Charadriiformes; family Turnicidae; genus Turnix; species Turnix velox. The sequence continues at coordinate 281,453 of VZTY01035477.1, read as the reverse complement.
AATTCTTAATGCTAATAACCACTTATTTCTTTGCTATTCACTCATGGTTGAATTGTACTGTTTTCTCGAGGGCAGAAGAAACCTTTTTCTTTTCCCAGAACACAGGAATTGATAAAATATTAATTCAGTGCCTGACTTCCCTGCTCAACTGAAGTTCATTGCAGTTAGAAACATATATAGTCTGGCAGCTTAAAACTGCAGCGATTTCCTAGGGACCCTCAGGAGCAGAGTGGGTTTTTCAGCATCCATTAGAAAGGTTAGAATTCATGATTTTATAAATTAGAGGGGGATATATTTAGAATAGACATAAGAAAGAAATCCTTTACAGTGAGGGTGGTGAAATACTGGAACAGGTTGCCCAGGGAGGTCGTGGATGCCCCCTCTCTGGAGGTGTTCAAGACTAGGCTGGACAGGGCACTGGGCAGCCTGGTCTAGTGGGAGGTGTCCCTGCCTATGGCAGGGGTGTTGGAACTCGATGATCTTTAAGGTCCCTTCCAACCCAAACTATTCTATGATTCTATAAATCTAGGAAAAGAGTTATGCGATAATGCTTTTCACTTTAATAAGGAAACCTGGAAATATTTGATTAAGCTAAATAATAAAATCTCCATATTTTGCATTCTTAACACTGAGGACTTGTTTTCAATAAATATATTCTCATATGCAAGATAATAAATTAATAATACTAATTTTAAAATACATGCTTATAAGCCTACCTCTACATCACAGGTTCAATGCCTCCTCATATCTCTCAAAAACAGAGATAATTTCAATGTTGATTTTCAGATACCTACTACTTTGCTTTTTTCTCCTTCCTCAAACTTCAAGAAATAAAAAAAACTCCTATGTAAACCTCCATCCCTCCTTTCCACTGACTGAAACAAAGTCTAATGAAATCATGCCTTCCCATCAAATCAGGGAGAACAAAGCAACCCTCTTTTTCCTTTTTTTTTTTTAATATCAGAATCAATCTAGCTTTGAGAAAATGTGCTGAATTGTAATCGTCCCTATAACTTTATGTTCACATAGATAATGACCAGTGTTGATAAATTTTTCCTGCCTTCTGGGCAGTACATTCAAATCTTATGGCCAATAAACACTTAATTTGCACCCTCAGGAAGTAGGAAGTAAAGGGGAGCTCAAGGAGAATTTGCACAGGAAAGTGGGAAAAGCTTTTTATTTCTCCATTACATAGTATCTGGCCTGAAGCAGAGTATCAGAGAATGAAGCAGTGTCTGCTACAATAACTTGCATTGATCCTCCTCATTTCAGAAAGGAGCTCATAGTCTCTTGGCCTTCTGCTAATGTCTCTGCATGCAAGCTCATGAGCACGCAGTATAAATTGGCCACTATTCTTGATAGTAGAAACTTCATTATCCAATGAAGATACCAAACTGTGCATCCCAAGAGAATGCAGTTTTCCATTCAGATCTCAGCTGAGCTAGTAGCACCTGCAAAGTGTGCTACTTACACTATAAAGTGTAAGTAGGACAAAAATATCCAGGTGTCATTAAGAAATATTGACCACTCAGTTTTCTGAGGGTAATAATATTTAGCTGAATTAAAGCATTTGTTCCTTTCCACAACAGATGAGAACATTTGTCTTGATGATATCCTAGCACATGAAGATTTACTGGTTTTAATTCTGCACAATGTTGAAATTTACAAAGTATTAATCTGGTTTTAGGTTTACACTGGTATATCTGCTAAGTGTTACATGGAAATGAGTTCCTCAGATTAATTCTCTTTTACAAGAGTAACAATGTCAGCTTTATAAGAGTTTTAAATATCAAGCTAATATCCAGCATAATAGAGCACCTAGCATACTTTTATCATTTTTGTTTTCTGGTCTGAATTATCCTTATTTATGGTGAGGGTGGTGAGACACTGGAACAGGTTGCCCTGAGAGGTTGTGGATGCCCCATCTCTGGAGGTGGTTATGGCCAGACTGCACAAGGCACTGAGCAACCTGATCTAGTGGGACGTGTCCCTGCCTATGGCTGGAAGGTTGGAACTAGGTGATCTTTAAGGTCCCTTCCAACCCAAACTATTCTATGATTCTATGAGTCTACTTCTTAATCTAACAAAGAATATACAACCTGCTCAGTTTCCCCTACTGGGGGAAAACCTCCTACAGAGCTTTAATATTTATGCAGTTTTCAATATTTCAATTATGACGTGACCAAAGCTGTAAAAGGTCTCCAAGGCAAGTTTTCGATCTCCTGTTTTTAATGGTGCATAGATCTTTTCCATAGGGGCTCACTACGTGATATTTGCTCACAGAGCATTCTGCAGGAAGTATTTTACCAATGTAAAATTAGTATTGTGGTTCAGACCTCAAGTTTTCTACCTGCAATTATACATGTAATAAAGTATTAATTTTATTATTGCAATAATTGCATATAATAGAAATCATGTAAGAATTGATAGTCTTAATGCATACATCTTTTCAGTATTCTACTGGAACATAATAGAGGGGAAAAAAGAAAAAACCCAAAAACTTAAACTTATGGCTATTTCATGCATCCTGCTTCTGTTGACTTTGGCTTAAAAATGTTGCCTGCTCATCAGGACAAGGGACTGTGTCTCAAAAGCAGCCAGCTGGCTGAATATCTTAAGGGACTAAATCCCATTGACATGAGTGTTTTCTTTCTGAAGTAGAGACTCACAGACTGTTATGATAACATGAAAAGACAATGCAATATTCTCAAATGGAAAAAAACCCAAACCTGTATATTCTTGCTGGACTGAAAGTCAAAGGCATTTTCCCCCCTCAACCCTATCCCTCCCTGTATGAAGTTCGACTAGTCTGATTTTGTCAATGGGGTCCTGCGGGGGTTGGAAGTAACAGAATTTATTACCACAAGTACTGGGAAAGTTTTGAGGTTGCAAAGCTTCTGGTCTGTCTGTTGCTTCTTTGACTGAAGATTTCAGGCTAACAGAATCTGTATAAGAATAGATACAATTCTATTGCTAGGACCTGGAGGGTTTGATAAAGTATCACAGACTCATTATACCAGGAATCCACTCACATTTATGGAGGAAACAAAAAAGTCATTTCCACAAAGAAATTACAAGGGAAGTATGAAATGAGAAGAAAAAAAAAATGGATTCAGTAATCTATCTTGCCTGTTCCTCATGTTAATAGCATATAGCAGCAATTCATCTTTTTGTTTGGAATTGTTTTATTCCCTTCCATAGTCCCCAAAAGGAATTTTTCAGAGGTCTAATATAGGCTATTAAGATACAGAGACTCTTGTGTGAGCTCTCTACAAGCATCTGAATCATCCCAGATCTCTGTTGGTTGTAGCACATTGTATGTGACAAATAATTCTATGGTAATTGGGACCTACTAAGTCTGATAAATTAGATGTATTTAATATGCTTGCCTTAGGGAATATACAAAAGATAATGTAGTTTTAGTAGTTTTGAAAATAATTCCCAGTTCTCAAAACACTGACAGAACAATTTTCTCTAGTTTCCTGTCAATTGAATGAGTTTATTTTTACATGGCTGTAGTTGCAGAGATCTCAAATGAGAAAAAGAAAGCACAGATTAACAGTGCAGCAGTTATGTGATGCCATAAGCTGTACTACTCCTGTAAGAACATATGAGAAATAGGCATTTGAATGTAGTCTATCTGAGTTTTTCCTGCTAAACACCTTGTTAGTGCACACGGACAGCGTGGGGAGGGGGAGGCAAGAGAGATATTCCACACTGTTGATGTTTTTAATATTTATACTTTTGACCTGTTAGGGCTTAATTTTTGCTTTTTTTCTTTGTTTGGATGGGGGGTTTTGTTTTTCTTTTGTTTGGGTTTTTTTTTTTTCCTAACCCATAGTAACAAAAGCAATCAAAACTGGGGACTCTTTCATTGTCATTTAAGACTCTTTCTGAAGTCCCTTGGAGAAAGCTCCATGTCTTAAGTATTGCCACAGTACAGCTGAGATTCGAGAACACAAAGAAAGCAGGTTTTCTAGAGGAATTCTGCAAGTTTAAACTTAAAAGGTTTTTTTAGTAATTTCAGACAATTCAGTCCTCTGATTCAAAGATTACTAACATATTCATAGACTGCAAAACTTCAGGCTCTCAGTAACAACATTCTTTAGAATACTGCTCTCTTGCTATATTTAAATTAGATGGAGGCAGCTTTATTCCAAAGCAGAGCTCATAAATTACCAAAACACTTCTATGGAAAACATCTCTGTTATGTTCTTAGGAAGAGATGAAGATCTAAACTCGATTAATATGTTATGACATGAACATAACAAGTGTTTGACCTAGCATGCTTTTTGTTTGAGATGTGACAGGTACCCTGCCAAATGGTAGGTGGTAAGTATGAAAAACATTGAGATAGAAACATTTCTCAGACTTTATCTCCAGGAGCTCCTGCAACATCTGCAGTTTCATGAGCAAAGGCCTGCATGTTTCCTTCAGCCAGATACTGTGTGTGATTCTGTGATACAATTGACAAAAGACTTCAGGTAAAAGAAAGTCAGTGATCACATGATCCAGATGTACAAGACAGGATGCGAAATGAGAAGAAAAATAGGAGGTAAAACAATTACAGCCACATCCAAACTATGACATGCCTTCCTAAGATGCTAGTAGCCCAGCTCTCCTGTCTTCAACAATGATGTAAAATACAAATGCACCAGAATAGAAATACAGTGAAAAAAATTATATAGGATACACCCTTACTGGGAGTTAAGGACAGTGGCAAGCACACACAGGTTAGCATCCTACTTTATAATTCTTCTTGCCTAAAAAGCCAGACAGCAAAACATATTTGAGTTTTTCATCCTAAATGATATATATGTATAATGTGATGTTATATACTATATGATGCTTCTTTTTGAATTATATCAAGCAAATTTTCATGTAGACAGGAATTCAGTTACATGCAGATGCCTGTGAAAAGGCATGAGAGTGTAATCTTGAATATTATGAGAATATTATGAGAGTATTATGAGCAAGATAAAATACAGCCAGTTCCCAGAATATTATAACTGTCTAAAAGGTTGATTTTCACTGGAGAGATCAATTTTTGAGAAAAACACAAATCCAAAAGCCCATAAGAAAAAACTCAGATCTTGGAATTCAAGTTTGAATGCTTACTTCTTTGAAGTATTCAGACTGATTAAATAGCATTTTAAACAATCTGCTTTATTCTTGTAACAACTACAAAATATCAGAAAAAGATGAGGAAAAATCATGTTCACTAGACATGTTTTTTTATGACAGTTACAGAGCTACATTTATTTAGAGAGCGTGGCCCATCCACTTGACCTCTCACAGTTAGACCTTGAGGTCTATGAGCCAAAGAGAACAATTAACAACTCAATTGGCTGTAATAAATTACAAATTGAATTGTAATAATCTACATTTATATTTTAGTCAATATTTCCAACTGCTGTGCTCCTGCTAAAGTTATTCAATATTTACAGTGCCGTCCTTTATGCCAAAAGCATTACTCAGCTCTAACATGCCGAGCAGTCAATGTGAGGAAAAATACAATAAAAATAAAATTCATAAAAATAAAAGTATAAAGTTTCAGGGTAATAGTCATAATATGCTAGTACGGCATATGATGAAACGCATTATCTGTGCCCTTGGAATATATCACAGCTATGCAAGACATTAATAATCTCATGCACACTTCCTTATGATACACAATACATCAAATAAATCAAAATGATTTTTCTGTGATAAAGCCAGCTATATTATACCTAGAGGTAGTCAATTAAGCAATAAGACATGACACTGGGTATATTGCTCTAATTCATCTTGAGCTCAGTCATGATAGGTGTTATCTCTCTTGAGCTTCCCTCCACCCACACTCAGGACTTTAAGTGGATGCTGAAGCTACTCAGTATCTCACAAGATTAAGCCCACAATCTTTTGAATTTTTTTTTGAGGTACTATTAGAGAATGTTTTGCTGAGGTACTCTTAGATACTAGGTACTAGGGTACAAGCTTCATTCAGTGCCTGGGTTTAAATGTAAAATTAAGAATTGCCTTTAAAGCATTAATTGCTGGAGTAGAGAGTGGTCTGCATGATCTGGGGCCAAAAGAAGGGTGCAGGGTCCACCTTACACATCCATGTGAAGCATGGGAAGGGCCTGGCCAGGCTCAGCACCATCAACTTCAACAAGAAGAGTCTCACATTTTATGAAATAAATCGTTTTCCTCAAATAAGGAATAACTGAGGCTGAAAGGGTTGGCTCAGCTTGTTCAATAGAAGGCTCTGGAGAGAACTTAAGTACAGCCTTTCAGTACATAAAAGGGGCTTATAAGAAAGATCAGGGCAGACTTTTTAGTTGGGCCTGTTGCAGTAGAAAAAGGGGTAATGTTATTAAACTAAAAGATGTTTAAAAAAAATAATAAGCAGCAGAAGAAAGAGTTTTGTGAGGAGTTTTCTGTGGGTTTTTTGGGTTTTTTTTTTGCAACGAGGCTGGTGAAACTCTAAAACAGGTTACACAGGTTTGGATATGTGTTCCAAGGATGTCATGAAAAATCCCATCATCAGTATCCCACAAGTATTGTCATGCTCAGTTTTTCAAGCCAGTTAAAAAATATTCACTCGGACAAAAAAAAATCATAACAAAAATCCAGAATAACTTTGCCAAAATAATGATTTACATACTAACAATAGATGTTTCATGATACTACAGAAGATAGTGTTAATTATCAGAGCTAACAATTATTTGGTAAGCCAAACTTTCAGCCATTTAAATCTTTCACATTTATGCTACCAGCAAATATGGTCTAAGTTCCCATGCTGCCTAAATTTCTGCTCAAGTGAGGATAGGTACTAAGAGAATTACAAGTTGATTAGGCAATACTACCTTTACATCTCATATATCAAACAGTTTTAAGAAAGAGCTGCAGGCCATGCCACCAGTGCTATTTTTCTTCTCTACAGATCCTGCAAGACCTTCTTTTTTGTGCTCTAATGTACTGATAAAAGATAAATGTTAAATCTTCTGCCATTATCTTTTATATACAAAAATAAAGAAATTTCTAGTGCCACCTATTGGTACAATATGAAAACATCTAACAAGCAAATTGGTTCACCACAGTGAAGATAGACAGGGCAAAATGACCTACTGAGTATTAGAAGAGACAGTATGTCCATCCACTATGTTTTTTCTCTTAATTTAACTTAACTAGTGTTTTAATAAATATAAGAATAAAGTCACCTCTGATTCCTTAACAGGTGCATAAGTTGTCTCCTGATACACTAGATATATTAGGAATGAAACAGGAGTTCAAAATTAGGACCATTCATAAATTCAGTTGAATTAGGCTAATATCAACAACTATTCTGATTCTATAAGAAGAGTGAGAGGAAAGAAAACTCCTCAAGAATTACCAATTGAGAATAATCAGTAGTAAAAGAATGAAAAATAACATGTTATATACAGCTCAGTATCTACTGTTTTTGCTGTGGGATTCTTCTCTTGAGCATAGTAGGAGTACCAAACAAAATTCAAAAAAATTTTTAATTAAGTAATTATTCACATCTTGCAAGGATTTCATTATTCTAAACCACTGCTGTTTAGCCTTTAAGATTCTACTCATAACAGTTATTTCTTTTTCTTTTACAGTTACGGCAAACAAAATGTCTCTGAGGGCAATTCATCTCACCAGTCACAAACACCTTATCTGTGGATGGAAGGAATTACCTTCATGAGATAACTATCTTTCTCCATTTACCACAGAAGACGACTAGATTACTAGCTTGGACTAGACAGGTAGCTTAGACATAGCAATTAGTAGATGAATCTTACTGTTGAGATGCAGGTATGAGATGGAAAAACAAACCAACCAACAATTCCACATTTTCTAAATAAGTTATTTAAGTACATGCCTGGGTTAAAGAATGAGAATCTCTCTGTCAAAGTCAATTGAATTGTTCAATAAAGACACTGGAAAGGAAATGGAAATATTACTGAGTTTCTAATTGGTTTTATTTAACAAAGTTCAAATTGAGCTAATTTTAATTTTCCTGAGAGCATGAATGAGTTATTAAAATATTTACTAAAGTCTGTTCTTAGTAAAGAACCAAAAAAACCACAACAGAATAATTTCAACAACTTTTATGAAATATTTGTGTCATCTCTACTATTTATATTCTTGGAACTCAGCTCTAGTAAGTACTTTTATTGAATCAGGATCTGAACCTCAAGTTCATTGTAGGAATATACATCTGGAAAAAAGCCCAGTGGTAAAGCAAATTAATAAGTAGTTCATCCATTTGACATAGAAAGACAAATGGAAATTTACAAAGTATGCTAGGAGTTTAAATTCTGTTTTCATTTTGACATCCTACTTTTCAAAAACTGTCCTTTTATCTGCACTACGATTCACCCGGTCACCTGCCCCTAAAATAGCGTTTCTTTATGTTATTTAAAATATCAGCATCAGAAGAAAATTAAATTAAAAGGCATTATCAGAAAAGGAAAATCTATAGCAGGGGACATGTATTAAGAGAAAACCCAAGGATAAATGAGGAGAACATAGGTCAGAAATTCAATGTAGAAAAGCAGAGAACAAGACTGGCAGAAAGCAGGATTGGAGAATAACAGTCTGTTTTCTCTGCTGGTGAAGTCAGTAGGGAATGTTCTATTGACCTAAAAAGAAAGAGATCAGACTATTTTTGCAGTATGTGTTTATTCTGATGTCCTGTTGGTATTCATGCATCTATTTAACTCTAGTGCATGATCTAGTCTTGCTAGATCTATCTCTAGTGTTATCTGGAGTCTCCTCTGCATTCCTTCATGGTGAGGTTATTTTGTTCCTTCTCATGCTGAATTTTGTTATATTGGTATTTTATGTTTGATTAGAAGATAGTTGTTTGAGTTATTTGAAGTTGTGCTAGGAGAAAGACTTTGTCATTCAAGGGTTATTATTACTCTGTCTCATGCTCTATTTCTCTCCTAAGGTACTGCAGTGCCTATAATGAAGTGAATCCAAATGACTACTTTGAGACTGGCAAAGAACCTGACATGCACACAAAATATTCTTTCAACACTGGTCTGAACTAATCATCCAAAGGGATTTTCTATTTCATTTATGGGATTTGATTCTCCCATATGTTTTTCTACTAATGTAATTGTACCAATGCAAAAATAGAAGCACTGGTATGGAGACTGGCATGCTTTCATCCTGTAGAATTGCATAAAAAATTTCCAGAGACACTGAAATATCCTTTGTCTAGTAATAGGGCAGTCTGATAGAGTAAGGCATTAGGCCTGTAGGCAGATTTCTTCCCCTGTCCCTTTTAGCAACATACAAATGCAGGATGGTGTTGGTTTCCCTAAGTGGATGTAAAGGAGATGCAGCTATGTGGCTCCTTGACTCTTGTTTCTGGTCCCCTTTTGCTGATTCAACTGTCACAAGGAACAGGTAGGCTAAAGTCTCCACAACAGAGAACTAAATATGATTATGATATTTTTGTCAGCAAAAGAAAGCTCAGGGATATTCACACAATTTAAGGCTTTAATGTAAACTGTGAAACTCAGGATGACATTCAGACTTTCTCACTTTCTTGGTTTTTGTAACAAATCCCTCAAAGACTGAAGCTGGAAGAGAAGCCTGACCAGTCCTATGAGCAGATCCTGACAGTATTTCCTCTGGAAAGAGATGCTTTTTATCCTATTATGTTGTGATCAGTATTTTCTCCATCCTTGGGCACTTGTTGCTCAGACTTTTGATTCTGCTTCCTTAGCACTTTTTTTACTTCTTTTTTTTTTTTTCTAGCTTATTTCACTCTCCTCATCTGTTACCATGCCTTTACAATTAAAAGCTTTAAAAACATCTAGGGGGAAAAAAAATCAAGAATCAAGAAAGTAACATTATGTAGTTTCAAGAGAATTCAGCAAAAATGGAGGTACATCTTTGCAACCAAACGGGGACTATTAATTCTATGTTGATTTATGCCTATATCTGAGAGAAAGTCTTCCATCCATCTTCTACCTGTGGTTTTGAGTGTGTAACTATAACATGGTTAGGCTTAAGGTAAGGAATGGTTTGGTTGTTTTTTAACCAAGGATGTGGGATAAAATATAAGCATAATCTTACTGGAAAGCTTAGCACAGGGCTACCCACATGTAAGTTCTTAATGAAATTTTAACTTATTGAACACAAACATGTTGAATTTCAGCCAATTTTCAGTATGTTGTAAGGCAGGATTTCTGACTACATACACTGTCGTGGGTAGGGTAGTCTAGGTAATCACATTAGGCAGAAAAGGATAGTCTGTGTAATTAGAAGGATATTGTTAAGATAAATTTGCATGCTTCTGATGGCATGTATATGTAAACATATGACATGATATAAGGTATATGGATGATACTGATGAGTAGTGGCATCACATTGTTATAAATGGTTCTATCTACCTGAAGCATTGGGGAAGTTCATCTTTATATTGCTGCAATAGTCAAAGAGTACTGACACAAGAAAAGAGATTCTCTCTATGGCACACCTGCTTCACGTAAATGAACTAAGAATACTTAAGATAAATTTTCCTTCACTGCTTACTTTAACTTCCACCAACACTATAATAATTAATTCTATGGATTTTTTACTAGGCAAAATGTGGTTCAAAACATTTCAGAAAAGCTCTGATAGTTGACATATCTTCTGAGGGGACCAAATTTCATTTTTGAAGTCAATGCCTACTCTGAGTAGAGAGTTGAATCACCTTACTGATGCTAGAATTATAGGCACTTTGCAATACTGTAGACCACTTTCAGATTCTTTTTCAATCATATGCTCCAGGATAATGATCATGGCAGGTGTAGTTCCAAAACTCAGTCAGGAATACATCTCTGTTCATACACACTAACTGTAGAAGGAAGGTTTGGATCCTTCCAGATATTACTCAACACATTTCAAACTTTCAAATAGCTTTCCCAATGAACTTTGAGTTCAATTGATTTTACATACCTCAGTATACTGGTGGCACCCTACCTTTCCCCTCTACAAATGGACACAATTAAATAGACAAACTTTCAGACTATCAAATTAGAAACAACTCCTTTTTTAAACTTGTGTTTCACAAAGATCAAAAGAAAGATATCCTGTGGGAAAATTATTCTCCATTCCATAACTCCTTTTGTCACTAAATAGAACCTTAAACCTCTACAATGCCTTTATAAGCAGCTTTGCTTCTGAGATGCATTAACCCACCCACTTCCTCTCCATATCCTATTGTCATCCCCTTTGAGGTTTATTTCCCTGTTTGTCCTTTTCAAATGCTAGAATTTGTAAAAAGGTTCTTTAAAAGACATTGCACTCAAGCCTTGATGGCAAAGGGTCTTCTCATCTATAAAACTGCCCACGCATCATTCACTCTTTTTCAAAAGAAATCTAAAAAAATAGTAAATATTAAGCTTCTCAAATGGGTTTTGTTTTAAAGCAACTTCTTTGTTTCCCTCCAGCAGTTTAGAAAGGATGTTTTCCAGGGAAGATATTCCTTCCACTCAAGTTGTCAGGAATTTTGCCTTTAAAATAGTTGGCAGTAGAATCTAGCCTAGACTAGTTTTTATGGACCAAGAATAGATTGTATAGCTGTAAGGGTTAAAACAGGTCTATGCAAACCTTCTTGAGAAGCTGCACAAAAATATTGGGGGATTTTTTGTTCTTTTGCTTTTTTGTTTTGACTTTTTTTTGTTTGGTTGGTCTGGTTTTTTTCTTACAGTGCCTATAAAGCACTTGCTAATTACTTTACTGTATGTAAAAGTCTGCAGACTTCAGTGTATACGCTTGCAGGACCCAAGTCAAGTATTTCATAGGCTGGATTTGAAACTCAGGTAAAGCATTGTAAATAAAGAGTAATTCCATTACGAATAATTAAGTTGGCATATCAATCTAATCCTGAAAGAAGCTTGTGATGACTGAAACTCTGTAATTGTATTGCTTTCCAGAGGAGACAGAGCATTACTGATATTTTAAAAGAGATTTTTTGATAAATTAGTAGCCCATATGGGAAAGTAAAGAACATTACAGGACACCATCTCTCTAGTTTTGTTTTTTTTAAATTCACTAATGTTTGCCTTAAAAATATGGAATCTCAAAACTGCTAAAATCTATCACAATCTGACTCTCCCATGTTAAATGAGAAAGAGGAAGCCAAGAAAATTCATACAATGTGGAAAACAAATGAGTGAAAAATGCAAAGATTTCTAAACTGTATTTGGGGTGATTTTCATTTGTTTTCTTAATCTTTATTTATTTTTACTATTCAAAATTTCACAGAATTACAGATCTGTGGATATAGGGAGGGACATCTTGATATCATATAGTCCAACTCCCCAGCTAAAGCAGGTACAGCCAGAAGAGGCTCATTCAAAAGCAGGCACATTTTCATGTTTTTTCAAGTTTTCCTTTTACTATTGATGCACTGCAGTCCTTTCTGTTGGACTTGACATCCCTTGACAGGTTTAATTCCATATGGACCGTAGACCTCCTTGTTTCATCTCTGCATACTCTGACACTCACAGTCTGCCAATCCCTTTTTTCTGCATTTTCTTCTTCCATCAGAGTTTTCCCCCTAAATTCTTCTAACAAAGTATTTTTGAAATTTCAAATAGAATTTATCTGAACATTAGACAGGTTTTTACCCATTTGTGGATTCCTCGTAAGTTATTACCAGTAGACTTGAGAGTCTAAGATTAAAAATAAATAGCACAAGAAATAAGCCTGAGCAGACAGTAAATGATAAAAAAGTGAATGCTGCAATACCATTCTGTTCCAAACAGTTGTTGATGAAACAGATATGGATATCTAATCAACCAGGGAATATAAAATTTTTCTCAGAAAAATTTTCAATTCTAATAAATTTAACTGCTATTTTAAGCAAAATAATTATAATTTTTTAGAATAGAGTTACATTTTTTGTATTATGAGGTGAAAGTAATTTATAATTAATAGTTTTTTTCTTAATGTTTATTTTGAAACTGATAGCAAGTACTTCCCAACAACATAAAGGAAGCAAATGGAATAATAAATTTATGAAATTTATTTCTAAATAATAGCAATGATTATCATTGTTTACTAAGAATTTTACAAGAAATTACACCTTGCTTCTTAAATATACTTCAAGTCTTGACCTATATTTAATCCTAGTCTTTGATAACCTTTGATCACTGAAAGTAAAATAGTTTGAAGCTTCAATTTTTAACAACACTCCTCCTTTTAACTATTCCCTTGCTTCAGATTTTCAGAAAGTAGCCATTGATGCATTTGTACATTACCCTTTTCAGTCCTTAGTTCACTGTTTTCCTTTCAAGTGGCGACTGTTCATATCCAATGATTTTGCTATATTTTAGACATTAGATTTCATCCTTATCACATTCCAGGTTGAGGGATGTACCTAAAGGAGAAAATTTTGGATCAAGGGACAAGTTAAAGAATAGTTACATTGTTAATGAAATCTGTGATTTTGCAGAATGTGTGGATTTATTAGATTGTGTGGATTTACTAGATTTGGTTCTCAGACTTATTTCAAGACTAAAGGTGAGTGGGTCAAAGGAAGGGAAATATAATCTTTGTGTTTTCTTAACCTCTGGATTTATTAGAAAGATAACCTGCCACTGGAGAAAATTTAAAGTAACATCATGACATTCTAATTAGCACCATCTGTTGTTAATTGCCAGTTCCCTAATAAGTCAAATGTGAAAGGCTGAGAGCATGCAACAGGGATGGATATGCTTGGTGCATGCCAGTTTTCTTTGTAACACAGAGGATCTGCATCAACCAAAACAGAACTCAGCACTTTGGGAGCTATGATAGAAGCATCAGCATAAGATACTAAATGTCTCTCCATACTTTGTGTTGTCACAGCACATCTAAGTACTATGCATTTTTCCTCAAGGGTGATATTTAACAGAATACAGCATATGCAAACAGAATATGTTGTTTCTCAGTCCTAAACATATTTCCCCAACAACATGAGTTTATGTGCTCTTGGGAAGAATGTGCCTGGACAGCTAAGCATCTCTTCTTGGATCAACATAACTGGAATTGCATCTATCAGGGTTGTTTGTAATGCCTTGCTACTACCAGTCACTGTTGTTAAATACCAGGAGTCAGATGCATGAAGTGAATCAAATAAGAAATTAAATATTTGACAATACGACAATCACTGCAAGTTGTCATATTAGTTCTATCCATCATTTTTCTTCAGGATGTGGACAGACACTGAAGAGGCTGGTAATTCGAAAACTTACTTTCCTTCAGCAGGAGGCTTTAGCCTAAAGATCAGTGAATGGACCAGCTCTCATGAGGAATTCCTAGTCTGTTTCAAACAGAAATCACCTGGATTAGTCTGGAGAGTTTAAATTAGAAGGACTCACATAATTCTTACCCTTGGCATGGTTGAGAGAGTAGAAACTTCGAATGGTGCACTGAGCAATACATTCAGGCCCTTCTACTTGTAAGAACAAGTGCTAATCTCCTTTGTTCAGCCTAATCCTATATTCTGAGCAACAGGAGCAAGTTACCATTATTAGATAGTACCTAATTTTTGAGGAATGCTTTTTCCAACCAAAATTTTTAGGATTTTCTAATGGGACTCAAATTTAGTACACTTTAACAGTGAGGATATTTCTTCAGTATAACCATGGCTTTTTTAAGCTGATAAAAGATGTATATTAGACCCTAAAGGAAAGAAATACAGAATTTGCCTACTTTTTAAAGAAAGAACTCTAGTGACTTTTTATTCCCCGATGTATGTAAATAATTTCTATATATGAGCATATATAGAGACTATAACTGTATCAGATAATTAGATTGATGATATGGATAAAAATTTCTCTACTGCTCTACTGTTTCTATATTTTATAAAAATATATAACATTTATTATAAAATAGAGAGGTCTTGACTACTGATGTAACTTTTGGGTAGCTTGAAATTTGTGCAAGGACCCTGGTTTAGAAAAGTTTCACAACAGAATACGATGTGCATACAGTAGAAGCTACATAAAGTGAAGAAAAATAATCACGTTAACAGCTTAGGAGAAACCTGCACAAAAACCCTTTCTCAAATCTGAAGATGGGGAATATGAAAGCAAATTCTGACAGTTGAAGCTGAAAAAAAACCTTCTACTTACTTACCCTTGATAGAGTTTAAATTGTTTCAAGATGAAAGAGTTTTTGTTGGAATTGAGCTGATTTAAATCTATTTACTCTGCCACTGCTCTTTTTATGACATCTCTAACATTAGCTTCTGTTGAGGTAACTGTTTTCTAATGAGCAAACCCCTAATTCCAAGGAAGGGCAAAGATGGATATTGTACAATCATTATTCTGGTAGGGATTTACTGATTCTCAATTTTCTGATGCTGACAGTGAGTAAAGGAACTAAACAAAATCTGTAACCAGACCACCAATTTTGTGATTATCTTCAAAAATACCACAAATTACTTGACATGGATACACTTCCTTCTTAATATCTTCAGAAAATTAATCAGTAAGGAGAAACTAAATATTAAGGTCTCACTAAGTTTACAATCCTAGTACAGATTTTGTCAATGTAGTCTATTACTTGTCACAAATACCAGCTGTGTTTCCTATTAAAAGAATCTTTCCATTTGATGTACTCATCAATTTATCTTCTTTCCATTTGATGTACTCATCAATTTATCTTCTTTCTGATAACAGCAGTGTCTACTTCACCAGCTATTCACCAAATCAAAGTACTCTTTTTTTAAGCCTTTTTTTGTTAATGTAGACTGACTGATTATGACTTTTAAAGTGTGTTCATTATCTGATGTTCCATTCACATTATAAATAAATGTAAATGAAGAATCTGTTACCAAGATTCTCCATTTTGAAAAGCCAACTGATGATGAACTACAGAAAGCAAATAGAAAAAAACCCTGCTCTATAGCATTCATGAACTTCAATGGAGAGAAAATCTATTTTACTTAAACCAAAGGGGCAAACTTCTCCAAATCCCATAACCCAGAGAAAAGGGAGGATGAATTTTTCTGTGCTTCAGAACTAACTGGTTAAAACAGTGATTCAGAGAGACACTGTAATGAAATGAGATTATATACTAACAGAAAGAAGATAAATTAAAAATATCCATAGTCGTGGATTACGCTTCTGTACTTCCTATACACTGTGAGTCAGTCTGTAAGGAATTACTTCAATCATGCCAAAGAATATTAAGTATAGAAGAACAAGTATGCAATGATAATAGAAAGATATCTATTTAAATCAATATTTTCCTCATTTTTCTGTGAAACTGGTGATACTGAACATGAAGAAAAAAGGTAAGGTAATGAGCATGGAAACAAAGGTTCAGAAATGGAAATTACATATGAGGTAGATGCAAAATATAAAGAACTTAGAGTTTAAATGAGAGGAATCAAGTACTTTCTTTTCCAGAACTTGGAGCAAAATGTAGTGTAGAACTGCAGACTTCACAGACAGAATCTGTAATAATTTTTTATTTCCCAAGTTGTCTCATATTAGTGGGGAATAGAAGATAAAAGATGAAAAGGAGGGCAGAGTGACAATCCATTAGTCTTATAAATAATAATATGCAAGGCTTCTTCTGAAAGACACTTTGAAAGAAAGAAAAAGATATTACCAGTCTAACCTGATAGAATTCATTGAAAAATAATTGATTTTCTAGACAGAGAAAGAGAACAGATCTAATCAATCTGATACCACACAGGAATTGTTAGTTAAGAAGAGGAGAAAAAAAGGGATTAATCTGGGAATTATAAAGTGGGGGAGAAGGGGTGGTGATACTAGTAAAAAACTGGAAGCTATTCAGGTAGAGGGAGCTTGCCACTGTATTCTGCGGTGTCTGGTCTCTTGAGTGGTTTCATTAATATTTTCTGTAATAACCTTGAAAGAAATATGATACTGAGTTAAATGAAACATATAACTTGTTAGGAAAAATATGCTATCATGCAGAAAGAATTGGATGACCCTGAGTAGAGGAAAAATAAGTACAGAATAATATTGAATAATATAAAATGTTTAGTTATGCATTTAGGAATCAGTGACAATATTTTTTGGGGGGAATTCATCACTTGGAAATGAATGAGGAAAAGAATCTGTCTATATACATTATAGACAACTATGTGCCTTCAAGATAGTATGGCCATGAGAAAGAAAAATGTGATCCTACAAAACGTCACTTGAAGCATCTTCAGGGGACACAGTTAGGAATCAATGACATTCTGTGCATCCAAGGTAAAATGTAATCAAAAATTACTGTGTATATTTGATCAACTAGAGTCAAGAGAAGTTGCATTCAGGCTCGAATAGATTGGAGAAGGGCACTTAAGATTAGGAGAAAGCCTTCTAACAAGAAGAAACAAGATGCTCTCTGGTGGTTCAGCCATAGAAATGAAGGCCTGAAATTATACACAGAGTGAATACCAGGAACAAATTTTTTTTTTGAGTGAAAATACTGAGAGGATTAAAAAAAACAAAACAAAACTCAAGATTGCTAGTCAGGTTATTACTATGTAGATATGAAAGCAAGATTTCTGACAAAACAAGGAAGAGTAATGACAAAAAACTATTTAAGTTTAAAATGTTTAATTTATTAAAAGTATTATGTGATATGGACACTTCTAATCTCACAAGTTGAATTACATTAAAGAACTTTATCTTAGTCCTATAAGTATTTGCTGACTTACCAGAAAGAAGGACTATTCACTGGCTAATGTAAATCAAAATTGCAGAATTCAGCCCTTTATTATCCTGCCAAGGGAAATCCTTAATCAACAGCAGCAGTATTCATTGTATACAGCATCTCATTCAATTATATTTAGCACACCAATTTTCAGTGAAATTGGAAGTCTAAAAAAATTTGAAAGTGCAGTGTAATAATTTTTCTAAGAAAGGATTTTTTTGCCTTAAATTTGCTCCATTTTGCTACTGCATTTTTCACTCACCTTCCAATTTTAAAATGGTAGGTTTATTGGGTAGGTTAGTAACTGGCGAGATCACGGGTGTGAAGAATCTGTCATAACATACTACTTCAGAACTTTCCAGGGCCTCTAGTTAGAGCTGTGTATGTCCCATTGGGAAGGTAGAAGCCATCTGTTTGTAATGGGATAAAGCTTCTGTTTCTAAACCCGCAGGGCTGCAAGACATTGAACTTACGGTCTCTCTCACATTTAAAGGCAGAATGCATTTGGCAAGCAAGTTTGGGACCAAGAACCAATTCTCTGGCAGTTATTGCCTGAAATGACTGAGCTTAAAAATGACAGAAATAATCAATGAAGAAATGACACAATGCAGGAGAGACTAAAACATTGCATTGACTTTATTTATGACAGTGCTCCAAAATTAGGACATAGTTAAACTTGTGACATGATTGTCACTCCTATTGCTGATTAAAGAGTCCATTCACTAGAAGAAATTTTATTTTAGACTTTACCAGTTTATGAGTATAGTGCAAGAAAACACTCAGGTATTCTAGCATCTATAGTTAATTAGATCCTGAATACAGAAAATATAAACTAACTAAGTAAAACTTTCTAATAGTAAATGTGTAAAAACAGTTAGATCCCTACTAAATTTATTCTCCAGTAAATAATGTTTAAATAAGACAAAGCAAAAAATTAAAGCAAAATAATTTTAAAATGTTTTTCCCTGCTCCTGATGCTTCAGTATAGACTGAAGGGAAATACAGATGTATAATTAAGGTGATCAAGTACTTCTCAAAAATATAGGGAGAATCAATCTTTTCGCCAGGAATTTACACATAAACCCAAATTATCTGCAGCCTCAGTAGTATGAGGTGATGATTCTAGAGTCTTGAACAGGGGTAAACTGCTCACTTCACTTTATAATTAGCTTCAGAGGAAAAAGCTCTTACTGCTAATACTGTGCATTGAGAGCATATAGAACTCATGATATGACATTCATCATATCATCCTGAAATTATTACCTTTTTTCCTGAAAATACATAAACAAAGGGGAAATGCAAATTGTCATCTTCATTTGCAATCCATCTCACAGCTGCTCCTGCCAAAGTGCTGCTCCACCTCTTATACATAAAGTCAGCATTCAGAGCAACCTTTAGGATGGATACCATACCCAGAGCAGGGAAAAAAAAAAAATCAGTTCTGATTCTTCTAAGCCACCTGCTTCCTCTCTTACCAAATAAAAAATGGTCTTATGCTGCTATGACTCCTTTGCTCTTGTCCTGCAGCTTCTTAATGCTTGATGGCAAAGAAGTTGAGTATAGAAACACTGCATGGTCCTGGTCTGGACACTGCCAGCATGTAAATGTTAAGTCTCTTCTCACTGAGTAGTCATAGAACAGGGTTCCAACACTGGACTAGAAAAGCCCTTCATGGGAAAATGCCAGTCAATTGTCAGCGTGCCAGCAGATGCTAATTATACTCCTATAGATCATATAACTCAAGCTTCTCTAAAGACATTTGCAGAGTCCTGGTGCCTGGTGTGAATGCAGTCCCCATATCTGGGAATTAAAATTAAGCACCCAGGGGGCTTTAATCCAAGAATGAAAACAGCTAATTTAAAAGCCTCGGGAATGAAACAATTTGCAAAAGTAGGTAAGTATCGGATTTCTTTTAGGGACTTTGATAGAGTTTAGGCTGTGTATGTCACCTTGAGTTCCTATATTTGGATTTCCAAAGATGTATACAAAGAATGGATTTTAAAATAATTTGACAGTTTGTCTATTCCTGCATATTTGCAAAATCCCTGTAAATATGCACTATTAGCTACAGAAAGAAATGGCTTTCCTATAACTTAATTTTCTGTTTTGTTACACCAAATAAAAGATTGTATGTCTGTACTTACCTGCACATATGTATGAATAATAATACATTTTTACTATATAGGTTTAAGAGCCAGAAAACCTATATAATTTATTTATTATGCAATTCAGAGTAATTCACTTGAATATGTTATATTTTCAAATATAAGGTAACAAGGGATGGATTAATGAGACCTAACATTATGAAAAGAAAATTAAAAATACATGTAGAGATAATACTTCACAGCATAAGCCAGAAGAGGGCTATTCTCCATTAGAAGCCCGAGTTCTGTCAAGGTTGAATGGCATTTTTGAATGTATTATTATATTAGCATGAGAACTATGGAAATCCCATCTTCTTATAAGATACCAGTTGCAGATACTGGAAATCTCACCATAACATATTTGGTCCTGAAGTAATGACCTTTCTAAAATGTCAAAACAATAACATGCAAAGAAGAGCAACAAAACAGGCACACACATGAAATTCCTGTACCACAAAATTCCTGCACATGGCATTCAGGCCAACTGCACATGGAGGGCCTCAGCAAGTACCCAAATGTGACTCTGAGATGGCCACCAACACTACCAGCCATCTCCGCCCCCTTCCTGCCTGCCTATCTGGGGCAGCCCTTCTCCTCCCACCATTCCCCTTTGGGATGTGGCAAGACAACTCACCAGTGATGTTCTGGAGTAGTGACACTGGGAGATACATCTCTTGGACCCCCTGGTGGGGTTACTAGAGGCTGCTACTCTTTTCCAGGGATGGGAAATAGGACAGTGGGCAGAGGAGGAAAAGTGAGTACACCAGGGGTAAGAGGGGTCTCCAGTGGAGCACAAGTACTCTGGCATTTGGGCAGGGCAGGGCAGGAGATGGGGGAAAAAGATGTTGATATGGAACCTGTTAAGAGGCAAACTGGGGAGGAAAANCTTTAATCCAAGAATGAAAACAGCTAATTTAAAAGCCTCGGGAATGAAACAATTTGCAAAAGTAGGTAAGTATCGGATTTCTTTTAGGGACTTTGATAGAGTTTAGGCTGTGTATGTCACCTTGAGTTCCTATATTTGGATTTCCAAAGATGTATACAAAGAATGGATTTTAAAATAATTTGACAGTTTGTCTATTCCTGCATATTTGCAAAATCCCTGTAAATATGCACTATTAGCTACAGAAAGAAATGGCTTTCCTATAACTTAATTTTCTGTTTTGTTACACCAAATAAAAGATTGTATGTCTGTACTTACCTGCACATATGTATGAATAATAATACATTTTTACTATATAGGTTTAAGAGCCAGAAAACCTATATAATTTATTTATTATGCAATTCAGAGTAATTCACTTGAATATGTTATATTTTCAAATATAAGGTAACAAGGGATGGATTAATGAGACCTAACATTATGAAAAGAAAATTAAAAATACATGTAGAGATAATACTTCACAGCATAAGCCAGAAGAGGGCTATTCTCCATTAGAAGCCCGAGTTCTGTCAAGGTTGAATGGCGTTTTTGAATGTATTATTATATTAGCATGAGAACTATGGAAATCCCATCTTCTTATAAGATACCAGTTGCAGATACTGGAAATCTCACCATAACATATTTGGTCCTGAAGTAATGACCTTTCTAAAATGTCAAAACAATAACATGCAAAGAAGAGCAACAAAACAGGCACACACATGAAATTCCTGTACCACAAAATTCCTGCACATGGCATTCAGGCCAACTGCACATGGAGGGCCTCAGCAAGTACCCATATGTGACTCTGAGATGGCCACCAACACTACCAGCCATCTCCGCCCCCTTCCTGCCTGCCTATCTGGGGCAGCCCTTCTCCTCCCACCATTCCCCTTTGGGATGTGGCAAGACAACTCACCAGTGATGTTCTGGAGTAGTGACACTGGGAGATACATCTCTTGGACCCCCTGGTGGGGTTACTAGAGGCTGCTACTCTTTTCCAGGGATGGGAAATAGGACAGTGGGCAGAGGAGGAAAAGTGAGTACACCAGGGGTAAGAGGGGTCTCCAGTGGAGCACAAGTACTCTGGCATTTGGGCAGGGCAGGGCAGGAGATGGGGGAAAAAGATGTTGATATGGAACCTGTTAAGAGGCAAACTGGGGAGGAAAAAATGGAAGGATGTGGAACTGTTGGAGGGGGTCCTGAGGGGAGCTATGAGAATGTTCAGAGGGTTGCAGCATATCTTCTATGAGGACAGGCTGAGACAGTTGGAACTGTTCAGTTTGGAGAGGAGAAGGCTCGGGAGAGACCTTCTAGTACCTGAAAGGATCCACAAGAAAATTGGTGAAGGACTATTTGCCAGGGCATGGAGTGGTAAGGTGAAGGGCAGTGCTTTTAAACTAAAACAGTGCAGGTTTAAATGAGATNACTCACCAGTGATGTTCTGGAGTAGTGACACTGGGAGATACATCTCTTGGACCCCCTGGTGGGGTTACTAGAGGCTGCTACTCTTTTCCAGGGATGGGAAATAGGACAGTGGGCAGAGGAGGAAAAGTGAGTACACCAGGGGTAAGAGGGGTCTCCAGTGGAGCACAAGTACTCTGGCATTTGGGCAGGGCAGGGCAGGAGATGGGGGAAAAAGATGTTGATATGGAACCTGTTAAGAGGCAAACTGGGGAGGAAAAAATGGAAGGATGTGGAACTGTTGGAGGGGGTCCTGAGGGGAGCTATGAGAATGTTCAGAGGGTTGCAGCATATCTTCTATGAGGACAGGCTGAGACAGTTGGAACTGTTCAGTTTGGAGAGGAGAAGGCTCGGGAGAGACCTTCTAGTACCTGAAAGGATCCACAAGAAAATTGGTGAAGGACTATTTGCCAGGGCATGGAGTGGTAAGGTGAAGGGCAGTGCTTTTAAACTAAAACAGTGCAGGTTTAAATGAGATATCAGGATGAAGTTCTTCACCATGAGGGTGGTGAGGCACTAGCACAGGTTGCCCAGAGTGGTGGAGGCCCTGTCCCTAGAGACACTCAAGGCCTGGCTTGATGAGACTGAGCAACCTGATCGAATGCAGGGTGTTCCTGATTACTGCAGGGTGGTTGGACTAGATGACCTCTGAAGATGTCTTTCAACTCTGTGATTCTATGACTCGATGTAAAATTTAAAGGCTCTGTTTTAGTTAGGTCCCAGCCTGTAAAGAGCTCACATTCCTATCTTTAGCAGTGTGAATGCTCCTATTGATTTCATATTCAAAATTTCTCACAAGATTAAGGTTTAAATTGGGGTCAGATGTCTCTGGTCAGATCTGTGGCCCTTCTTGAACTCCATGGCACTACTCAAATGCTCAAAATTAAATGTCTGTAGTGTCAGTGTAGACATAATAAAAATAAAAGGAGATACAACAAAGTAATTTTTGTATACTATACTGGAGAAAAAAAAAAGTATAACATTTACTGTTTATATCCTGTCTATGAAGATGCTTGTACTGAGTTGCACAAAAGTTTTTTTCTCTCAGGACTCTATTTCTGATATTGATTTGGATTCTATCTCATGAGATTTAGAAAAGCAAAACAGGAGAGACTTGCAAAAGAGTCACCACTGCGCTGCCAAGCCATTCTGCTCTGCTTCTGATCCTGTAGATATTCAAATTTTCCTGGAAAGTAAGACAGAAGAAGATGAGTAACTCACCTTCCTGGAGCACCTCATTACTGGCATCCCCCAGGCAGGTGTGGGTTCAGCAAAGCTTAGCTCCCTCTTATCTCATTGACCCCTGAATTGCCCTTTTACCTTTCTTACAGACTGGGTACACTATGAATCCACATAGGTAAAACAGTTCTAGAAATATCTGTTTTATTAATCAAGCTGGGATTTAGGCAGGATCTTGGCACCTCACTGTTTAATGCTTACGGAATTAAAATGCTGCACGTGCCAGAATTAAGAGCCAAAGAGACTTCACTAATGGAAATCTAGGTGTCCGAGGGCTTTAACCTTGGCATCTAGAGTTAGTCATGAGGTGGAGGGCTGTGAAACCTGATGGTGCCATGAACAAAAGTGTATTTTATCAGGCAGGTATGAAATCTTTCTATAATGCATCATAGCTTGATCAGGAGACTTTCTCCTCTCAGGAGTATAATCAGTAGAACACAATATGGCATTTAATAATCAAATAAAGATGACAGGGATGACTCAATGCAGTTTACAATTTTTGTATTTAGTAAAAACACAAGAAATAGTTTAATGCCTCAGTCCATATAGAACAGTCTCTGATTACTAGTTTCAGAATGATTTTTTTTTGTATGGAGGTACAGGTTGATTAGGGGTTATTTTCTCTTCCCCTGAGCAGTTTTAATGAAGGTTCTCCTATGTTTCCTCTTGCTATCTTTTTGAACTCAGTATCCCCATCAGAATGTGCTAACAAAAAACAGACAAAGAAATTATGAGGTATGTTTAAAACATCAGGAACTAAAAAACATAATCAGCTTACTTGGATTTTGTAATGTGCCTGTCCATTATTCAATAGGAATTAAAATAGACTCCAAATATAAGTCATGTAGAAGTACAGATTTCTGGAAAGCCTATGCAAAGTAAATACTTAAGTCATGTAAGCACTTTCAAAAATGTCACCCCACAGATGGGATTCATCCTTCTTTGTACTGCTATGCAAAATCAGACAGCCTAAGCAAGCTGTCTGGTTTCCTTTTGCAATCAGCAGAGAGAGAGAGGTGAATCCAGAAGGCAATTTTTCTCATTTCTCCTCCACAGAAGAAGTCCAACAAGAAGTTTGATTTTTACAAGTTTAACCTCAGGTGAGATGAGTCCTACATTTGACTTCTTATGACTCAGTTCTGGTCAGGATTAACAGGACTTACAGATAGTGATCTGTCAAAGAGTAATGACCAGAACTTCAGCACATATAATACACTTAATTTTTCAGCCAGCCTGTCACTGGTACACATTTGTGATATGTTGGTCATTGTGCTAAATTACTCAAAAGTTTGCCAGACTTAGGATGATAATTCTAGAAGGAGGAGAGTTTGCATCTGTTAAAAGTTCAAAAACTTTTAGGCTGACATTCTTAATTTTCCCCTGTTTCCTCAAGAAGTGTATGAAAGCTCAAAAGTGCATATAGTACAGAGGAATATTTGAAAGGAAAAAAGTTGACATTGATTTTCATTAAAGTATTTCTTTTAGATTACATAAAATTACTTCTTCTTTCTCCTATGATGATAATATTAACAAGACTATTTATTAAAAATATTTTTCACAAAACTTTTTCTGAATTTTTCAGCCCAAATCAAAATAACAATCCACATATATTTACCAAGATCCTATAATATTTATAATAATTTATTTTCCAATTGGATTGAAATCCTAAACAAAAATTCTGAACTGGGATGAAGATCAATCCTTTAGCACTGAAATTGTAAAAGAGGTACTAATTTAATTTAGTACAGAATATGTATATGAAATTTTCTTTCTGTTAAAGAAAATCTTCATCCTGTTCATGTATTATTTTAAAGCATCCACTAAAGCAACTCTAAAGCTTTGTAAGCAATGTAAATATTTATTATTAAGTATTTTCTGTAAACATAAAACATTATCTGGTACTTTATTACATCTTTTCCAATGTGTGTTTCCTTTGCGTTCACAATTTCATAGCAGTGTTGTTTGTGAGTGTGGGCATATCTGAATTTGAATACAGCTGCATGTAGGATTCAGCTGATTGCAGTGTAAAATATACCCTTTCCAGCTTCAGCTGTGACACAAGGGAGCTCTGATTTCTAAAGTAATTTCACCATCACAAGCCAGAAGAAATTTGACTGCAGACAGTGAAGTTACTTTATGTTCCCTACAGTTTAAGCAGTATATTTAGGATTGGGACCACAGTTCTGGAAGGTGTCAGCTGAGCCTCTGGGATCAGGTAGCAGCAAATCCAGGAGTGAGAGTTGAGCATATCTGGAAACCGAATTTGGCACAGCCTGTCTACTTCAGGTATGCTCATGTAGTTCCTGTGGAAGCCAAAACAAATCAATCCTCATTGTTTTTTTTAACGTGATCATGAGATCATGAGATACCTCCTTTGTGTTATATTCATATTTCTTACTTATGGCCTTATCAAAGCCTAAGTGAGAACAGACTTTGTTCTTCATGGTGGAGTGGTGTAAAATGCTGATCTGGTGAAAAAAAAAAAAAAAGAAAAAAGCATTTTATTACTATGTATTAATGTTATTTATTATTATTACTATTTCCTGTCAAATCCCATCTTGCTGCTTTCTTTCCCCCTTGCTGAGCATCCTCCCCCACCTTGCAGAGCTGCCTGCTTGCTGCCTATCACAGGCAGACTGAAACACCTGGGTGCTCGTCCTGCACAGCTGTACACATGCTACTGCCCAGCCATCTGCAGAGTGCTCCATATGGCCATTGCTGCTATAGAGTGGGCTGGCGGGTAGCTCCAGAGAGGGGATAATGTTGATTGTATAATTAGAAAACACTGCATTAGGATTAGCTGCAGTGAGAACAGTGTCAAACCTCTGCCATAAGCCCAACCTTCATCCCAAGATCAAGGAGATTTAGTTCACGTGTTTGTTTGCAAGTGGGGTTTTTTTGTTTATTTTTTGTGTTTCCATAATTTCTGTGCCACCTGTGAACAGAAGAACCAAAATGCCATTCCAATGCCATGTTTATTCTGGGTCTGCAAATGGTACAGAATTCACTCTTGCGAAAACAGGCTTAAGAATGCCTTAACACTGAATCTAATTTCCTCATGGTTTGGTGGTGTGTCCTATTCTTGCCCCTGTCTCTCTTGTCATTTTATGTACATCATAAAGTACAGTACAGTATAGAACTAGCAACAGAGTCAAGGATGTTTTGGGATATTGTACTGAGAAAACTGCCGAGACACTGGGAGTAAGAAAATCCCAGTTGATGAAAACTTTCACAGCTTCAGTGACTACAAAGGAATTGTGATGATGCTTTAATTTAGATGAACTGACCCTGCACATCTTACAAATATTCATGTTGTTGGATTACATTTTTTCCTTCTTTTCCCATCTTATTTTCTTCCTGAAATTTTACCACTGATTTACCACATAAGAATTCCTGTTAGAG
The DNA here is from genome assembly GCA_013400935.1 of Turnix velox. Taxonomy (NCBI): domain Eukaryota; kingdom Metazoa; phylum Chordata; class Aves; order Charadriiformes; family Turnicidae; genus Turnix; species Turnix velox. The sequence continues at coordinate 254,621 of VZTY01035477.1, read as the reverse complement.
GCATCACCACATTTTTAACCTACATAGTCATGGGCACAGAAAGGTTTCTCATCAAAAGAGAGCTGCAAGTAACTTTTTCCCCTCCTCCTCTTCTTTCCTTCCAGCTCAATTAAGAAACACCATGTTTTTCCTCTCAGTGCTTGCCTTTTATCTATTCCTCTTCTCATGTTTCTTTTTTTTTCTCCTTCATGGCATAAAAGTGGTGCTGAATGCTGATGAGATAATGCTAAGTTTAACCCCACACAGTCTTTTTCCTATTTTTTTCAAGTACTAGGTACATGACCTGCACTTTTTGAGGTTTCCTGCTAGCCCAGGGAGCTTACACAAATCTCAAAACATTCTCACTTACTTCCAGGACCAGAAAATTTGGCATTATTCAGCTCACTGATGAGCAGATGTAAGGAAACAACAGCGAGGGCCTACAGAAACATTTATTTTTTAGGATGAAGTCCACTCTCAGCTTTAAAGAAAAGATGCCTGGCTCTTAATAATTAGCAAACTAGAATACATGCACCAAATCACATCTGAAGCAACTGTTGTACATTGTTTGAATTTTTGATTGTTTCTTAGTTTTCCTTAAAAGAAAGTGAGCCTTACTGCCAAAACAACCATAACTCTATACAAAAGCTTTACATAGAAGCAGCAAAAGTGTGATGCAGAAAATTATTTTTAAAAACATCGCTTTTTATCACCAGCAGGTATATGGAGAATTGTCTTCTATCTGAATATATTTAGCTTTTGTAACATTTAAATTATTAATATTTTAAAAATACTGAATATAATAGCATGTGATTTTTTTCACTGAAATGAAAAATTATGAAATACTTGCTTAGTTGTGACTAATAATACTTTTGTTACTATTGCTGACTACTAAATTTATAAGCTTTAATTCAGCTGTATTTATAACAATTTGAAAGCAGGTCTAATGAAAGTTCTTTAATAACATGGATAAGAACATTAGTTTTGCTTTCATGGCACATACTTTTTCTTCAATTCCTGCTGTAAACTATAGATTCCTCCATACCACTCAAGCCTACATACTAATTTAAAAAGTCTGTTGACTATAACACAGATCGCAATGAATATAAAGTCTAACAAGGTTTTTTTTGGTTCCTTGCAAAACAGTGAAAATTACTCTTCTGTAAAATAGTGTTCTCTTAATTTTCTACCATGCATTCATTGACAATTAATATATGTTCTCCAAACTTTTCGTTAACGGAAGTGAAGGAGAAAGTTGACTGGTTTGAATTGTTGAGATATCAGACTGAGCTTTAAGACTTTATTAAAAACTATCTGAATATATGTTTCCTAATTCTTTTTCACTTCCTTAATTTTTAATACTATTGAAGTACAGCTCAAGGAAAAGCATAGGTAAAACTAACAGGGAAATTTCCAAAGGTGGAAAGACACCAAACCACCATGTCAAGATGCTTTTGCTTCAGACTCTTAGAGTCTCTTGCTGTTCTGCTTTTTTTCTCAAATAGTTTCTCATATTTTTTACTCAAATATCTCTTCAAATATGAATAACTGCAGCTTTTAGATGTATTTTTCATGCTACACATCATAACCAACCTAGCAAGTTTGCTCGCAAGTTTGTGAACTGCTGAGCTCACAAGTGTAGCAAAATGTAGAAAAAAGAGTAAAATAAATTAGTAAGTTATAGGGAAGGATTGCACTGCTGGATCCAGTGGTTATGTGAGTATCTTTTAACAGCATTATCTTACCAGAAAATCACTATCTTCTGATAGAAAAATGTCACTAGTATATAAAGCCTTCCAAGGAAGGGATGCCATTCAGAGGGACCTCGACAGGCTGGAAAGCTGGGCTCAGGTGAACCTAATGAGGTTCAATGCAGCAAAGTGCAAGGTTATGCACGTGGGCTGGAAGTACCCCA